>CM057970.1:9749453-10104453 GCA_030142095.1 Rubus idaeus
GTTAGCCAATTGGATGCAACCTCGTAGTGGCAGGATGAAACTCAATGTTGTCAGATATTTTGTATGACAACATAGTGGGAAATCTGCTTCAATTGAATTATGGCATTGCGTTATCTTTTTGGTATGTCACCACCTTTGTAAAGCAGATCGAGTAGCCGATTGCGCACTCTTTGCTAATTGGTGCATGTTAGATTACGTAGAATTTGTGGAGGTTCCTATTATTATTCGAGAAATTCTCTTGGGATTTAGGCTCTATGTCCCCCCCCCCCCCCCCATTGTATTCTACAGTTTCATTATTAATCAAGACTTAAGGGTAGCCATACTGGCCCTTATTTTCTTTCAAAAGGTTTGCTTACGAATGCTTTAGGTTGAGCATTGAACTTAAATGAATTAATGGGACTAATCCGAAACCAAAAATCTTCACACATATATGTGGCAATCGAACAAAATGCTGAAAAATAAAAGATAGAAAATATGGTAGATTGATCGAGCCTGGAGGTGGTTAATTATAATCAACATGTGGCCAAGATGTTTTTGAGAAAATAGAAATTAGGAGTAGAAAAAGTATTGTCGTAGGAAAAACATGTCACTTGAACTAGGGTTGACGGACCCATAACTATAGATCATGGTAGGAATGTGTGTAGTGGTGTTGCGACTACAACCGGTCATTCCATTGCGATGTAATCTTTTTGGTTATTAATGAAGTTTCTTTAAAAAAAATGACATTTATATTTAAATTGCATGGGAGCAAAGTAGAGATGAGTGGTAAGGTAAATAGGTGGGTTACGAGAGGTAAAAAAAATAAGACAAAAGATAAAACAATACCGAAAGAGATAAATATATAGGGGTGGGCACGGTTCGGTGCGGGTCGGTTTCAGGCAAAAACCGATTTCGAACCGAATATGTCGGTTAGCTAAAATTCTCAACCGAAAACCGAAAATGAAAGGGCTGAGCCGACTATTTCGGTTACACCGAAATTTCGGTCGGTGCGGTTCGGTTTCGGTGGCTTTGATTATTTCGGTTGCTAGATGAGATGGAAGTTTGTTCTGGGTTTGTTCTTCACGGTTTGAATTCTGCAGAGGAAGAAGCACGAAGAAGAAAGAGAGAATAATTGAGAGAGAGAGAAAGAGAAAAGGAAGAGAGGGAGAATTGTTAATTGAGAAAGAGCCCACGTGAAGAGAGAGAGAGAGAGAGAGAGAGAGAGAGAGAGAGAGAGAGAGAGAGAGAGAGAGAGAGAGAGAGAGAGAGAGAGAGAGAGAGAGAGAGAGAGAGAGAGAGAGAAAATATATATATATATATAAAGAGAGAGCGTGAGGAGCAGAAGAGAGAGAGAGGGTAATAAAAAATATATATATATATATATAAAGAGAGAGCGTGAGGAGCAGAAGAGAGAGAGAGGGTAATAAAAAATATATATATATATAAAGAGAGAGAGAGTAATAAAATATAAATATAAGAGTAATAAAATATAAATATATATATAAACGGGTCGGGTCGGCTTTGTCGGTCGGTAAAATACCCGAAACCGATTTCGACCCGTTTTTAATCGGTTCGGGTCGGTTTTAATGGTTTCCTCTTCTCTCTCTATGTCGGTCGGTTTTCCGACCCGATTTTTCGGTGCGGGTCGGTCGGTTTTAAGGATCCGGGTCGGTTTATGCCCACCCCTATAAATATATGATCAACATGCATAGAACAAAAATGTACTAAAATTGTGTTGGTGCATAACCTCTAAAACTGATAATATGCTTATGGTTCCTTTTATAGCATAATTTATTATTTATGAGATTTAAGACTAGTTAATGCGCATTTAAGCTGATTATTTCTAAACCTTAATATGAATTCTCTGAGCTATCCCTCCAAACATCCAAGGCTAACTCTTTGCATATCCTCAGTGCTTCATTAAATCCCGGTGCTTCTTCAAGTGATTGGTGGCCGGCTGCTCTTTTTTTATTATGGTCTAGGATTCTTCAAGATGGACTCCAGAAGTTAGATTCCGATTGAACTTGTTTTTAAACCTTACGAGCATCATCAGCTTCCGGTTATGGGCCTAGTAAAGTAGATCTCGTATCTTTAATTTTTTCAGAGTTTACTTGTTTATCTGTTATGGGTCTTCTGGTTAGAAAAGATGAGATTACTTAGGTGCCGACTCTTTTTTGACAGCTCCACTAGAGTGGGTTGTTGTATTGTAATTTCGTTGAACTATTAATGAATCAACATTTCTTCTAAAAAAAAAGCTTCCGGTTATGGGATCAAAACGTTGTGTCTACCTAAGGCTTTGCCAAACATACAAGTACAAACACTTTGTTAGACTAGGTTTCTTCATTACTTTTTTTTTTTCTTTTTATTTTGCCTATAGCTATAGGAAATTAAAGTGGGGAGTGACGGTAGCAGTTGCTTTCACATGCAAGTTGGAAAATTAATCTTTAAAGAAAAGAAAAAAGTAAATGAACAAAGAAAATGCCTGATCGAATGTCTCAAATTAATCGATGACCAAATCTTACAATTATAAACAAAACAAAAATAATACTGATAAATATATGGAATTAATTTTTGACAACTAGGTTGCTGAAATATTTTTTTTTATTTAACTACTCCTCGATCCAAAGATCCAAGTCAGATGGATGTGCAATCTTGTCCAGTTGTTCCCATGCTTAACTCCAATCGATTTGAGCTGCTTGGACTCACCGCCTTCTTCTAGATAATGACAACTGGATTCTTGAGGATCACTTGGAGGTTTTCTACATGATGACAATTTCATCAATAACATAGTACGTTGTTAATTATTTGCACTCTAAAAAGCAAAGTAAAGAAATTGCATGCTAAAAAGAAAAGTAAATTAAAGAAAATGAAATATCAAAATATATCTTATATTAGTACTTACTCTAATTTTCAACTGAGAGTGGCTCCTTCAAACTTTCGGATGAGTACGTATCTGTCTTCATCTTCTAATTTATTTTATTATTATTATTAAAAATAAAGTTATGTATGACAATTGCAATCGCTGAGATGAGCATCCTGAGAGACATACTTACCAAGTAGTCTCGATCAAGACTAAAGAAAACTAAAAGTGCTTCTCATATGAACTCCTCTTATTACAAGAGGAATGAAGCCATATAGCAAGCAATTAAAAACCGATCGAGAACAGCCATCCTTGTCCCAAATCAGATTAAATTCTCAGCCTAAATACGTAATTGTGGTAAGCACAATACAACTTGCACCATAAGACTCATAATTAGCATGTAAGTAAATAGAAAAATTGTAAAATGACCACGAGCTTAATTGGTGTAAAATCATATCGGAGTACTGCAATACCTATTTTTTTTATTCATCCGTTCTGCCATGCTACTTGTTTCAGTTGTTTGCGATTATATTGTTAATTAAAAACAAAAAGAAAAAAAAAGGATATCCATCATATATATGAAATATGCTAACTGTTTTAAACATTGAGTGAGGCATGCAGCTGGTTGGTCAATTTGTAACATAATGGCATCTCTCTCTCTCTCTCTCTCTCTCTCTCTCTCTCTCTCTCTCTATATATATATATATATATATATATATAGTTTCCCTTTAAATCAGGGAAATCAAAATTATCAATTATATATATATATGGTTTCCCTTTAAATCAGGGAAAACAAAATTATCAATTATATATATATATATCATCCAAAATAATGCATCAACGAAAATAACTTTAATTTTTTGGAAGGATTAAAAAAGATGAGAGCTCTTGCTCTCCCAAACCCTAGCAGCCTCCGTGCGGCGGCTTTCTTTTGGCCTCGTCGTTGGCTGAACCCTAAGCGTGTCTCCTCTGGCACAGCCACATCAACGCCATCTTCAGGCGTAGCAAGTTGGCCTCGTCTTCGATGCCTTTCTATGGTCGCATCTCAGCGATTTGAATTGCCAAACACTTTTGATAGAGGTGTGATGGTCCTCATAGATTTATGGGGGACTTTGGTTGGTGATCGAATCCCCAGTGACTGGTCATTTGGGACTGTGGCAGCAGCTATCGGAGGATTACGGCCCAAACGAGGGGCGAAGGATGAGGTATCAAGTAGTTGTCTTGGCTGGTTCTTTGGGGAGTGATGCGACGTTGTTGATTGGGACCTATATGCGATTCGGAGAGGCAATGATCGTTCCAATTTGGACGACAGTCGAGGATGGGCTAAGTTGCAGATCTCGATGGTTGGTTCTTGGCATGGCGCCCGATGGAGGCTAGGCTTGTCCGTCCATAATCCGGCTATCTAGCTTGCTTACTAAGTTCATGGCGGCGTCCGGGCTCGAGGCTCGGCGTTTGATGATGGAGGATCTTGTTGCAGATCATGGAGCTGTGGAGTTGATAGATGGGGCTGGTCAAGCTCCTCACGTTGCGTGACCAGATCTGATCGGTGCCCAAAATAGTTCCGGTTTCCAAAGCAATTTGGGTGTTGTTTTTCTCAGGGCCCAACTATAGCCTCTACTTATCAGATTTCCGAATTTGGGACCCTGGGGAGATGGTTCTTGTTGATCTATCTATTATGGGAGTTTGGGATCCTGGCGGAATTTTCTTTGTGCTTCAAAGACCCTATTCGCTGGTTTCGTTAATGAATAAAGAGAATGTTTTCACCTTGACGTTGTGGTTTGGTGTCGAGGATGTCTTCTGTTCTCTATTAGTTTTTTATTTTCCCTACAAATTGGTAGAGATTGTTCTCTATTGTTTCAATGAGTTCCAGTTGAACTACTCTACTGTGAGCACCACAATTGAGTGCATTGGCGAGCAGCACTGCCAGTTTTCCTGGGACGAGGATAGTCTACATCAGCTTGTAGTAGTATTGTTTTTCAATTTTCAAGAAGTGCGCGAACACTATGTAATCTATCAACCAGTTAGACAACATATGGTTGATGTAGCCTTAGATTTCCTTATTAACCTTTGTTGGTTAATTATTGCTCCTGCTATTGTTCAGGATGCCCCTCATGACGATTGTAATCGTGGTTATTCTTAATTTATATATTTATCTTTATCTTTCAAAAAAAAAATCAATTATATATATATATATGGTTTCCCTTTAAATCAGGGAAAACAAAATTATCAATTAGTACGTACCTAGCATAATTACTTGACTTGAAGCATCCATGCACGATTGCATGTGATTGGGTTCCCATGTCTCCTTTTCATAAATGTCATCTAGCTTGCCATGTCGCACATAGAAACATAACGATCAGTGGATGATCCATGCAGTTACTCCTCGATCTCACTGTAATTAATTTATTTCTTTTTCTTCATATATGCATGGAAATTAATTAGAGGTCGGACATGCGTAACCTTGAAATTTCGGAACAATATGACTTACTTCAAACTCTCATCACCTTCAAATAGGTACGTACCAGGGCCGGCCCTGAGGATTTGAGGACTCAATGAGGTAAAATTTTGGGGCTCGATTACTCGAGAAAAAAAAATGCAATGGTTTACTGCTTCATTGCAAACAATCAGACAAAGAAAATTAGAAATATAATAGATACCACTGCAGTACTACATTGAAATCAAATTCCAATATTAAGTATCCTATTATCAAAATTAATTTATTCAATAGATAAATTAAACCAGAATTCAGACAGCAATAAAAATATAAAATTATCAATAAAGAGAGTTGAGAGACTGCAAACACTTTCTCAAAAAATAAACTGACAGGAATACGCAGCAAGCCCCTAGGTTTATTTTAATCAGATGTCATTAAGTTTATTTTAATCAACAAGCCATTAGGTTTTTCTCTCTGTTTGCCTCTGTAAGGGCAAAATATTTGTTATTGGCTATTTCCTATTTAACAAAACATCTTCCCTTGTATTATCATTAATTTCTTTATATTCAATGCTAGTTTGTTTAAGGGATTAGGTGTCGTGGCTTAGGATTGTTCTTCCTCGAGATGGTTCGTGAAGACGTCTTTCTTATCCGGTCTTTTCTCCGGACTTCGATCATTGGTCATCGAAGGTTTCGTTCAAGCTTCTCAATGTATGACTCATGCATATGCACATGCACTTAATTCATATTGAGTTTTCCTTGGTGTCCTAGGTTTATCTAGGTTTGCTTGTTTAGCCACACTTATGTTGTAAATCACACAAATGTTGAATGCATTGTTTCATACATTTGAGTTTATTATGTTAGGATTGCTAGATCTTCACTTAGAATAATTTTGATTAGCTTTCCTTTATGTATAAGGCTGTTTTATGCCTTGCGATCGATCGTCACTGTTCATACGATCGTTCGCACCACATGGCAATTATATCCGTTGGATTTATGACCGTTGCAGTTCAAATATGTCCGTTGGGACTTTTCGTGCGATCGATCATAACATGTTATGCGATCGATCGCAATTGAGGTTTTACACTTCCAGTAGCTTCTGGTCATTATTTTTGCACTACGTGATCGATCGCATCATTGCTTGTGATCGATCGCACAATACATTTTGTGCTGATTTTGTGCTACGCGATCGATCGCACCCTATCGGGCGATCGATCGCATAGTTGTCCAGTTTTCATTATAAATAGAACTTTGGACGACTCATTTCGGCTCAACTCTTTTATTTCTCAATCCTTTGTGCCAAAACTGATTAGAGAGAGTTGCTATGTTTGTTGAGTGACCCTAGTTCTATGCTATAGGCTCCTCACATCCTTGATGTTTGTTGGCTTAGCTATCGTTCCTTGTGAATAGATAAGTTAACCCTTGAATCATATTCAAGGTTTTTCAATTCAGTTTGTTTGATTCAAGCAATTGTTCCTTGTTGAATTGCTTGTGTCAAACGAATTGAATTCATTTCATTCATACACACACACACACACATTCATAGTCGGTGATGCTTGCGGTTGGAAGATTCACGCGGTGAGTTGAAGTTCGATCAATCGGAGTGGTTTGAGGTGGGAGCACTTGAAGAAGCATTTGGAGGCTACACAAGGTTAGAGTTTCCACTAGTCTATAGGTAGATAGTGTAGAGTTTGGGACTTTGTTTCCCCCTTGTTCGTATTTGCCAATTGACGTTTCTCATAGTATTACACAAAAGCGTGGGGTACGGCTCCCCTCCGATTTTCCCTCTAGAGGTAGAGGTTTCCGGGTGAACATATCGTTGTGTTGCTTTGTGTGATTATTTATCTATATGTATTGTGCTTAATTGTTTAGCATATTGTGTGCTTGTTCATACATTGATAGATATAGTCCATGGTGTGCTATTGATGATGTACACTTTGGGATTCTAAGTTGTACAATTGAATGTGATTGTTGCATATCTAATTGTTATTCAATTGTGTATTGTTTGTGCAATAGCTAGAACCTAGGTTGTGGAGAGTAACTTTTAATTTGTTCAAAGTTGTGTATACTCTCTGATTAGTATTTAGAACGACTACCGTTGAAGGGACTATTCCGTGCAACCGGAATTTCAGCCTCATATATATGTATCCCTCAAATTTAGGTCAATTGAGTTGGGAATTGGGGGCCCTGTTGAGTTGGGGCCCCTAGGCAGAATTCTTGTACGCCTTGCCCAAGGGCCGGCTTCGGTACGTACGTTCCTTGATATGTAAGTTCCTCAAGTACGTATTTTAGTATTACGGCAAAGTACGTACTTGGCTTAAAATACTAACACATACAAAAGAAAAACACACAGTCGCCCAGAAATCCCTAGATGAATTAATGAGGAAAGCCATGTAGAGATAATGACAACAATCCGGCCTCTAGGGTTTATAGGCATGCATGCAGCCATATTTTTTAGAGAGTCTCGATCTATCGATTGAAAATTAATGCAGTTTTATTTCAATTGTAAATATTTATTAAGATATACGTTTGATGAAATGTCTCGAAGTTGGTGGAACCCTTGTATACATAGAGGTTAGGGTTAGTGCTCCACCAGCTTGAATATATGAATATCAATTAGAGAAAATGGTACGTTTTCAAATTTCATGTTCGACATATATATGCAGGAGAATGTTAGCTATTTTTTTGTTTTTGTTTCTTTGGTGAAGAGAATGTTGTAGCTAATTTCCAGCAATACTTAACAACTATGGACTATTTTTCCAACCACCCAATTTCTTTATGTGATAATTATGTTCCAAGATTGGTTTGAGATCGATGCTCAGTTGCTCACCCCATATAATATATATACCTACCAAATATCACGGTGTTGGATCAACCATTTCAACACTAAATATAGCCACATGATTAATTGGTTTGATTTGTCTTTATGAGGATTAATTGGTTTGATTATTAATCCTATACATGCATGATGATTCCTAATAGCTTTAAAATGGCAACATACATCATCGATCTTTTCGATCCTATAGAATAAGACTCAAGGAAGTGGGTCTTCTCCAAAAGGACAAAACTAGGAATTAAGATGAAAATTTAATCCCAGTAGTACTTAATATATAATCACAAGTCACAACCACCATACTTATAGAGAGGCCTGGTAGGTAAACCTAAACCCTGGATTGGGACTTCTCATCTGAAAGTATCAAATATATAACTTTGCTAATTAATCTGTTCCATTAAGTACGTACAAAACTCAAATCCGTTACTATATATATATGATGGAGCCTCGTATAAAAAGAAGAGGAAATTGTTAAGAGTACGTAACAAAACCCTAAACCTAGCTTGATTAACTACCTCATGTAGACAATGATTAAGCACCAAAACAAACCAAACAATTATATTAGTGGCTCAGTGGCTGCTGGCTTAATTAGCAATTAAGCTGATGAACTAAACTAATTAAGCCGATGGAGCCAGTTTGAAAATAGATTAATGAAAGTTGAAATTAAGTGTGGGGTTTTTGTGGAGGTCGAGAAGAAGATGAAGACATCTTAGACATGTAAGAATAAGCTATTACGTAATGGTTTCTTCTGGATTATGAATAATAATAATAATAATAAATCTAACTGAGTAAAGCAAAAGACGCCGCCAAACATGAACTACCTGTTATAAGTTGGGCAGTGATGAAGCTTCATTCATCGGTCTTCGTCTTCTTTTGGTAACCTTCTAGAGGATAGATGAATTCGAAGCTAACTTTATTTATAAATTATTAATAGTTTCTGCTATAAAACTATCATCTCTAAGAATATGTCTGAAATAAATGATCACTACTAATAATTGCGTTGGTAAGAACCTTCCGATGTGGAAATTCTTATTTCATTCAAGTTCTAATACTGCCGACTGCAAATTAAAATTAAATTTCAATCAATTTTGTGGTTAGTTAGGGGGAAAAAGACTTTTAACTATGATGCCAAGTGGATTAGTTCTTGAGTTTAGTAAACCTTTAGAATATCACGATCTTAATCAAAAATGTCTGAAGTCGATCAATAAGGATTTTCATTTTGAAACTCCTTGGTTGTACTAATCTCATATATATATATATTGCTTTTACTCGATTATATATATCGATCGGAAATTCTAATATCCACCGGGTGGAGTTCCACCAGGTGGGATCTCAGCCCTTCATTCAACCCATCATACCCACCATGACCCACCGAGTGAGATCTCAACCCTTCATTGAACTCCACCAGGTGAACAGAAGACCCTCTCCATATATATATATATATATAAACAAGCTAGGACAGTAACAAAAATTATATACCTTTGCTTTGATAAGAAAACTAAGAAACAAGAATATGGAGCAATGTGTACTTGTCTCCTCGTGGTTCTATGTTGTGTATTTGAAAATATAAATAGCCGACATGCATGAGCCAAAAGATGGAACTAGCTAGAAATTTTACTAGGAAGAGCTAGTTTTTGGTTTCTTTCAAGATTTTCAAAAGATTGAGCTTCAAATGTAAAGTGCATTGATGAAAGTGAAATAGACTAAAGTAGGTAAGAGTAGAGAGTTTTACACACAACCAAGTGCATATACACTTGAACCATCTAATGGCTGACATGTAGAAGTTGACGATTCAATGGTGTGCATGCATAAATGTGTGTGGTTGGATGAAAAATTGGCCGATCCAACAGCTAAGACCACCAAAGTGCATATGCACTTTGGTGTGTGCAAGAATTTTTAGTAAGAGTATAGTAATTATGATTCATTTTTGCAAAAAAAAAAATTAGGGGGATATACATTACTTTTGACACGATATGATAACATACTTATAATGCAAATTTGATATACATTTTTTTTACCACAAAATTATGTAATAATACGTATTATAAGAACAATGAAAGAGAACAATATTTGCCATTTTTTTTGTATGAATTGAATTACGTACGTTGGATAGTTCTTATGGCCAACTAAAGAAAAATATATACCTTTCATTCTACTTTACTCGAGTTGATACTGGTGAAACCTATTCGATTAAGATACTTGAAGATTAATTATGTTAATGAATCAAAATCGTCGTGATTTAAGAGACACAATCATACATGATTTTGACCATCAAAGACAAGTATGATATAGTATAGTAGAAAGTAACTTGGGAATATAAAATATCAAATTAGTTGTTTCTCAATCAAGCACGAACGTCAAAAGTAGTGGCACCACTATACTTGAAGGGCATTGGTTATACAGTCGCATCATATATCAAGCTTTAAGGTACACACCATATGAATCAATGTAAAGGTTTCTAGATGGACGAGGGATCATATATATAAACTGTGGGTGAGTCTTCCATCACAATGGTTTTGCTTTTCTTAAAAGGAGAAAGCGATTCTTAAATATCATGCAAATGCTGGGACATGTGAAAAACAAAAACCTAAGACTCGTACGTGTGATGTTGATATGAGATCTAATTCTTTAAACCCTTTTCCTCTTTGTTTTTGTTTGCCCTCTCTTTCCACTCCATTTTTTTTTTGTTTATACCAATTCTAGGAGCAAAATTACAACATCATCATTATCATCATTGTGATGTCAAGCACATTAAGATTTTAAATCAAGAGGCCAAAACATAAAAGTTAAGCTCACGAAACCTAATATATGTTAAAGTACTGAATAACTTTCTATGTTTGATCGCATTTGCATTGGGTGCTAAGATTTCTTCAAGGTATTAGAGATAGTTAGTCTACGTGTGAGCCTCAACGGCTAGACGTGCACCATGCTAACCAAATAAGAGTTGTACAGATGTTTAGCTTGAGTCTTGCGTGTTAGATGGTACGCAACATTTATACATGTGGTTAAAGCATGGTTGAGTACGTGGTAGAACAATTCAAAAAAAATTCTTGCTTAAATTTGAACTGAATCAATTTTGTTTATTCAGTCAACAATATAGATTTATAATCATATATATATATATATATATGCATTCTTATATGCGTTTTCTACCTAATAACAACAAGAATTGGATTTAAAAACTCTATCAAATTGACTTATTATCAAGCATGAACCTTTATGTAGTGATTTCACATACTTGTTCATAAACTTAATCTTCTAAAAATCAATTTTCAAGCGTTGAACCTTTACTTGTTACAAATTAATTATTTATTTTTTGTTGGAGGACCAAACTGGTAAACTAATCCTAATTGGAGGGGGAATTTTCTAACCCGTCCTTGTCCTTGACTCCTTGCCTCATATCTTTGTCTATTGCTTCCAACATTGAAAAACTTCTTAATTGTACTTGTACAATAAGTATCAAAAATAAACTTTTAATCTTAATTGCATTGTAGACGAAATTTGCACATTTTCAGAATCTACACCTTTATCAAGAGTGTATGTCAAGTCAACCACCATAAATTCGTGATCGAGTTAGTTGAGCCTCTAGGTGTGGTACCCCCTATTTGGGTTCAAATCTTGTTGACTGTTGATTGGAGTTAAATTCAAATTCATTATGTGACTGGTCAGGGGGAAGAAGCGTTCTGATAAGATTTCCGACTGCGGATTAGTCTTTGGACATAGGAAACCTTTGAAAAATCGTAGGATTTCCATGCAAAAAAAAACAAGGGTATATCAAGTCAAGTATTAGAGACTTTTTAATCAGGGCTTTTGTCACAAACAGTACCTGATCTTTGGACTGTACATCACTTTGGTACCCAACATTTAAAAACTATCACATTAGTACCTGACATTTCAAACTCGCTATCATTTTGGTACCTACCGTCAATAATTCCTTTTAAAACATGCCCACGAGGCTTTTTTGTCCTTGAAGAATTTTTATTTTTTTCACGGAATTATTAACGGTGGATACCAAAATGATAGCGAGTTTGAAAGGTCAGGTACTAATGTGATAGTTTTTAAATGTTGGGTACCAAAGTACTGTACAGTCCAAATGTCAGGTACTGTTTATGATAATTCCCCTTTTAATTATGTGTGTTTAGAGAAACACATTTCTGAACAGACGTAGTTGCAGATGAAGGCCATTTAATCTAGAATTGCCATATTTGTGAGCAAAGTCTTCTTCATATAGCCAACATAAGGCCTTCTTTTTAATTTATTAGGGGTCTTCTTCATTAAAAAATAAATAAAAAGGGATCAAATTAAAGGTGCACCGAGCAAAACATAATCAAGATCTGGGTGGAATACAAAATTATAAAAAGTAACTGGCATAAATAAGCGAATAAGCAAAAACGACAGGGGCTTCTTACAAAAATCCCCTCATTCATTACGATTCGAATTTTTAAGACCGTTGAGGCCCGTTGGCAGACAAAGTAACCGTTAGAGAGAGATTCACAAAAACAAGAAACTCCCACTTCTCCTTGTCCAATGCCCACATCCTCCTTTTCGCTTCCACCATCGAAACGAAACACACACAGAAATTACAGAGCAAACCAACCCCACTTCACTTGCACTCTTCAATGGGCTGCGTCTCTTCCAAACTGTTCAAGAAAGATCTCCGGGAAGAAGTCATAATCACCCACGGCGCCCAGTGCTTGAACCACGTCGTCTCCCTCACTTCCAGCACTTATGGGCTTCTCAATCTGGACAAGGACCCACCCATTTTTGCAGAGACCAACAACACCAAGCGATCCTCGCCCAAAAAGGAAGATCCCGAGGTTATCAACGCTTGGGAACTCATGGAGGGGCTCGAAGAAGCAATACCCATTAAGAGGATGAGCCCCAAATCGCGCTCTGTGCTTCGCGGGTTTGTGGATTTCGATGCGAGGAGTCCGCTGAAGTTGTTGAACCAGTTCGGGTCTCCGATGAAGGCCAAGCGATTTGGGGGGAAAGAGAACAAGGGCAGAGTGAATGGGTTGGGGTATAGTCCCAAAGGGGTACCGAAATCCAACGTCGGGTCTCAGAATTCTTGCAAGAAGGCGCTGAATTTGAGTCCTGCGGTTAAAGGGTCTCCGGTTTCTGCTAGACGACAGAGTTTTGGGAGCGATTCGTCGAGGAGGAAGAGTTTCAGTCCCCTGTTTGATCCAGAGCTGGTTGCTTCTTACGAGAAGGAAATGTCTGAAGAGGAAGAGCAGATCAAGAGGATGGTCCTGCCTTCGCCAAAGACCCGAAAAATGAGGTATTGTTCTCGAGATTCCGAGTCTATGCTGAAATTGTTTGAGAAGAAATGTCCTCCGGGTGGTGAAAATGCGGTTGTCATTTACACGACTACATTGAGGGGGATTAGGAAGACTTTTGAGGATTGCAACAATGTGAGGTCAATCGTTGAGTCGCACCTGGTTCGGGTGCTCGAAAGGGATATATCGATGGATTTGGGGTTCAAGGAGGAGATAAGGGGGCTAATGGAGACCAAAGAGATTAGAGTTCCACTTGTGTTTGTGAAGGGGAGGTTGATTGGTGGCGCTGAGGAGATTGTGAAGTTGGAAGAGGAAGGGAAGCTTGGGGTTTTGTTCGATGGGATTCCGAAAGCGCTTGTTGGGTGCCAAGGATGTGCGGGAATGAGGTTTGTGATGTGTGTGGAGTGCAATGGAAGCTGCAAGGTTTTGGATGAGGGGCAAAATAAGATGGTCAAATGTGGGGAGTGCAATGAGAATGGTTTGATTCATTGCCCAATTTGTTGCTGAATGTATGTAACGGAATTGATAGATTGAGTAGTGTCTGCTCAGAGTTTAGGATTTTGGGTTTTACTAATAATCTTTGGTTTCTGAAGGCAGAACAAGGATTTTGATTTAAGAATCAGCAGGGTGCTTTAGTTTAGGAAATGGGGGTTCTAAAGTGGGTTTTAGGCCTCTTCTGCATTATGCCTTGTAATTCTTAGGATTGGATTTGATTTCTAAGACTGATTTTATGTTTTATATGCTTGGTTTTCTTGACTGTTCTTTGTAAGTAATTCTTCTCTTTATACTTCATTCATTTTGATATGTAACTTGAATGTGATTCATGGTTTCTTTTTGGTAAATGTACATCGATTTCTTTGTTTCTTATTGTTGGCAATTTGTAATCACCAATCCCCGAAGGCCGAATCAAATACATACATACCAAGAAAAATCAAACAGAGAAAGTTGGCTCTGTGCTACCATTTGTTGAAAAAAAAAATGTACTTAAAATTTATAAGCTCTTGGTGTAAGTTGTCTCAACCTGTTGTAATCAAGGCAGACATTATTTCTGCAGGACTCCATGAACCAGCTAACAATTGTTGGTCCTAAAGTGCCAACTTATATATATGGTCCTTAAATTAAATTAAATGTTTTAGAATCCACAGTTTCAGGCAGCAAGGAAATTCATCAAAGTACGTACAAAAGCATTAGTTTATAATGCAGCTTAAAATTCATTCAACACTACCAGAAATTTGGACTCTAGCATGTAGCACTACAAAATTCAGTTTTAGCATCAATGAGAGTGTTTGCCTCAAAATCGTCTCGGCCAAGTTGAGATGGCCGAGAGACTGCGGTCGAATTGTTCTTCTGGAATGTGTAGGCGTGCTAACTCATGCATGGCTGAATGGCCAAGCGAGGTTTAATTTAATTTTGCACTTTGATCTGACTACTTAAATTGATTGCGGGCCGATGAAGAAACCTTTTCATGTGCCATTAAAATCGGCCACGGTAGACTGGAATCTCTAACTGGTGTTGTAAACATTTCATCTTTAAATCCAAAAAAAAAATTTCTGCCAAATAGCCCAAAACTCCACCACAAAATACCTAGTATTATACCAGTGCAAATGAACTATAAGAATGAAAAATTTGGGATGCAAATTTGGAATTCACTGCACCGAAGGTATTATGGGCTTTTGTTATAATAAAGACAAATTTTTTTTGAAGGTAAAAGATAATTCGATTAATACGATAAAACGTTCAACCAACGAGGGACGTAAGGCCTAACTCCAAATCGATTACAGAGAACATGGGCGGAAATAGCCCAATCTTGTAAATGAACAACCGCCTCATTCCATAGGCAACAGAGACTCAATTGAAAATGTGTAGATTGACATTTGAGGTGTGTTAATAACAATATTATTTTTTTAGAGGGAAACAATATTATTTATTGATAATGACCAAATCATACAACAAGGGGGACATAGCACCTACACCTTGGATGCATTTGCAAATATCCTCGTTGATAACATCCTCAATAATAGAGGGTGTCTCCTCTACCCAAAAGTCATCAATGTAAGATCTCCTAGTAAGATGAGCTAAACGATTACACACATCATTTGCTTCACGATAGATGTGTCGAAAAGAAATGGAAGAGATAGCAGCCATATACTCCTTACAATCTTCCACAACCCGACCAATTTCTAAACAATCCAAGCTATTAGATGCCAAAGTACTGATAATTACTATGCAGTCACTCTCCAAATCCACATTGGACCATCCTTGATGAATAGCTAAAATGAACAATATTATTTATTTAATAGAAAATAATTTCCATTTTTACGTTAATGTTTTTAATTATCATTTTTAAGTTTTATTTATATATATATATATATCAGTTTCAGTAGGAATAATACATATGGCAACAATATACACGTATCATTATTTTATTGGTAAATCTGACGACGGGCCCTAAAGTGTCTAATAAGTGTATATTACAGATCATGCTTGCCACGTATTGCAATGTAAGACCCTAAAGTGTCCGATAAACTAAATTTAGGACACTGTTTGTGAAGTTAATCCCATCAGTTTTACTGAAAACATACATCTTTGCCTTTCCCTTTCTCTCTTAAACTCTCCTCTGCCCTCTCTATACAAATTAGTGTAAATCATTTTTCAAATTGCATAGCAGCTTGATTAAAACCAAATTCATAATATCTAAGTCTTTAAAAATAATCAAAGCTTTTCATCAACCAAGGTTGAGATTTGATTTTTCTCAGGCCTTGCGGTCGCCTATCGTATTTTCTTCGAACCCTAATACCCCAAATTTGATTTCCTAAAATCCACTCAAACATCAAAATAAATATTCTCTAATTCATTGTTGTCGTCGAAATTTTTCATATTTGGACCCTTGTCTACTAATCCCCCGGCATCCCCAATCTTCCTCTCTCCATCTCCGTCGTTGTCTTCGCCCTAATCGCCTTCATTTTCAGGTACATTTTCTCTTTCCTTATATAAATATTTTACCCTATACAGTAATTTTGATTGCTTTCATCTATGATTCAAGTTATGATATATTCTGATGGTATAGCCCCAAAATTAAATTTTGAAAATTATTTTTGGTATATCATTTCTTTTTATTCAATATGCCTTTAAATTGCACCATGCTTAGTTTCACATAAGGGTGAATTTGTTGGTTCACCCCCTTATGATAAATGCACTGCATGTCACCTTACATTTACATAATTCGAACAAATTCATGTCTTAAACCATAATGTAAAAATCATCTATGCACAAGAAAAACAATCAATCAAATTGGATATCTCTGTGACATCCATGTGTGACGAATAAATTAACAGTTTATGTTGATGATCTTATTGTTGCCAAAAACGTCTATTTTGCTCAACAAAATTGGATGGTTCAATTTTTTTTATTTAATTGATTTTCTACAGAGATAATCTTAAAATTATAATTTGTAAAATACAATGTTCATATTATAAAAATGTAAGATCTACATCTGTACTAGTTCACCCCAAAAGGCGAACAAACCTTTAATTCATTAACATTCTAATTCTTGTTATGGGATATAATCACAAACCATTTGCATAAACTATTTTCTCATTATGGGTATCCATACTAATTTCCAACCTAATCTCAAGAAAATGGTTTGTGATTATATCCATAGCAAGAATTGGAATGTTAATGAGTTAAAAGGCTTGTTCGTTAAGATTATCATGACGGCTCATACTTCTTTATATTGTATTAATAATCATTTTTATAGGGGAATCTCTCCTAATGGAATTTATCCCATTGAATCTGTCAAAAAAAATATGATATAAATGTAGAATATTTTAAATATAGAAACGAAACTGATTTAGAGTACGTCTTCCTATGCTCATTGGGATAATGCAATATTTTTTTCAATGTTATGGAAATTCAAAATGCCTCAAGAAATAAAATTTTGGATATTTATTGCTTCAGAGTCAGCTTAATATTAGAGCCAGATTGATAAATATATGTTCTAAAACTACAAAGCATGTCTTTCTTTTTTTCTTTGGCAAAGCATGTCTTTCTTTTTTTGAGAAGCAAATCATGTCTTTCTCAATTGTTCATATTCTAAAGAAACATGAATGCAATTACAATCTTTCTACCAATTATGTTCTTAGTAATGACAATTTTGTTAGATGGTTTCAAGGGACCATTTTTTTTTTTGAAAATAGAGGAAGCAGTTTACATATTAAAATATTTTTGTATGAATATTTGGATGTTGATATGTTCTTAATACAAAATTAGAAATTTTATGATTGGAGGATTGTTATAAGTTAAACTTTGATGGGTTAAGCAAAATCTGGTAGGCCGCAAAAGAGTTTGACCTTGGGCTTTTGGTAATGAGGCCAATTCTTTTATGCATTTCACATTTTAGATTTAAATTATTGGCCATCAACAACAACTATATTTCGAAACAGACAATATATGGTTTTGTCATCTTTCACACCACAGTACCACACTCACGCCTGTAAACTTGAAAAATAGGCAAATGTGGGTGAAAGCTTCATAGAGGAAAAAAATTGGAAGTTGAAGAAGACCTTTCATTTAGCATGATAGACTTTTCAATGTCACTGGTGACACAAAATAACCAAAGCCCAAGAATAATTTACTCATTTACCTTTGTGTTTGGTATTCCTAACTGTTACGTACTTTTCTTTTGGTAAAAAGTTCATGCAAAATCCCAAGGAGATCCGAGTCATAATTATTTCGTGCTTAACAAAGAAAAAGGGGATAAAGGGAAAGGGGGAAATTGTACATGAAGATGTGGCCTCGAACACGCACACAGTAACTTGGTATTGGGTTTACGATCAGAACCAGGTAGACTGACCGGTCCAAGAGTTTTTACTCTCTTGAAATTAACTTTTACCGCGAAAAACCTCAGAGTTACTTGCTTGTCATAACCAGTAGAAACCTGCCACATAAAAACAAATGATTCAAATTTCCAAAAGAACCGAAATCAGTCAATCAAGTCATTTTATTCACTGTGGAAATGGGAAAGCATTTACCTTGACCGATCAATTCACACGTGTAGTAGTAACGAGTGGTATAAATTCCTTCTCTCGTCTCTCCCGTCTCCCTATGTTCTCTCTGTCTGTCTGTGAGGGGAAGCTTCAACTGGGTGTTCATGATGGCTGGGAGAAAGAGGAAGCACAAATTGTAAGATTTGATCTTTGCTAATTAACATTTGTAATTTGCATGTTTCAATTTATAAAGACTAGGAATTTTGATCAGTTTTAGGTTTAGGAAATGATTCTAACAAGACCCAATATGCTTTTTAAGTCGGGGATAAGGTTTATTTGTTGAGAATCGAACTCAATCATGAGAATTTATATGAATTTTGAAATAGGGTTTGTAGCTGTGGTTGAATTTTAGAGAATTTGGAGCAGTTTGGGGTTTAAGAAAGGATTCTAAAATTTCCGGATTTGGTTTTAGTCAGGACTCGCTTAAATTTTAGACCAATCATGAAAAGGTAGATAGGTTTTTGAAATTGATTATAGTGTAGCTTAAGACCGACATGGAGATTTAGAGAAATTGGAGCAATATGAGGCTTATAATAGAATGTCAACATGTTCTTGGGTAAGGGATAGTTTGAAGTTTTTAACAATTGGGGTCAGGATTTGGGTTGTTGAAAAAGTAAGATTGTGGCCTTGTGGGTATCTTTAGATCATCTCTCCTAGAAATGTTGTATGTCATGTGTCTTCGTCATCAAGATCTAAAGGCTAGGTTTTAGTTATGTATAATTATGTTTATGCAGTTTCGTGGTTCTGTAGTTTTTAATTGTTTTCATTAAGGATAACAACGGGTGATTCTGTGATTTTCAATGGCTCACTATTGAGGTCAAGCCTATTTTAGTGTTACTATGTAAATAATTTTTGGTATTCCTGTAAGCAGCATCTTGTGTTCTTAATTTGCTTACGAGCATCTATTGTTTGAACACAAATACAAGTTTGATCCGGTATCTTTTAAAAAGCAAACAGTATTATGGTTTGATCATTGACTAGTTAGAACATAATTGTGCTATTGTTATCTTGGCGATTATGATGTTTTCCTGTAGATTTCTTCCAATTCATTGCAACTATGATTTATGTGCTATTTTATAGTATTTTGAGCCTTCATTTTATTCCGAGCTTCTAAAAAACGGGTTGAATCTGTTAGTATCTCTGAAATGAGTTGCATGCTCTTTCTTTGGGGTTTGTGTGTGTATGTGTGTGTATGTGTGATATGTGTGAGGGAGGGGACCAGGTGTGTCGTTCTGTTGGCTGTTACATGCTTAACTATTTGAATTTGCAATGGTAAGCACTTTGAATATGAAGATGATGATTGGTTCATAGGTTTCTCTTATAATGAAACAATGTGTATTTTGCAAGTCATTATAAGTTTGTGTATTTTGCAACTCATTTTTTTGCCCAATTATAAGTTTGTCTTATGTTCTATACCAGTACTAACAGTATTAATGCTATAGGTTAGCTGAAACAGCGACAACTAGTAAAAGAAGAGCAAATAACAGGAAGAATGAGAAATTGGGGCTTGAAACTTGGTCAGACCTTCCTTTAGAACTTTTGGAAGTCATTGTGTCTCGTTTAACTCTACAAGAAAATATTCGGGCATCTGCTGTATGCAAGAGATGGCACTCAGCTGCCATTTCTGTGCGGGTAGTCAACCGATCACCATTACTCATGTACTTTCCAAAATTTGGTAACCTGTTTGAATTCTATGATCCATCGCAGCGCAGAATCCACTTTGTGGAGTTTCCTCAGCTGACTGGGTCTAGGGTTTGCTACACCAAAGATGGTTGGCTGTTGCTATACAGACCCAGATCTAACCGTGTGTTCTTTTTTAATCCTTTTACTCGGGAGGTGGTCAAGTTACCAAGATTTGAGTTGACTTATCAGATTGTTGCATTCTCTTGCCCCCCAACTTCTACAAGCTGCATGGTTTTTACCATAAAACATGTCAGTCCCATACTTGTTGCTATTAGCACTTGTCATCCTGGGGCAACAGAGTGGACTACTGTTCATTATCAAAACCGTTTGCCCTTTGTCAGTAGCATTTGGAACAAGCTTGTTTTCTGCAATGGCCTCTTTTATTGTCAAAGCCTCACAGGTTGGGTGGGTGTATTCAACCCACAGGAACGAACTTGGAGTGTTCTTTCAGTTCCTCCTCCCAAATGCCCTGAGAACTTTCTCGCTAAAAATTGGTGGAAAGGTAAGTTTATGACTGAGAACAAAGGAGACATTTTAGTTATATATACATGTTCTAGTGAAAACCCAATTATATTTAAGTTGGATCAGATGAACATGGTTTGGGAAGAAATGAAAACGATAGATGGGGGGACTCTTTTTGCTAGTTTCTTGACAACTCATTCAAGCACCAACCTCCCTGGAATAAGGAGGAACAGTGTCTACTTCTCTAAAGTTCGTTTTTATGGAAGGCAATGCATATCATACTCACTTGAAGATGATAGATATCATCCTCGCAATGAGTGTCATGATTGGGGAGAGCAAGATCCTTTCAAGACCATTTGGATTGAACCACCTGAAGACTTTTCAAGCTTCAATGAATGAGGACTTTTCAAGCTTCAATGCATGAAGACTTCCAAGCTTCAATTAATGAGACTTCCAAGCTTCAATTAATGAAGCTTCTAATAGATTATTCAGTCTGCTAGTTTTATTGGATGTTGTGTCGTAGATGGTTTGTGTAACAAGCTGTGTATGGAGTTAATTGTACTCCTTTGAGAACTTATTTATTCTAAACTTCTGTTTCTTTATGTACTAGTTATCTCAGAGTTATATTAATCTTTGCTAGACAATTCATATGCTTGTTTTTACAGTCTACCTGGTTCCTGTGACACTAGACAATATCTAATAGCAAGTGTCCTGCACAGAATCCATATTTTCAGAAATGAGAATATCCTCTTATATTTTTGTCACGGTTGAGGGGAACGCTTTGAGTATTTTGGGCACCGGTGCTTTGGATTTTTTAAGATCTCACTTATAAGGAGCAAGATAGAGATTTACAAATTCAACGTTCCAGATTATTGCTGATATGTCCAAGCACTAGTGCTTTGGGTATCGTAGAATTTTCCAGATTATTGATCTATAAGCAAGTTAGGATTACAAGAAAAATCTTCATTGTCCTTCAAGTTGCAGACTGCATTTTTTCAACTTCCAAAAATTTTAGAAAGTTAAAAAAATAGTTTCTTCTTTCTAGAGTTGTGTGCAAGGCAGTTATCCTAAGCCTTATACCACCTCATTTGAGCGGTGGATCGTATGTGAAAGTTTATAGACATTATGAAGTTTATGAGGTGACAAAAACCATGGAAAGGGTTAAAAAAATGACAAAAATTAAGAAAATGATATACAAAACGATTTAAGATGAGTAGAATGCTGTGAATAAGGGACTGCTATGCTGCTTGACCTCAACTGAACTTGAATCCACCCTTCTCGACCAAAGTGTTAACATAATTTAAATCAGCATCAATCCATCAATTCCACAATAAGATTAAGCTTAAATTACAAGGTGGATCAGTTCCTGGTAATTCTTTCTTTTACAGAACCGGCTACATTTGAACTACACAGCTCCACATGTCTACTACATAGCTCCCAGGCCCAAATTAATAATTGTTTAGTCCGGACGCTGTATCTTCTCTTTCCCAGGACCGATAATTAATATGGGTTGTAGCGACTACGGCCACGGTTGCTGTCATTACTGCGCCTTCCACCACTTGAGCTGCCACCACTTCTTCCACCTCGGGACTGCGGTGGAGGGGCATGTGGTTGTACTCCGGGCTGTTGTCTGAAGAGAAAATCCAGGTCAACTTCAGTTGCAGAGTATATGTAAACTACAGAGGGAAATTTCAAATGCAAGGGACCATAAAGGTGCAGAACTAACAATTCATGACTTTAAAATGGCAGGCAACTAAAAGTCAGTGGAATGAAGGAACAGGTAGCACTTCAAAGGGGTATAACATGGCTGTTTGATGAGCAATAAGTAATGGAATAGTAGAAAACCAATTCTTTCATCAGCCAACATTATGATACTTCAGGACATGTCCAGTTCCAAGATATCCAAAATATGCATCTAAGAAATTCCAAGATATTCCAAGATATAATACTTACAGGACATATCCAATTCTTCCATCAGGTAAAAGCATAGGCATCATTGCCATACCAGCAGGAGTTGGTCCCCTCCCATAGATCAGTGGCTACAAGAAATTAGCGTCCATATCAGCAACAATATCGAGAGTAAAAAATTTGCTATGATTCAAGTAATTAGAAAAGTTAAACGAACCATTTTGTTGTTTCTATCTTTTTACCGTATTGGAAATACATGTGGTTGTGTCATTGAATCTTTTCTACATGTGATTAAATTCCATTCATAGTATATAACAAATGCAGTTTCATCAGACTGGCACATATACAGTGACCGAGCCTGGAAATAACTTTCAATGTTGTCCTTAAGGGTAAGGAAGTCCCATCAGGCCCAAAGGCCATGGACAACACTCTTCTGAATGGTATTATAATTTCATGAGACAGGTTATGGGGTCTAAACTATCAAGTTAAACGCCAGGAAACCATGCATTATTGATTTTCAGTTAGGGTAAACGAGTTCACCCCAGGAAACCATGCAACCAAATTTGCAAGGTATTATAACCTCATTAGAGAAAGCTAATCGTATTAAGGATATCATATTGAATTAGTACGTGGGACCTCTCTAACTAGACCTATATTTGATATTCCATGTAATGATAAAACTACAGCTTAAATCTTACTTGTGCAAATCCGGCACCACCACCATATCCAGCACCTAAGCCACCATATGGACCACCCCCTACCATGCCATAACCAAGACGTGGTGGGTAGGTTGGAAGTGGGGCCGACTTCTGATGATTTGATGCACCAGAAGATTTCTGATCTGCTTGTGGCTTTGCAAGAGAGCACTCCAAAACTTGACCTATGGAAACAGAAAAGATTAGGAATCAAGAATGTCCTAAAAACAAGCAATTATTGAAGAAAGGAATGAAGAGCTACAAGTGCATAAAATTTACCGCCAATTTCATATTTTTCAGTGTTCTTCAAAGCCTTCATAGCACTTGCCCTTTCTGCAAAGTGCACAAAACCAAATCTGCTCTTTTCCTGTCCTGCTTTTGCAGGTGGGAGGACGACCTTTGTGATCTTTCCATGATGGTCAAAAAGCTCTTTTAGATCATCCTGAGTAATGTCTTTTGGTAGATTCTTGACATACACTGCCTTAACCTGTATCAATCAAAATTAACATAACTCAAACATCAACGGCTTCATGTAAAATACACTAGGAAAGCAATTTTACAGGCCTAATGCTGCACATGAAGATCAGAGAATTAATGTGGTGAATATCATGGGATGGACAGGCCCAAAATTATACCAGACTTCAAACTGTAAAGGAGCTACAGTAATCTAATACACATTTACAGCTACCAGTTCGCTTATATTCTTTTCGTTTTCAATGATATAAACAGCCCTCAGCACTAGGCACCTATGTGAGAAGATCTACGCACAAATGCATCTAACAAGACAACGTCCAACAAATCGGACGGATAGTAAGGAATAGTGATGTAATTTTGAGCAGAAAGTGGACATAAAACGGGGTGGAGGCTATGTCTTTGTATCCCTAACACAATAAATAAGTAAAAAGAAAAAAAGTGAGAAAGAAAGCCATAACAGAAATATATATATGCTAACCTGAGAGGAAGCAGAGGATTCTGCATTTTTGGGATCTGCCCAACTCACAGTTGGAGCATTAGTATCAAGCTTAAACTTTGAGGTTGACATCTTTTGTCTAGAGTAGTCTGCACATGCATGATTATAATACTCGATGAAAGCAAATCCACGGTTCCGACTGGAGTTCTGTGGGTCCTGTATCAAGAAGATGCAACCAACAACCAGATCAATATACAATGAAAAATTATCACGCAAAGAGGAAAATTGTGGATTTGCAAGTGGTATGAAACAGAGGTTATGAAATTAAAGAAATATAGATAATAACATAAGTAAGCTCAACTAAATATCATCTATACCTTCAACAGTTCCACAGAGATAACTCCTGGCCCTATATCTGTTACAGCCTTCTTCATATCTTCCTCTCCCCAAATTCTGGGAACATTTCCAATGAACAGACGATGCTTTGCTTGAGATGTGGAACACTTGATCTTTTTTCCCTGGAAAAGGGAACCCAATGGAAAAGTTAATGCTACAAGTATAAACTCAGTTTTTCACAAAACATGAGGAAAACATAAAAGAAGGATTCGAGAAATAAATCAAAAAAGGCAAGACATAAACAAATGTGAATGCACAAATTAGCCGACCAAAGCCCGGAATTGATACAGTAGCAATTATCAGGGAAGAGAATTGACCAAAAGTTGAGATCACCTTTAATTGAGAGTTATTCAGTTCCTCTATTGCCTTAGAAGCTAATTCCTTGTTTCTGAAGGTTACAAAAGCATAACCTTTGGCCTCACCTGAATCTTTTCCCTTCATTATTCTAACCTGTGGACAGCAAAGATAGATATGAACAGGCTAAATATAAAAGATGCAGACATGAAGCTTTACAATCAACGAAGAAAGTTACCTCAGTCACTTCTCCTATAGATCCGCAAAAGCCCCTTAAATCCTCTTCAGATGCATCATGAGGAATGCCACCAAGATACACCTCTGACCCATGCTGAGGGAGTGAAAGAAGCTCCGCATGTTTCTTTTTATCCTCTTCCTCCTCTGCATCCGCAACTTTCATATCTTCATCACCATCTGCGCTTTTTTTCGCATTAGATTCTATATCACCTCCCTTGTTTTCTACCTCTTCCTCTTCTGGATCTTCTTCTTCTTCCTCCTCCTCCTCCTCCTCTTCTTCCACCTCTTCCACTTCCTCCTCTTCCTCTACTTCTTCATACTCGACCTCTTCTTCTATTGTTTCCTCCGGATCATTGTCTCCATCAAGGTCCACCCGCTCTTCGGATTCTACAGGCCTTTCAGGTGCATCTCCAGCAGCATTTGCCCTTGTTTTCGGCATGTTATATATCTAGAAAAACAAGCTTGCAAGGCGACTGTGAAGAAACCACAGTAGCCAGAAGCATTGAAAGAAGAAAGAATACAGATACGGAAAGGTGGAAACAACATGAGAGGCCAAACGAGGTTGCAGAGTAAGAATTTCGAATGAATCTGTGCCATGAGGTATGATGGATTCAAAGACTTGCAAAGTCAATGATTTTCAATTAAGGGGTCATCATATTGTAAAAATCGTAATAGAGACAGGCAAGAGAAGATTTCTGCATGATTATCAAGAGGATGATGATGCTCAGCAGGCGAAATAAACATGACACAGTGAGTTTCTCGAATATTTAGATATCGACAGTATATGGATGGTGTAATCGTTTAACTATCTATATCTGGAGAATTTCATTCACAAAGAAGAAGAAAAAAAGAAAAGGAAAAAACATGAATAAGAAGCCAAACAACATATGGTGGAAATCATAGAAACGAACATATTTCATAACACGGCTGAATCAGTAAATCAATGGTTCCCTAACATAATATTACTCCTTTGCTTCAAATTTTCAAATCCCAAGAGACTGACATATATGACAAACAGTAATAACCTGAAGCATTAACTCCCTCCGTGGAAAATTGGGTTACTTTAAAAAAGGGTGAAATTCAATCCATCCAATCAAAAATTCCTCAAGTTCTAGAATTTGAAAAAATCAAACTCAGAAATCTCTATGTAACCAACCCAAACGGTTTTAATTTCCATAACCTAGCCAACCCATTAAACATTCAAATGGTTTTGACCTGTTCTGGGAAATTCCCTCTTCCATTTTCTCTTCAACAAATGAAATCAGAATGTTGCAATTGCACCACTTTCCACAGACAAAGAAAACAGAAAGTGTACCCACAAAGATTACATCTTTACTGTAAAATCCAAATTAAGAAAAGGTGGAAGGGATAGCGATGTTTCTACGAGAGGAAGAAAGAATCTAATTTCAACGAAACAATGTAAATTTTGATGGAGAGGAAGCAGTACCTAAGTTGGTGCTCGGAAATATTTGTTCAAACTTCGGAACCCTAAATCGCTGCTCGTAGCTTTAGTCTAAAGCTCACAAACCCAACCACCGAAAAGAATCGCTTTCTCGGTTTTTTTTATGCGTATTTCTCGTACATACAAGTAAAGCAAGTTGCGAGAGGCCTTGGTCGTGATTCGGGGACAGGCCCATTAGATCATAAATTTATTTTATATTTTTATTAGAGAAAAAAAAACACTTATAATTCCTAATTAAATTATCTTTGACATTTTTGACTCTCACATTTAAAAAATATCATTTTGGTCACTCAATTTCAACTATATTTTACACTTTGATCCCTTCTTTAAATTTACCGATAAAATCTCTATTAAATCAAAGTATTTTTGTAAATAACACATTCTCTCAAAAATATTTTGGTCAAATAAATATTAAGAAATATATATATATATATGTATATTAAAATGAAAACTTAAATTGATTTTTATTTTTTGATTATTTTTCTTTTTTCTATTTTTTTTATTTATTTGCAAAAACAAAATTTTTATATTCAAAACCAAGAATAAAGTGTCATTTTTATTAGGTGATGTTTCTTTTCTTCGAATAGTAATTTTTTTTTACATTAAAATAATAATTTGACAAAAATGCCATCAACTTAACATCTAGTGATAGGAGAAAAGACAACACTAACGAAGGTGTAAAACAAAGTTGAAGTTGAAAAACTAAAAGTGATATATATTTTTTAAATGTGAAACAGTGAAGGGCGAAAGTATTGATTGGGTTAAAGTTAAGGGACCAAAGTAATTATATTTTATTATTATTATTATTATTATTAAAATTACTAGTAAATGACTAATAGACTAAATGAATATGATTGTGGCCGATCATAGAGTTAGTTTAAAATAATTACTTTTTCTAATAAAATAAAATTATACATAATGACTCACCCTTCATGTACCAGACATAAAAAGTCATTATCTTAGCAATTTCATCTATTCTCGACTAACATATAAACTCTGGAACGAAATAATTAATAAAAAAAGGAGAACTCAAGGTATAGTCCAATTGTGACGTTCTCAATAAAAGAGACAGAAGTCAAATTGCCAAAAAATATCATGAATGTGTTAACAGAAGACAAATCTAATGATCAATTAATCATTACTTGGGTATAGTTTCGACAACAGGAATTACCTTTTCCTGCACTTTGAGTTCAACAAGAGCTCAGTTAAGTACCCACACAGCTCCCAATGAAGTCAATACAATTATTCAAGGCTAAAAGCTATTGAATCGGAAATCGGCAAAACATGAAACAAAATGTGGCACAGCAATAAGGTAGATGATGGATTAAATGAAGCCTGAATGACTAGTAAATACAGGCAACAGGTTCATTCACAAAAGATCAAACATTCCAGACTTGCGGACATGTCTAATAACGAAACTCATAGTCACTACACTTCTATAAAATTCATCAACTAACCAAAAGACAGTATTAAAACTACATGGCCATTCCTGTTCAGAATCCGAAGAGGTTGTAACTTGTCAGCACTTCCCAGTTTCCAACAAATGCTTGTTGCAACTCAGATGAACAAGTGTTTAAACTCTCCATTTGCAAGCTGGCAGAGCTGATTATAAGCATGCATGTCTGCCAACAGGTTAAGAAAAAAATGGAAGTCTATCAGAACCCGCGCAAGAGTATGTACAGAAGGCCAAATGACCGAGCACTAATAGCATTACCAAATAGAATTTGACACCAATAAGTAGAAAACCAACATACAACAGGACATGTGAAGGGAATTTCACAACATAAAACCACAAGGGTTATTTACTTATTTTTCACATTTCTTGTTGACTTAACTGCTTCTGAATGTAGTTTTAGGTGACTGCAATAAAAAGCCTGAATCTGATAAAAACCACTTATGGCACACTAATTACAAAGAAGTTCCATGATGCAGTTTGAAGAACTAACATACACTGTGATTTAATGTGCACCAACTTTTAGTGGTATTTCGTTGGTACAAGTTCAATCCTCAGTACTTTTAAGCATTCAATGGACAGAAAAAAAAAAAAAAGCTGAAGCTATTTCTACAGAACTAGCTTCACCCAGTCCAAGAACAATAAACTTCTGACATTAACAAGTATTCAGTGTAACCCACTATTAGATAGGAATTGGAAAATGAAGGGAGGAGAAATGCATACCAATTGTGTCACCAAAGTTGTTCCATATGCTAGCTTGGATAGATTTATCACTGTCAGCAATACCTATGACCTCGACAAATTTTGTAAGAGGAAAGGGTGGGGTTCCCTTTACAATTAACTGTATGTCATCAGTAGATTTTCCGATGACAATTCCAGGATCAGATTGCACAACCTGAATCACTGCCCTAACCTGCCTTCCAACATACAATCGTAGCAACTCCGCATTGACGAAAACCGAAGGGTTTGACGTATCCATATCCTGCAGAAACATATTGAAAATGATTGGCAGCTCTTTACAAGTGTTTGCTAACAACAAGGAATTCTATCAAACCTATCAAGCTCAAAATATTTTACATTCAACCAACAAACAGTTAAAATCATGTTTCATACAGGCAGTACACTCATCTCCATTTATAACAATCACATCCATCTTAATTTAATGATAGAAGATAAACCAATTAGACAGGTGCAACAAAATAGTTAAAACCATGTAACAAAAATGGTGCAGAGTAATCTCCATTTGCATACATATGCATTTCTTGTACAAATTGAAGAAAAAAAATGTCTCAACTTTAATAAACTTTCTGGAATTCTTCACATCTTGCCCCTCTCCTTTATAGAATTCATTTTGATTTAGACTACCATGGATGAATCCAAGCTAATCAGAAAGCATCTAAAATCACATGAATGGGAGAATTTCACTTAATTTTGGTAATCAAGAATAATTACTATGACAGCTTTACTAGGTGAATAACATCAAAAACCAGCTGAAACAAACTTCAATTCAAAGTAGAGCAAATAAACTGAAACCTAAATCACACTGAAACATTGTGCCAAAATTTGAACCGAAAATCAAAAAAAGGGAAACTAAACACCATATTTGGCTTTGGACAAAAAGCAAATTGAATCGCCGCGTTTGGCTGCTGAGGACCAAAATTGAAACTTCCCACGGCTTTATCATATGAACTCCAAACAGTGCAGTTAAGATTTGAGAAATTAGGGTTTCGAGATATTACGCTTGATGATCGGAGGAGATCGTCGGAGAATGAGCGACAGGAGAGCGCGGCAAAAAAGAAGAATCCGAGGGTTTCTGAACTCTGAGGCTGCTGAGGGTTTTTATACGACAGACGAAACTGTGTGACACGCGCCCACACGCGGATACTTTAATGCTTTAATTTCTGACGGAGCGGCAAAAATTAGCGCCAAATAAAAAACTTGAAGATATAATTGTAGAAATTATGGGGAATTCTAGATTTGATTCACTTGGCACAAATTTATGGGGAATTCTAGATTGCACCATAATTTTATTGTACCTGCTGAGGACTCGAGAATAAAGTACATGTTATGATGAGTTCGTATGAATTTTTGAAAAAAAATTCGAACAGCAGAGCTATTTATTATGAATTTCGGAAGATTAATAATTAAATAAAATATTTTATGGGCAATTTCATCAAATCAGTCTTTTTTTTTTCTCTTCCTCTTCTTCTCCTCTCTCTCTCTCCCCGTGACTTTCTCTCCTCTCCCTCTGTAACCGCACGGCACCACCTCGTTCGACGACTTCCGAACCTCCAAACCACTTAGGCTTTGAAGCCCTCTATCCTAGAAATCTAGTGGTACCCTTGGTTTTCAATGTCGATCGCCGTACGTGGAGGATCGACGCCGTTGATTTTTATGGTTTTATAACTTTCGGCATCAATATCTCTCGATCCACTCCGAATATCACCTTGAGGCAGTTACATCACTTTATTCTCGGGTTGTGCTCTACATTTTGATGTCAATTTTGTGATGTTTAGCGGTGATTGACAGCGGCGCAGAGAGAGAGGTGAATGGCAGACTAACAGGCTCATAACAAATATATTCAAAAGAGCGTGTGCTTAAGGAATTTCAAGTCCAAATTTGACGTGATTTAAAATTTACATTCTTCGCCCAACATGGTGACTAGAGTTCATTTAATATTTCCCAAGAGGGTATTTAAATGGTGGGAAATCATTTTAGTATACAAATGCATCAAAATTTTAAAACATCAAATCACATACATATGAAAGAATTGTTAGCGACGAACAGTTCGTCGACACATGTGACTCCAATTAAATTTTTTACTATATATTTTTTAAAAAATAAATAAATTAGCAATTAACTTTGTCTCTCGTCGCAAATAAGGCGGTTGGTTTTCTTGAGTTTATTATATTCCCCTTCTCACCCGATCTAAGAGGCTCAAAATAAATATTTACAAAAAAATCGGGTGCAATAGTAAGGAATTTCAAGTCGAAATTTGACGTGCTTCAAAACCTACTTTCTTTGCTCGACATGGTGATTAGAGTTTATTTAATTTCCTCCAAGAAGGTCACTAAATGGTGGGAGTCACTTTACTATACAAATGTACTCAAAAATTGAAAAAATCCAATATTATAAATACGAAAGCATCTTTAGTAAGCTCGACGGTAAAAGTGGCTCCCATTAATTTTTCAAAATTTATTTTTATATTTTTTATAGATTTAAATCAGTAGTTAATTTCGCCGCTCATCTCAAATAGAGCAATTGGTTTTAATGAGTTTATTGTATTGTGCTTCTCACCTAGTCTAACGGGCCCATAATATTTCCCAAAAAACAAAGTGTCATAGTAAGAGATTTCGTGAAAAAATGTGACGTGGTTCAAAACCGACTTTCTTCACCCAACTTGGTGACTGCAGTTCATTTAGAGTCCTCCAAAAGGGTCTCTAAATGGTTGTGAATGAAGTCAAATAAATATGGAGTCATGTTCACATAAGTGTGTTAATAATAATTTGGGTCTTAAAAAAAAAATATTTTGGGTGTGTTAATAACAACACCCTTTAAATATTTATTTATTTTTCTCAATTTTTTTCTGTTCTATTCAAATTTTTCTTTTGTATATCGAAAATCCAATTGGCATGCACGAAGTGCATATCAAATGGTTGGTATAAACTTATAAAATTTTTGGTTCCTTTCATATCATTATTTGTGTTGTAAATTTAAGTTATGGCATGTTCGACCCTTAATATATACGTCATTGGAATTGATTAATTGTTCAACATTAAACTAACTAATTTTGGCCCAGAAAATACTTATGGAGTTATGGGTCTACTAGTAAACTGTGTCAACAATTTTAGGTCTTTGTTGTTTTTCAACAAGGGAAATGGTAGTTGAAATTAGGATTTCTACTAAATTAGTAAAGTAGATTATGAATTGATTTAAAAATAAAATTACCTTGTTGGTCAATGTGTTTTACTCCTTGCCTATTTTCTTTTATTTACAAATTGGCTCATCTAGCCTCATCTTTATTTACAAATTAGCTGAAGTGTTATTTGCCACAGTTTGGTGTCAAATCGTGCACCTGAAAGTCATGTACAGGGCGATTATGCCATTTGTCTACAACCCAATTATGGTTGTTACTTTTTGGTCCTTTTCTTTGACCCATTAGTCGATTTCATCCACCTATTTAAATCTCTTTAACCCTAATTTACAAACTCCATTTGTCTAGCCGATTTCATCCACCCAATTTCAATCTCTTTACCCATAATTTACAAACTCCACTCTCCGGTCTCCGGATTTGAATTGACAACTTCTCGCTGACTGCTGTCACCCATCGAGGCACGATATATAAGAGTTGAACACCCCAAAGCAAAGCCCAATTTAGGTACTTGTCTAACAAATTCAATTTTTTCATTTGTTATTGTTAATTGTTAATTGTTTCTTGATTTTGTCTTTGCTAAATGTAATTCATTTTTTTTAATTTAATGATAATAAAATAGCTTTGAATTTGTACTATACAAATTAAAGTAGGTGTCTTTAGAGTGTTGAAGAAAGCAACCATAACTTGGATTTAATTTTTTTGGAGTATCATACAATAACAATTGTCACATCAAGAAAGCAAATGAATTAACTAAAACTTAGATTCAATTTTTTTAAAAATTTACATTCAATTGAGAATTCGGTTTGTAGGTGCTAGTATATTGTATGATTAATTTATCTTTTATGAAGGAAACTAGGAAAGTAATGTTAAAAAGTAAAATTAGTATTTGATTATGTAGATGACTTTAGCCATTGAACTTTTTGTTTTACCATTTCACCTAATTAATCATTAAAGTGAGAACTGTCTTTGAAATCGTAAACTAAGGGTGGACTCAGTGACATTGGTTCGTCTTTTTAGGACTAACTGCTAACCAAACCAATAGTATCGGTTTTCCATTTTTCATAAACGAAACCAGCTAGCCAAAAAATTTGAAAATCGACATTGTCGGTTAATGCTGAATCATAAAATTTATGAAGAGATATTACCCAACAAATAATCCCGATCCGTTGGGAACCTGCAAAAAAAACACTTCGATGTCCAAGTCTAATATGAAATTGGGTTGATACGTGCTACCTTGTTTAGCCTTCATTCCCTCCCCTTTTCCCATCATAAGTTGGGTATAATTCTTAGTTTCCTTGGCCCTTGCTTCATCGTGGTAGTGGAAAGTGTGATGTTTAATTGCACGTTCTTCACATTTGATCATTCTTAACTGCCTTTAATCTTATTAGATTGTTGATTTTTTTTTTGGTCTTCAATAGTTGGGCTTTGTAAATTATGTGGGGGCCCAAGGCTTAAAGTTTTACAACCCCGTAGTTAATCAACACTCTGGTGTTTGTTCGTTTGATTCAGATTCAGTAAGTTTCAACTGTTAAGGACAATAATTATAACTTTAAGCCTTGATTCAGATTCAATAACTGTTTAATTATTGTCCTTAAATGTGTACTTCTTCTATTCAATTATCGTTCATTTGATAATTCTTCTTCTATTTACAAAAAAAAAAACTTTTACTTATTCAATTATAACTTTACATGCTTAGTATTTATCCAAATAACGTCAATATCTAAAATTTTACTTTGAACAAAAAAAAAACGCATTGAAAGGCCAAAAAGACAATAAATATTGAGAATATATTACAGTCCACACGACAATTGAAACATATAGCAATATTTACATTTATTTGGTTTCATGCCATAATCATTGTAGGTAAAAGGTGCTCTTGAAAGAACAGATAGAAGTGAAGGAGAATCATGAAAGAGATGCACAGCTTATCAGGGACTACAAGTTCTCAAGCTCAAGGGGTTTGTGGATCCAAGAGCACGATAGACAGATTCAGTAATCTCCCGGATGTAATAGCACATTACATCCTGTCATTAGTTGATTTAAGAGACCTCACACGAGTAGGATGTGTCTCCAAAAGATGTCGGCAGTTTTTTCTTTCAGTACCCACATTGAATCTTGATGGATTTCCATCTATGTACAGGAAATCCAAGTCGAAGCGATTGAGATTTTTGAATCAATTGGATAGGTACTTCGTACAACGTGGGAATAGTAAGATACAACATTTACGTATTGCTTGGTTCTTTAAGGGTGCACACAGCTGCGACGAGCATTTTCGGATCATGACATGGATATACAATGCAGTGAGATGCAATATTGTAGAGCTTGAGCTAACGTTCTCTATGGATGATGGGACAACATTTGAATTGCCATCTTGCCTCCTTCTTTGTCCAACTTTGAGGACTCTAAAGGTGGACTTGGAAGGAAAGACACTCAAAGTGCCCCGTTTTGCTATTCCCTCAAATCTCCATCACTTAAACTTGAGAGACGTTACCATAAGTGAAGAGGTTTGGAAATGGATCTCCTGCATAAACATTAAGGAGTTACGGCTTGAATATGTTTATGGGATTGAAAGTATCTGCATTGAAAGCTCATCTTTGGAACTATTCCATCTAGTGTTTGCGTATCCAGATAATAAGCTCACCAATCTTCTCCTCTCAGGTGAAAAACTTGAAGATATAAGTGTAACAGGGATATTTGATTCACGTGGCACTGACTCATTGAAAATTGTGGCGCCAAATCTTAAACGCCTGAGATTGATGGGGTATTTGATGAATCAACTGGATCTTGGAAAATTTATGTGTTTAGAAAAGGCTGAGCTATTTCTGAATCCTACAGGAGATGATTATGGAAAACTATTCGAGGTATTCTGCAGTATACGCAACGCTAAATTTCTTCATCTCGATGAAAAGACCGTACAGGTAAAAAGACAATACCCTTCATATGGTAATTATGTTTTGCTTACAATTAGTTTCTATTGAAATTAATATTTATGTTGCAAGTTTTGTTTGGCATCCATGTACCTTATATATATAAGTCAGCTTATACTCAGAAAGTAACGAAGTATAAATTAATTAATTTGATAACGCTTACTGTTTTGAATTTTGCAGGGATTGAGGGATGATCTCATGCCATTGCCATTATATGATGTTAGTTTCTTTCAAGTGTATGTTGCAAAATTGAATGATGACCTTGTCCCAAATTTGGCCCATCTTCTTCGTGGGATGCCTAATTTGAACACTTTGTTCATAGGAACTTCACCACCCTTGGTCTATGAAATCAGCCCTAATTGGCATGTAGTATATTCAGGGAACTCATTTGGCCCACTCAACCGTGTTAAATTTAATGCTCCTGTAAGTAAAGTCTCGATCTACTGCATCTCCCTCCCTTGTTTCTCTCATGAACAACACATTGTGTTGATCATCATTGCTAAAAAAAACATATATAGTTGTTCAATTCTTTCTATATATATTGGAAATGAATAATATCTTGTTTTTGTTTTTGGGAAATCAATTATTTTGGTTGTTGTGCATGTCTTTACAGGCATCTGGGTGTAATAGGAGTTACTGGAAATCCCAAAACCTGGCTTGTATTGATCAGCTTAAGGAGGTAAGAATGGACCTTTCCACAGGAGATAATGAAGTGGAGTTTGCACGGTATATACTCGAGAATGCCAAGAATTTGAGGAAAATGGTCATACTTTATTCACGTCATCAATCAGCTGCTGTAAGGAGGGTCAATGCAAGCAAGGGGATGTCTTCTTGTACTGCCCAAGTTATCTTTCACAAGAAGGACATAAGAGATTGTTGGCATTATTAATGTTTTACAATTTTCAGTTTGGAGTTGTTTATGCATGTTATCAGAACCACAGTGTTGTTGTTGATTGTTGACGCATATTGTCTTTTTTTATGGAGCAGTAGAGAACCCGGATCCTACTATATTTTACAGTATCATAAGTATTGTTGTTGATGGTAGATATATATGAAGTTTCTGTTGAATTTGGCTTAGATTAATTTTGATGGCCCATGACGTTTTGTTTATTGGAAGTGGTAGCACATGTGTGATCTTTGTGCTAGTTTGATTGGTTCCATTTTTGGCGTTGGTGACCTGCTCCTTTGTATTTGTGCATGATAGTCAAAAGCAAAAGAAAGTGGTCTAGCTTTTGTTAATTAATGTGATCTGCTCGATTGTGCTTGAATAATTAATGGATGCATGATTGAGTGAGAAACGTGAAGCATGCAAGTTGTGGATGTGTGCTTGTGGGAGTGTTGTGCAACCTACGTGAGAGGCCATGCAATTTGTTATATATACATATGTATATTCAGTGAGTAAAGGTGGGAAGGTAAGAGAGAAAGAATAGAGATGTGAGGCGCTACGGCAGAGAGAAATACTCTTCTCTTTGAATAGTAGACAACCATTTGTTAGAGAGAGTCATGTTGGTCTCTTATTTGTTTCTGTGCACTACACCTACTGAGGAGTGAATTCCTCTCTGTTATATGTGTGGGTGGAGCTGTATCACTTGGAAGAGGCGCAATATATCTCGTCTGTTTGGGTTGCTGCTATATTGAGGTAGTTTATGATCTCTTTGGTCTCTCCTTCTCCTTTGTGAGCAAGAATATATTTTGAATCTGTTTGTATATATTCTTGGCTCTTTTTGGTAATATGTATTTGGGATTTGGGCTAGTGTGTTAAACACTTTGTAATCTTCATTTTGTTATAGTGGAATTTCCTCGCCGGTCTCTGCCCGTGGATGTAGCCCATTTGATTTTGGGGTGAACCACGTAAATCCTTTTGTCTTGTGGATTTTCTGTTTCGTTTATCATTTTCATATTTTGGCAATACTTCATATATTTGGTTGTCTGACGCTTCCGCACAACCCAACAGATATATATGAAGTTTCTTCCATATACAGTATGTTTAACTAAAAGTTGAATTTGATTTTATAGCCTTGGGGACATTATCACAAGGAGTACATGCTGAAATGTGCAATATTCATATATATATATATATATATATATATATATATATATATATATATATGCTTCAATATGCATGTATATTGCAAATACGAGTATCTTGAGCTAGCTTCTTTTCCATTTGACACTTAATCTCGTATTGTTTTCTAATTCCATCAATTCCATTGCTTTTCTTGTATATTGTTTTCATTTGTCACTTGTGTTCTTCATAGTATGTCTTCTTTACCACGTAATAGATATATATAGATATATATATATATATATATATATAGAGAGAGAGAGAAAGAAGTTGCGCCAAATTGGATTTAAATCAATTGTGCTCATATTGTTATTGGGCACAGTTTATATTTCTCTCTGAATTACAGTACAAACTTGTTAATGTCAGCCTCTTGATTGAATTAATTCATCTCTTTCATCGCTCCTCCTCTTTAGGTGGAGGGATTGTTTCTCTTCTAGGTGGATCATCTTGTATGTCACCACATGTGGTGTTATATTTTTATTTTTTTAATCCTTAAACCGATGGTGCTAGAACCACAATGTACCTTCACGATTTAAGTTTTATTTATTAATGAATAGTGTTGTCTCCTCCATGAGTTTTTTGGCCTAACGGAGTCATAAAAAGAAAACTACCATTGTTTAATCTAAAAATCTAATTAGTTGAGCTGTATCAAAAAAGAAAATAAAATTAAAAATTTATCTGATACATTCCACGTCATTCAATGCATGTTATAAGCATCTCCAACAGATTAGCTATTTTGTTAAAAAGTAAAAATTTAGCTATTTTTGACATAGTTTTTCACTCAAACAGAGTAGCTAAATGAAAGTCAAATTTAACTTTTGTTAAAATCTATAGCTATATTTAGCTACATGGGAGAGGGAGAATAATTAAATCCTAAATTAACTTGCTATTTAGCTACTCTGCTGGAGCCAAAGTAAAAAAGTAGCTAGCTATATTATACTTTTAGCTATATTATCTAGTAAAAATATGTTTTATTGTTGGAGATGCTTAAATGGTGTAAGTTTTGTTTTGACCAAAAAAAATGTTGTACCTTTTTTATTGCCATTAAACCCAACCATTTATGCACATTAAAAAACATGATACGAGTGCGTTCTCTCGATAGGCTATGCTAGGGTTTAACTTGTAAGTATAGAGAACGACTTTTTAGGGTTTCGATAGCAACATTTGCTTCTTCCTCGTATCTTTGTTGGTCTTGGGGTCGAGTTAATTAGAATATATAGATATATATATATATATATGTGTGTGTGTGTGTGTGTGTTTTGGTGATGCGGTCCTCAGTTAATCAAAGCCAAATTGAGGGCTTATTGGCCCTCGGGTTTTCTTCTTCATGCATGCTTTTATGGTTTCCTCCTCTTGTTTGGTCCGATTGGTCGGCGAGGAGGAGAACCACGTTACTTGGCCTGGTTGGAAGTGGCTTTGCGTCGGATCAGGTCGGTGGTCCACCTTTTAGGTCAGTTCGAGTTGTGGTATGGTTGGCCTTAGTGGTTTGGTTGCGGAAGTTTGCATTTTCAAGTGGGGTCATTTGTTTTCTATTTGTTGTTGTGCTCCAATATAGATATGGTGTATAACAAGTTCTGATCGAGTTGTTGGATCAGTTCTCGACTTTGGACGGGTACGTGGTTTTGGTTTCGACAATTTTCGATTGACTCTAGCTAGACATAGGTCACTACGGGGGTGTCTTTGCCTAGTGCATGAGTTTTGAAAGCGGGTATGTTCTTGAATAAGTCGGTTCAGATTTGTTGGTGTTGGGTGGAGTTTGTTGTTCTCCTTGATGATGGCCTCCTTTGTTAATTTCATCTCCAATCGAAGCTGATGGAATGGAGGGGCGGTAATATGTCCTCTAGTTTTACACCAAATGAAGAATATGTTGTTGTGTCTCCTTCGAGATATGGCTTGGATTTGGATTTACTATTGGCATTTTTTTCATAGGTGAAACGACACAGAAAACTCTGGGCTTGAGTTCATAGTTTTTAAATAGTTGTTCTAAGGTATGTCATTTCTAAATTGGTTGCGTTAGAAAATGGTGCCCAAAAAATGGTGTGTTATTATGTGCATACTTCGATTTTAATATATTGTCGATTTCCCATAAAAATTAAAAAAAGACCGTTATGGGCATAATTATTTTCCTTTTGAGTTTCTTACAAAGTTTTGAACTCATTCATATTGAATTTAATTGAACAAATGGTATAAAATGTGATTATTGCGTAATTTTATTGCATTTTTTTTTTCTCTTTTTTTTTGTGTGTTGGGAGTGTGTATCCTAATAACGAAACACCAAATAAAACCCAAATATCGACTGGAAAAAAAAATCAACACAATTAAATCCAGATTAGAAGGTGTGTAGGGTTTAAAAGCATACATTGTATTGGTTTCCTAATACCAGACAGTCTCCATCCATAGTTTTGTATTGGTTTTAAACCTAATACCAGACAGTCTTCAACTCTCCATCCATTGTTTTGCTTCTTTCCATATACGCCTTTCTAGATTCCTCCACCACGTACTCTATATATAAATGACCTAACATAGGGTAATCACCCATTCTGTGCGCAAATATATCTGCCGTCATTTGTCTCTGCAAGCATTAGGTTTCAGCTTTGCACAGAGAGAATGCTGAAGGCTTCGGATGCCGCTGAAAGCCAAGATGGAGAAGAAGACGGTGCAACTACTAAAGATCGAACACCCAAAATCAACATCGAATCAGTGATTTACCAGATCTAGGCAGAGGTATGGAATTAAATCAATCCAATATATATTCACGTACAGTACTTCAATCATTTCGTCACCAACGTACTCTTCCTAAAAACATATAATCGTGCAGTTAGGCTTTTATTTGCATCGTTAATTTCACCTTGTTGTTCGATCTCAAGTTTGTCTTGTTTCATATTTTGTGTTTTGTGTACGTTTAAATCTTTTTCCAATGTATGTGTGTTTATGTTTGTTAGACCTGACAATTGCAATAGATGCAGATGCAAATCTTTCATCCAACATATATATTCATATTGTAGGATCGAGGTTTTAAAGTGACATAAGCTGCATTAGCTGGAAAAAGAAAAGAGAACGAAACTACTGCTTGATATATTATGAACTTAGGATGCATTCAGTTATTATATAAGAGAAATTTTTGGTCAATGCGAGAGATTCATTCTAGCTCTGAAACCAATTAAATAAAAGAGAAAAGAGAAAAGAGAAAATATAAAATTTAATAACAAACAAATTATAAACACAAAACGAATATTAACTCCACTGTCTAATAATAATAAAGTCGGTGCATAATAACTTTTTGAAAGTGTTTATAACGTAACTAATAAGAAAACTACATATATTTCCAAAACAGTAATACTATTGCGGCTTATACAATTAACTTCTTCGATCCGCTCCAAAGTTTATAATTTACGTGGCGTGTATGAAATTGAAATAAATTATTAAGTTCGGGTAATTCTACCATTTTAAGGATTGGAGCTCATTGAATATTATCATACATTAATTAAATATATATTCTTAACCATTAAGCTTCATATAGAGTTTAAGTGGTTACCAAATAAAATGATAAGTTGCATGGTGAGACTTGTCTATTTAAACTTTGATTTTTAATTTCAAATTTGAAAAAAAAATGATTTAAAAAAATAATCGCAACTAGACCCTACATTTTCCAACAGTGCATTCGCATTTATTTGGTTTTCATTTATTGTAGGTATAAAAAACAAGATAGAAGTACACGAGTATCATGGAACACAAGCATAGCTTGCTCAGAATATCCAAGTAGATCGAAGTGGTTGAACTTGTTGAATCAATTGGATATATAGGTTCTTCATATAACGTGGGAATAGTAAGATACAACACTTAAGGTATTGCATGGTTCTTTAAGGGTGCAAGGACCTGCGACGAGCATTTTCGAATCATCACATGGATCCACAATGCAAGCAGTGAGGTGGAATATCGAGGTGCTTGAGCTAGTATTCTCTATGGATGCAGGGACGACATTTGAATTGCCATCTTGTCTCCTTCTTCGTCCAATTTTGAGGACTCTAAAGGTGGACTTGGAGGGAAAGACTCTCAAAGTGCCCCCTTTTGCTATTCCCTCAAATCTCCATCACTTAAACGTGAGAGACGTTACCATAAATGAAGAGGTTTGGAAATGGATCTCCTGCATAAACATTAAGGAGTTACGGCTTCAATATGTTTATGGGATTGAAAAGTATCTGCATTGAAAGGTCATCTTTGGAACTATTCCATCTTGTGTTTGCGTATCCAGATAATAAGCTCACCAATCTTCTCCTCTCAGGTGAAAAACTTGAAGATATAAGTGTAACTGGGATATTTGATTCACGTGGCACTGACTCATTGAAAATTGTGGCTCCAAATCTTAATTAAACGCCTCAGATTGATGGGGTATTTGATGAATCAACTGGATCTTGGGAAATTTATGTGTTTAGAAAAAGCTGAGCTATTCCTGAATCCTACATGAGATGATTATGGGAGCTTTGAGGTATTCTGCAGTATATATACGGAAGGCTAAATTTCTTCATCTCGATGAAAAGACCGGCCATACAGGTAAAAAGATAATACCGGTATTATGTTTTGCTTACATAATAATTTATGTTGAATTTAATATTAACTTTTACTGTTTTGCATTTTGCAGGGGTTGAGGGATCGATGGTCTCATGCTATTGCCATTACATGATGTTAGTTGTTTTCGAGCGTATCTTGCGAGATTGACTGATGACCTTGTCCCATATATATATATATATATGCTCCATTCTTCATGGACTGCCTAATTTGAATACTTTGTTCATAGGAACTTCACCACTCGTGGTCTATGAACTCAACTCTAATTTGCATATTTTATATATAGAGAATGTGAAGTGTTGTCCAACATAAAAAAATTGTAATAGAATTTGTAAGGATTTGGCCTTTTCGACCATTGTCAATTAGTTTTGGGTATGATGCTCATATTATTATATCATGGTATCAGAGCCGGTTAGTCCACGTGTAAATGTTCAACGACCTCACGTGTTCCAACAATATAAGTAGTTCGTGTATGGCTTGAAATTTATTTTTCTATTTAATTACTAAAGTAAGTATCTCATTTCTCTCTCTCATGTGTTTCAACAATATAAGTTGTTCGTGTATGGCTTGAAATTTATTTTTCTATTTAATTACGAAAGTAAATATCTTATAGTTATTACTCTCTCTCTCTCTCTCTCTCTCTCGTTCAATCTTTTCTTCTTCGTTATTTATTTTTATCGCTGGTCTTCTTCTCCTTTCACAAGAGATCTAAAGTAACAACGAATGTTGGTTGGATTTTGCAACATATAAAATTGGGTGAAAGGAATATAAGGGGAAAATAGAAGTTACCAAAAATTAGAATTAAAAAAAGAAAAAAATCAAAGATGGGAAAAAATTGGAACCCATACGAGAGATGTGAAACTTTGCTATACTTTAAAAACCTTCATGCTTGTTCGGTCGGGATAAGAAGAGTAGAAGGAGCCAACCCTTATGGGGATGAGAAGGAGAGAAGACCCATATGAGAAAGTGATGCAGATTTAGTGAACAAAAAAAAAATGAACTCACTTGATGAATAATAGAACAGGAGAGGAAGGGATAGTGAAGGATAGGGAAGATATGATATTTACCATAGTAAATAAAGAGATAGAAATTATTATTATTTTTTTAAAAAGGAAAAAATGAATGCAGTGGAAAACGGTTCGGTGCAGTTCAGTTCTCCACACCAAAGTTTCAGTTTCGGTTTGGTTTGCATATTTTTCAGATTGTCGAATTGAGAAAACTCGCTTATGTTTCTTAGTTATTCAGTTTCGATACACAGTCTTTTTTTGGTTTCAGTATGAGTACTGGTGAGTTGTATAATAAAAGCACTTCACATTCTCATATTTGTGTTCAGTTCCAAAGCAAAATACATTTTCATGTCTTTTCTAACGAAGAAATTTATAGCATTTTGCGATGTAATAGGGCAATATTTTGTTTTGTTTGTATATATAATAACATTTTTGTAATAATATAAGACATTATTTTTGAAATATTCTTTCATAGTTGACACTATATTCATAGTTTTTTCATGAGTGATGAAAACAAGTGAAAAGCAAGTGAATTCCCTAGTAACGAATTCGAGTCCTCCATCAGGGGAGAAAAAAGACGATGATAATGCACCAAATATAAGTCCCACGTATGCGACATGTATGTTTTTTTAGTTGACCAATAACGAAAAATGGACGAAAGTTTGAAGTTTATACCAAATTTATTGAAAGTTTTAAATGTTGAATCTGGCCTTCACAAAAGAATTGAGACACAATTGGTTGAAAATTTAAATTTTTGGATTGGAGTAAATAGGTGCCAGTCGAACTTAGGACCAAGTAGGCAAGTAGGTTTGGGATTAACCCAAAGCCACCAGCCCAAGTAGCGACCAGTTTGGTGGGTTTGGAATTGTCCAAAAAAAAAAAATTGGTGGGAAAATTTGGGGTACAACTAGAATCTCCCCCTCTTTTTAGTCTCTGATAAATGATTAGTCTTTTAGACGAAAATGGGGTCCTGGTAAGTGGTAACCCACTCAATAGAGCGCGCGCATCATCCGTTTTGCCGCCAGCAGATCGGCGCATCCTCCGTTATCGGCTTCTCTACCGGCAATAGGCTTCGCTGCTACACACCCCCAACACCTTCCAGATCTGGCACAGCTATCAGGTATGGATTCATTTAACATCTTCGTCTCTTAAACCCAAGAATTACATACAGTTTTGAGTCTCTTCTTACTATTTGTTTCGAAATCCTTCTGTTTTTGCTCTCTGTACGCTTATATTATGCTCAACGATTGAATTCTATTACACTTATATTATGTTCATTAGGGTTTTTCTTTTTCCCCCAAAATGGTTATATATGTACAAAATTTGAACGAAGAAATGTTTATATGGTTGGAGGCTTGGTGCTGTTGATGTCACATGTCTATGGAATGTAGTTTTCATGTCCTTAATCCTTTGTAGGTGTAAGGTGTCCTTAGAAAATCAAAAGGGTATCAATGGAACGCAAGCATAAGTCATTGGCAACTTCAAGTTCCCAAGCTCCAGGTGCTTGTGCTGACGGTGTTTTTAGATTCTTTAGTCTTCCAGAGGAAGTTGCTCATCACATTCTGTCCTTCCTTCCTGTGAAAGACCTCATTCGTTATGGCGGGCTGTCCAAGAGATGCAAAGAATTTCAGCTGTCAACTCCATCATTGAATTTTGAGGGGTTTTCGCACCACTCTAATAATAGGCATTTCAGGTTGTTGAGTTCGTTGGATAGGTTCTTGGTTCTTCGTAGGCATAATAAGATACGATGCTTCCGTATCCGTTGGAATCTTGCTGCAGGGAAAACTGCAAGTCTCTATAATGAGCTTTACCGAGTGATCACGTGGTTGTATATTGCAGTCAAGTGTAATGTTGAAGTGCTTGATCTTAAGTTGACAATTCCAGATGCAACGGAGTTTGAGCTGCCCCCTTGCATATTTGTTTGTGGATCCTTGAGGTCTCTATTATTGGAGTGCGATATAGTTCTAAAAACGCCTTCCGTTGCTTGTTCAACTAATCTCCAGTACTTAAAGTTGCGAAAGGTCAAAATCGATGAGGGGTTTGGCAAATGGATCTCGTGTTCGTGCAAATGCATCAAGGCATTACATTTTGAACAGGTTCAAGTAGAAAATATTACCATTGAAAGCTCGTCTTTGGAATCATTTAGTTTTGTGTTTCCCTTTTACTGTGACCTACGTCAACTTAAAATCTCAGGTGAGAAACTTGATGATATAGATATTGAGTGGAGATGTGTTATAACTAGCAGCACATCCTTCAATGTTTCAGCTCCAAACCTTAAATCGTTGAAATGGATTGGGAATTTTTTGAATCACCAAAGTCTAGGGAATTTAATGTGTTTGGAAAAAGCAGAGATTTGTCTGAGTCCTCCAGCAGATGACTACAACTTTGACAATGCATTTGAGGTTCTTCACAGCATATGCAAGGTTAAAGTTCTTATTCTAAACGAAGAGACTGCCAAGGTAAAACTTCATACCGAAACTCTCTTTTGGCACATACATGATGATTTGCAATATGGACTTATGTATACTATATCTTCTGTGTAATCATTTTAAAGGATATTACAAGGAACATACATTGACTGGCTATGAGTCTCTTGCATGCAAATGAATGCGTTAGCTAATTTACATTTCTTAAACTTCAAATGTTAAAAACAATTGACAGCATTGATTTTACAGTGATTGTAGCACTAGCTGGAATAAAAGGAGGTGGAGGTGGGAGAGGCAGATGAGAGGGGTGTGGTAGGGTAGAGGGAGAGTAAATAAAACTGTGATTAAAAATTAAGAACCATTAAAAGTTATTTTATTTTTTAGTTTTATCTTTCCTCTGCTTTTCCTCACCTCTCCATCTTCCCTTCTCTCTTTAGTTCTTTAAAAAACAAAAAGATAAAACACTACCAATATTAGGAAATGATTTGACAAAATGAGCACGTTGAGAAACATGATGTGTACAAATTTGTTATTAATATGAATGTATGGATTATGGAAATGCATTGCCTTTAGCTCAACTTTATTATTGCTTTTTCTTATAGGGTTTTTGGGTGCTCATACTTGTTCTACTTGAGAGTTTGCCATTCATGTTCATAATTTTGCAGGCTCTGTTTAGGGAAGGTCACATTCCTGCACAGTTCGATGATATTTCTTACTTGGGTATGAATATTAGGAGCTTGGATGATGATGTAGTTCCAGCAATGGTCTCTCTTATGAAAGGAATGCCGAATCTGAATACTTTGAACTTAAAGTCTAACCATTCCATATACATCCCACAACCTGATGTACGTGCATGCCTACTCTCTCTATATCTCTGTCACACACACTTATGCGCACACAAGTATATAACAATTTTCCCATGTGACATATCTAGAATATCTAGTGAGGTGCATATTAATCTTGGTTGGAGAAAAATAAAGCTGTTGTGCTGTAAGAAGGGTTATCCTTATATGTAGGTTGTGCAGCTCTGGGAATAATGTTAACCTTTCCTTATTTGCCAAACAATTTCTTAGCAGTAAGAAAAATATTAATGTAATTGCTTGTTTCCTTTCCAGGAATGCAGATTTGATAAGACATACTGGAAATCTCAAAACTTGTCTTTGATTTTGAAGCTGAAGGAGGTAACAATAGAGCTTTCCAGTGGGAACATTGACTTGGAGTTAGCAAGGTATATCCTCGAGGATGCCAAGAATTTGCAGAAAATGGTGATAATCTATGCACCCCAGCAATCAAATATTATCAAGGCACTAAAGAAGAGCAAGATGAATTCCAATGCTATCATCGTCTTTCAGGAATAACAAAGAAAATGAAGGAAAAAATAGAGGTTTAATATTTTTCTGAAGAACTTATTATGTTAGAATATCAGCCCTTTAGACTGAATGTTGATGGATGCAATGTGGCTTTATTTTTTGGGAAAGGATCCTAATCCTGTAATCTAAGTTTGAATGTTCTAACAGATTTGTTATAAATAGCTTAGAGCTGTATGATTTTGTTCCTGTGAAAATCAATTTCTTTTGTTGAAAATCTATTCCAGTGTTTTGTCGAAAATTAAAAATGTTTATTTTTCAAAACATTACTGTTATTATTACTGTGATTATTTATTTTTAATGAACATCAAGAGCAGGACTTGGTGCTAATTCTTTTCCCAAAGGAATTGGGTTCTCCTCCCTCCATCTTCTCTGGTCAACATTCTGAAATGTGATGGGTTACCTGCCCCTCCTGGGCTGTAGTTTGTTTCTATGGTGGTTATGGTTTTGCTGTCATGTAATTTCCTTTGTTTCTCGATGTTTCTGGTGTTTTTTGCTGCTGCTTCTGTGCAGTTTCAATGAAAGTTTCATTTGATAAAAAAAAAAAAATCTTTTCCCAAAGAAACCAGAATGAATGTTTACAAACTATATGAAGTTGATTCAAAGTTGGTTATAAATTGACCTGTCAATCGAGTAGATTTTACTGGGAATTCGCTCTGAATTTATTAGACACCAAGAGATGGATTTGGTGATTCAATTCAATATTTCAATAACAATCCACTTTCGATAATCTGTCAACTGTTTAAAATGGCAATGTTTTAAATCCCTCCAAAACATTCCCTCCAAATTCCTCGTTCTTGGCTCCAACTCCACCGATTTTCCCTCCAAATAGTAAACCCCACTGATTTTCCCTCCGATTTGAGATTTGACATTCGAATTTTGACTAAAGTTCAATTTCGAAGAGCGTTTTGGTCATTTTATAGACCATTTTTTCATTGGTATTCTTGAAGATGGTTGTGCAAACTGCAGAGTTAAAATGATGTTTTAGGTTCCACTTTAGCCGAACACACAGAAAAAACCAACACTTTTTCTTACATGACCCTAAACTTCGACCAGGGGTATCAGAAATTCGCAGGGGCATTTCATCTGCAATGAACTTGAGGTAAGCTTATATGCTACTACAACTTTAGCTTGTTTTATATTTTGTTCATTGATTTTGTTTCACAATGGGTAATAATTTACGTTGGAAAATTTGGAATGCATACCAGAAAAAGTTTCCAACTTTCGAAACCCTTTGTAATCTGTATATTTTCTGGCTCATACAAGGTAGGTTTTGGTTTTGTTGCAGCAAATGCGACCTCTTTAGTATCGAATTAGTAAACAAATGATATGCGAGGTCGTGTTCTATTTGGTTGCGAGTTTTTTCTTCTATGAACCCAAATGTCCTCTTAAACGTCAACAAACTTGTACCCAGATTAGAAATATTTAAGTAGTAAATGGCTGTAGTCTTTGTGTTAAATTTTGATGTCTTATTATGTTTACAGAATTTTGTTTTCATGTACTTGTAGGTGTAGGTGCTCTTAGCTTAGCTAAACAAAAATAAAGGGTATAATGGAACACAAGCATACGTTCATGGTTTCTGCAAGTTCTCAAGATCAAGGAGCTTGTAGAGTAGACAGATTTAGTAATCTTCCGGATGGAGTTGCTCATCGCATTCTTTCAGACCTGACTCTTTTAGAACTCACTCGAGTGGGCAGCCTTTCCAAACGGTGCAGAGAGTTCTATCTATCAACCCCATCATTGGATATTTATGGTAGTGGAGGAAACAAGCAGGAGCAATTAAGCTTGTTGAATTGTATAGATAGGTTCCTGGTTCATCGCGGGGATAATAAGATACAAAGTTTTCGTATTAGCTGGGGCTTCTGTTCAGGCATCTCTGATGAGATTTTTCGACTGATCACGTGGATACAAATTGCAGTAAGGTGTAATGTTGAAGTGCTAGAATTTCAGTGTTCCAGTTGGCATTCACCTGAGACTATAGACTTGCCATCTTGCATCTTTGGTTGTGGATCTTTGAGGTCTTTAGCCGTGGACTTGGATACATCTCTTACAACTCCATCCTTGGGCTGTTCCACTCTCCAAATCCTAACATTGAGAAATGTTAGAATAGATGAAAGGTTTTGCAAGTGGATCTCAAGTTCTTGCCAATGCATTAAGAAGTTGCATCTTTATGATGTTAAAATAAAAAGTATGGCCATTGAAAGTCCATCTTTGGAATCATTCACTTTTGAGGTTCACCCTTCCAGTGACCTCTGCCATCTTAACATCTCAGGTGAGAAACTTGTTGAAATACATATTGACTGGACATTTTATGACCCTAGAAGCAGATTGTTAAGTATCGTTGCTCCAAATCTCAAGTATTTTAAGTGGATTGGTAAATTGTTGACTCACCATGATCTGGGAAAATTGACGTTTTTGGAAAAAGCTGAGATTCTTCTGAACCATAAGGCAGATGACTATGACTTGGACAACATAATTGAGATTATTTGCAGTATACGCGGGGCCAAAGTTCTTATTCTAAGCGATGATACCATTAAGGTAATACAACTATTCTTCACTCTTTAAACAGATATTCTCTTTTGGCAGAAAAACAGGATATGTTATATGCACTTATCTAGATTATCTTTTTATGTTGCCTTTTTGTTGTTAATGTGGGAGAACATATCTTGGCTATGACTATTAGGGTGTGATGGCATGGCAATAGTGGTGATAGCTAAGCTCATATATGTTTCATAAACTTCAAAGTTGTCTTGATATAAGTGACAGAATTTCTTTTTCAATAATGGTGACGCTGGATAGCTAATTTTTGTTTCTTAATTAAACTTCATAATTGTTTAAATTCGGGTAATAGCATTCCTTGGTGAGACTAGCTGGAATGCAATTCATTGTCAAATTTTGCTCGAACGCAATGTATGTAATTTATCTGCCTTAATGAACTGATGGTCCTTTTATTCCTTGCTTTTCGTTTTTTGGCTTTTCAAAAGAAAAATAACTCAAGGAGAGAGATGGAGGGAGATCAGAGATGTGAGGAAGAAAGGAGTGAAAATAGACAGGAGAAAACCGAAAACTAAAACCATTTAAAATTGTTGTTCTTTATTTTAAAACCATTATGTGTATTTTCCTCTTCTCTCCTAGTCCCCTTCACCTCTCTCAACTCTGTTTTTGCTTTTTATTACAACTAGGAATAACAAAAATGATAAGCAAAAACAGAATTATATACCCTTAATTGGACGAATTACTTACATAAATTAAGAAACACAATATGTGTTTATTCTGACTAATCACTTATTGTTTGTATAGACAGTGGAAACTTTTGCAGTTTGCTCAACTTTCTTACTGTGTTTTGGTATGCTAATACTTTTTCTCTTTTAAGAATTTTCTTCACTTCATGATAATGCAGGTGTTGTTCAGGGAAGGGTCCATGCATGCTCCATTCAATGATATGTCTTTCCTGAATTTTCATATTGGGAGCCTGAGTGATGACCTGGTCCCGGCAATGAACTCTCTTCTGAGAGGAGTGCCGAATTTGAATACTTTGTTCATAAATTGTTACTCTTCCTTGCTGATTGACAAACCAAAAGTAAGTTAAAAGTCTTTTTCCTTTCTCTCTCTCTCTCTCTCTCTCTCTCTCTCTCTCTCTCTCTCTCTACACACACACACACACACACACAAAAAAAACAATATAGGCATTTCAAGAATGAGAGCATATTGATCTTGGTGAAAACTAAAGTAGTTAGGCTGTAAGAAATGTTATCTTAAATTATCACTTCCAGAGCAATGTACAACCCTCTTATGCACAAGGTATAGTCATCTACGTAAGTAGTGTAGTTCTGGGAGTACTTACATTTACGTTTTCCAAACTATTCAATTGATCTACTGGTTGCTTTTACAGGCATGCGGATTTAACAGGAAGTATTGGAAATCACAAAACCCGGCCTTTGTTTATCAGCTTAAGGAGGTAACAATAGAGCTCTCCCGTGGGTCTAATGCAGTGGAGTTAGCCTTGTATATTCTGGAGCATGCTCAAAATTTGAAGAAAATGGTCATCTTTTATTTGCGCCACCAATCATATATCATCAAGAGGGTAGATAAATGCAAGATGGCTTCCACTGCCACAGTTATCTTTCATCAAATCCAAGGAAATGAAGAAAAGATCAGGAGTGATATGAGAAGGTATTTATATAGGTTAAAAGTTTCTATTCAACTCTAAATGTATGTTTGGAGGACCAAAATGGTTGTTGGATATGAATAGGTGCTCACCAGTCACCCTCATCACTCTCAGTATGTGACCTCCTCTACCCAAGAGCATTTCCGTAAACACTGTATCTTGTGTTTACAGTTAGGTGTGAAGAGAGAAGTATGAAGTGTGTACTATCACTCATCTTTATCTCCATCTAGCTGTTTTTTGCTCCTGTGCCTCTTCTGCTTTGGGTCAGGAGGCTTATGCTTTGGTGTCACTGCAGGCTGTTTAGGCAAGTCTCATTCTGCTTATGTCGAAATGTGCTCTGTTCCTAATGAAATGAGAACAAGGGTTTTTTTGGTTGACTAACCCTGTTGCTTTCCTTATAGGTCACTTTTAACATTATTTTCTTTATCAAAAATTTGTTCCTATCGAACTCGACTTCTCAATTACGAAGATAGATGGCCGTGAACTTTATCAAAAAGTCAGATATGGAATCTTTAATTATTAATTTTTTTTAATTGGAATTACTAAAAATCTTTTCTATAGTTACAGAACGAGGCTAGTGGCAAACTACGCACACACCTTAATATATAATTACATACTTTTTAGTACTTTCATATTTCATCTCTGTTTTCTTATTTAAGATCATATTTTGTGACTCAGATATATACTACAAGACACTGGTAACTAGTAAGTTTAGCCAAATTCTTAACATGGTGGCATGTCTGGTGGCGGAGGCAGAAAAGTTTCATTTCTGTGTTTTCCATTCTTTACAATGAAGACGGTGTGCATTCCCCATGTTAGGTGACGGTCCAAATGACAATGCAAATACCATACTCCTGAAATAGCAAAATATTAGATATAGTTAGCAACATGGTCATATATTAGACAATAATGCAGATACCATAATCCTAAATAGCAAAATATAATTCTATTAATATTGCTATACTCAATTACCAGGATTTACAGCCTTGAATCTGATTGCTGCCCATCCACTTATGGGCACAGCCACTGTGTTCCTAAGAGGAGGATCAACAAGATTGAAGCTCAATGGGTCCTTTTTCTCATCAAAATTCCCAAAGCCAGTTCCAACAATGTGGAAGCTAAACCCATGAAGATGCATGGGATGATCTATCCCAGCCACTAAGTTTGTGTTTTGAAAAACAACTTCCACATCCGATCCATATTCCAAAACCTTCACCTTTGTCCCTCTCTTTGGTATTTCCAATATCAGAGGGAAGTCCTCAGCTGTAAAATTATACACCAAAGGTGGAAATTCAGGAAAACCCTTTTTAAAAACCCCTTTAATGTGGTAATAGTAAGCTTGTAATATGTCTACTTCCGGATTCACGAAGCTTATGTTGTTCATACTTGCAGCTAATCGGGTCCCATTTGGTCCTTGACATGTTTGATTTCCAGGGCAAGGGAATGTGTTGACTGAAACTGTTGAAACTATTCTAGTGGTGATGGTTTTTGGGACACCCTTTGCGCCAATGGCTAGGCTTTTAAGGCTATTGAAAAAGCCAAAGGCTGCATTTGTGTCATTATAGTAAGGAAGGTAAGGAAATAATGGAGGAGTTTTCCCATTCCCATTCCCATTTGTATATTCAACTATTGCTGTGGTTGTGGTGTTGTCAAAACCAACCGCAACGTCACTGGAGTAAGCCCTAGCAGCCATGTAATAGTGACCAGGTTGTTGGTCTGTGAACAACAATGCATCCATGGTCTGTCCAGGAGATATTGTGATGTAGGGTGTTGAGATTGGCTTGGTGTAAGCTGCATCTGCTGCGACCACTGTCAGGTTATGGTTTGCAACCGAGAAGAAGAGGATGCTGTTCATTGCCGCGTTGACTATTCGGAGCAGATAGGTCTTGTTTTGGTCCACAGAGAGTTTGAATGTTTCTGCAAATTTAACAGAGAAAGTGCGCGCATGGGAATTTTAATTGCAAATATATAGTAACATTTACTAATTGTTGCTTAAATGACCTGTGTTTTCCTGTAGTTCCTAAAATATAAACCTGAATCTGAGCAAGGATAGAGGTCTCCTGGTTGACCATTAATGGTGTATGCATCAGAATCATTGGGAGCTCCTCCGGTTCTAACAAATTCATGAAGCACCTCCATTACATCACTTTTCCACCACTCACCTGCATATCCTCATCTGTTAGCTAGTTTCTAGTTTTGAGGAAAATTCATGTGTAAAGTACGTCATCTCCATAAATCTAAAATCCGAGAGTTAAACTTAAAACTAACTTCTAAAAGAGAGCATGCAGGTTTATTGACTTGTTTTATTTCTATATTTTTCGATAACTTGAGTACCACAGAGCTAGATACAAAATTAATTAGCTCGATACCTAATATTATGGGAAGCTCAGCATGGGGCTTGGGAAAAGGGTAGCTAGTTCCTGGTTTTGGATAGACAAAGATTGCTCCATGAACCGTGGCTCGTGACCAGTCACTATGAGCGTGCCACCAAATGGTTCCTTCCTCCATAGAAAATATGATATTTTGCTTGAAACTGCCCCCAGGTTGAATAGGACATTGTGTGATGTATTCAGGACCATCGGACCATGGATTCCTTGGTTGCTTTACTCCATGCCTGCACTTTTACTCTATTAATTGATTAAGAAAAAGCACTATTTCTGCAAATCTTTTTTGAAATAATCATTTTTCGAACAAATTTAAACAAATCGAAGTCATATATGTCTATGTACCAGTGAATAGTGATGTTGTATGTGCCTCTGTTATGAACATTGACATAGACTGTATCTCCTGCATAAGCTCGTAAAACTGGTCCAGGAAATATTCCATTAACTGTCAATATTTTCTTGCTGCTGCACAGCCTTGTATACGTTGCTTCTTTCACCTATACAAGGGTCGAGTCAATAAGTAAATAACAAAGCAAAACTGATATAATTAAATAAAATGACAAGTTCAGGAACTAGCTAATTAAGCAACTACGTACATACCACCCAATTATAATGGGATGAAGCTTGGCGATGGAGGAAGACTAGTACAAATGATAAAATCTGCAGGGCTGAGTTCCACTTTTTAGACCACATCTTTTTCCTTAATTTGAATTGAAAACACAGTTGCTTTTGCTACAAATTACTCGCTAGAGTTCAAATTAAGCATTCTAGTTTGCTGAATTTATAGACCATGGAAACCTAAATTCTGCAGGCACTTGATGTACCGATGGAAACCTAAACACAAGCATATACCGATGGAAACCTAAATGCAGGCACTTAATTGATGTCGGATTGTAGAAGAAATCGAATTATAGGTGATCAGTTTCATTTAGTTTTAGTGTAATAATCTGAATTTGAAAAAACAAATTTATAAACATGATGCTTAGGAACAGTACAATACGTAACTGATTTCATAAGTGTATAACTGTTTTTTGATTTAACAAATTCTACCAAACGATTCCTAACAAAATTCTACTTTTGTATTTTGCATGTTGAGATTGATTTTCAAACCTTGATGTATAATCCATTGTTCGTTTATACACTTACGAAATCAGTTACGTATTGTACTGTGTATTTCGTTTTTGAAATTTTAACAAAAAGTATGTGTCTCACAAGTTTGGTTTCATTTTTCCTTGATAAAATTTGTTTCCAAAGTTGGTGGCCAGATTTTCCAAAACCATTTAAAGTTGGTGGCCGGATTAGCTTTTGCTAAAGCTAAAACCCATTTTGCCTTCTGGTTTGGGCTTTCCTTTGTATTGATTCTGGCCATGGGCCTCTAATGAAAAGTTTCACACCAAACACCAAACAGAAAATGTAATGAACACCCACGCCTTTTTCCCTAAACCCACTTGGTCTCGATAAATTCTCAGACTTCTTCTGTGGCAAAAGCAGAAGATACAGAGTATAATGGAACAGAAGCATATATTATCTGCAGTTGGAAGTTCTCTAGATCAAGGAGCTCCTAGGGACAGATTTAGCGGTCTTCCAGACAATGTGGCTCATCACATTCTTTCATTCCTCAATTTTAGAGCACTCACTCGAGTGGGCGGCGTTTCCAAAAGGTGCAGAGAGTTCTATCTGTCGACCCCATCATTGGATGTTTATGATTCTGGAGGAAACAAGCAGCAGCAGTTAAGCTTGTTGAATTCTATAGATAGGTTCTTGGTCCATCGTGGGGGTAATAAGATACGATGTTTTCGTATTAGTTGGGGTTTCTGTTCAGGCATCTCTGATGAAATTTTTCGGTTGATCACGTGGATCCAAATTGCAGTAAGGTGTAATGTTGAAGCGCTTGAATTTCATGTTACAAGTTGGCATTCACCTGAGACTATAGAATTGCCATCCTGCATTGTTCTTTGTGAATCTTTGAGGTCTCTAGTGGTAGACTTCGATGCCATTCTTAAAGTGCCCACCTTTGCTTCATTCACTAGTCTCCAAAGCTTAAAGTTAAAACATGTTAGAGTGGATGAGAGGTTTTGCCAATGGATGTCAAGTACTTCCTGCAAATGCATTAAGGAGTTGCATCTTTTTGAGGTTAACGCAGAAAATATGACCATTCAAAGCTCATCTTTGGAATCATTTACTTTCGTGGTTCACGCTTACAGTGATCTGTGCAAACTTAGCATCTCAGGTGAGAAACTTGTTCATGTGCATATACAGTGGGGATTTTATAAACCCGGCAGCAGATCTTTAAACATCTCTGCTCCAAATCTTAAAACTTTGAAATGGTTTGGAAGAGTGTTGAGTCACCAAGAACTGGGGGAATTAATGTGTTTGAAATAGGCTGAGATTCTTCTGGAGCATAAGGAAAAGTACAACTTTGACAACGTATCGGAGGTTCTTTGCAGTATATCCAGGACTAAAATTCTTATTCTACTCGAAGAGACTATGACGGTAAAGATACACTAATCTTCAGACAAAAGTTTTTTTTTAATTTTTTTTTGAAATAGATATGTTGCAATATATACTTATGTAGATTATCTTTTATGGACTCTTTTTCATGGAGATTACAAGTAACATATCTTGGCCGTGAGACTATGGGATGGGAATAGTGGGGATAGCTAACTTGTGTCTCTTAAACATCAAATTTGTTTTAAAATTGAGTGATCGTGATGGCATTTCTTTCAGAATAATGCACTAAGTGGAGTGACAATTCATGTCCTGCGGCAAATATTGTTTGGAAGCAGTAGATGTAATTTACTGGTCTGGATGAATATTAAGTTGCAAATTATATAAGGGGCCGATCCTGTTATAGTGTTTTTATTCCTCGGTTTATTGTATTTAAAGGAAAAAAGTTGGTGAGAAAGGGTAGAGAGGATACAGATGGAGAGATGTGAGAAGAGGAAGAGAGGAGAAGACTAGATGGCATTGAAATTAAAAACTGAAACCATTTAAATTGTTTTAGTTTATTCTGAAAATACTTTTACGTTTTCTTTCTTCTCTCCCTCGCCTCTCTAAACTCTATTTTCCCTTCTAGAATTTACGAATAAAAGCAAAGACTAAACTTACCAGACGTATTAGCATTGATTTGACAAATGAGTTAGGTAACTTAAGAAACATTTCGGCTAATTAATGATTATCTAATGTATATGCTGGAAAAAAAAATGTTGGTTTTTATTGTGTTTTTGGGTGCTAATTCTCCGCAAGGGTTTACTTGATCTTTATAATATTGCAGGCACTGTTCAGTGAAAGATCAATGCCTTCTCCTTTGAAAGATGTTTCTTACTTGAGTATGCATATTGGGAGCTTGGATGATGACCTAGTCCCGGCAATGGTCTCTCTCTGCTAAGTGGAATGGCTAATTTGAATACTTTGCGCATAAATACATACCCTTCCTATCTCCTCGATAAACCAAAGGTAAACGAAAGTATGTGGTTGCCTTTCTCTCAAAAATCAATTGTAGTTGGTCAATATGAAATGTTATTTCTAGAGCTTATGGTATAACATCTTTATATTTAGTGCTGTTATGGGAATAACTTTTCCTTTCTTTCTGTTCTGCAAATTGTTTGCCGGTATCTTTTGTATTTTTTTTAAAATTATCTGCTAGTTGCTTTCCCAGGCGTGTGGATTTAATAGGAAATATTGGAAATCCCAGAACCTGGCCTTCGTTAATCAGCTTAAGGAGGTGATGATAGAGCTTTCTCATGGGTTTAATGCACTAGAGTTAGCCTTGCATATTCTCGAGCATGCTCCATATTTGAAGAAAATGGTCATATTTTATTTACCCCACCAATCCTATGTTATGAAGAGGGTAAATAAATGCAAGATTGTTTCCACACCCACTATTGTCTTTCGGAAAAAAGTGCCTGAGGTAAAATGCAGGATTGATATGTGTAGGTATCTAACTGCGCTAAGATATCAACGACGGCTGATCAGTTGACTTTGGTTGATGAATGTAGTGTGGAAATTGTATTAAGATAACCTAATCTTCGAATGCTTGGATTCAATTTTGTCACATTGTAGAACTATCAACTATGTTATTGTTGTTCTTCCTCATCCTTCCATATTGGTCATTCTCGTTTCTTTCTTCATAGATTTTTGAGTAATTATGATATACGAATCACTAAGACAACAATTTTCGGTTCCGTATCTCTTAATTTTCTCTGCAATTTGTTATTTTCTCAGGTTTTTACTTCTTGCTTTTGATTATTGATCTTAATTTTCTTCATTATTTTGTGGAGTTTGGATAATCTTTCGTCACAAAGCACCATTCTCCATAGTAAACAAGCAGTTTTTGTGCTATTAGCTACTATCCCCTATTTAATGTTCAAAGAATCGATCAACTTCATTGAGACTGTTACTGTACTTGCCAGTTGCCACATCTTCCCTAAAATTTTGTTATTTTTCTGTTGATGCTATTTGTTTGTAAATTCGATTTGCTGAAGCCCATACTTGTGGCATTTTCAGAATCAATGCATCTTCTCAATGGATAAAATATAAATGATACTAGTGTTTTCTTTTCACAAAAGAGCAAGAATATCCAAGGAAATCTAAACTAATAGGAGAGTTTGCTATGAAGATGGATGACATAGTTTTACGGGTTAAATTCATCAACAGTGTCTGAACTATTGCTCACCGGTCAATATGCTACCTGAACTTTGAAAACATCAATATGCTACCTGAACTCAAAATTTCGTATCAACAACGCACTTCCGTCCATCTACCGTTAATAGTCGGTTAAAATTAAGGCTATATCTGACATTTTACATACTTTTTAATAGAAAATTACTGATTTGCCCTTTATTCTTTTTTAATTCAATTTTTACATTTTTTTTCTCTTCTTTCTTCTTCTTCTTCTCTCCCTGAGCCGGATTCTCTCTCTTCTATCTCTCTTCTAGTCTGGGCACCCATTCGACTCTCTCTCTTAGCCGGATCTGGAGACGCCGTCGAATTGCAGGTGCTTGATTGTTGCTTGTAATTTGGTTGCTATGATGTGGATTGCAGTGAGCTTGAGTGTTTGTTGGAGCTGAGCAGGGAGAAGATGATGGAGCTGTCCTCCTTTTCCAGTTTCTCATCTTTCTTCATCTTCCCGTTCCCATCTTCTCTTCCACTTCAATTTTGTCTTTCTTTCTTCTTTTGAACAGAGAGGAAGAGAGGGCTGGGAGCTGCTCGAAAAGGAGAGCTGCAACTGAGCAGCCATGGAAAGGCTGAGATCAGCGGCTGTAGAGCTTGGGTTCGGCGTTGGTGCTTCAGAGACGGCGCGACAATGGTTGTGTCGGCGTGGTCTGTGATGATGTCGTGATGGTGAGATACCGGCGTGGATGGGCAAGGGTGCCCAGAAAAGGCACGGGCCTGGGCCATTGAAGGATGGTGGAGCTGATGAGAGAGAGAGGTGAGGGAGCGACAATTTGGTCACAACTCACCGTTGAGATGTGATGGTTGTGATTGGTGGTGATGGGTGCCCTTAGTGATGCCGGCAGCGATGGAAGAGGACTGCGGCGGCTGTTGCTCGATGTAGGAGGGGTTGTAATGCCGTGAGTGGGTGAGCGACGATGATGAAAGAGGAGGTGTCGAATTGGCGGTGAGGAATCACGGCAGCTAGGTAAAGCACGGCTTTGCGAGCGCCGTTCAAGGGGGTGTCGTGCACGGGCTTTGGGGTAATCGCAGATCTGTTCTTTGATCAAAGCCATGAGTGCTTGATTGAGCAGTAATTGATGAAATTGGCAGAGGGCTGCCATGGGAAGCTTGTGGTGGTTTGGGTGATCTGAGGTTCAAAGGTTCTGAGGTTGTGGTGCCATGGTGGAGCTGAATTGATCTTGAGTTTGATCTGGTCAACATGAGCGATTGCAGTGGGTGATAAAAGAAAGAAAATAAAAGAGATAGTAAAGAAACAATATTAATCAAAATATGATAAAAATACAATAATGCCCCTCATTTATGTCTCACGTGCACAACACATGATCCTTTTTAACCGACTATTAACGGTAGATGGACGGAAGTACTCTGTTGATACGAAATTTTGAGTTCAGGTAGCATCTTGATCGTTTTCAAAGTTCGGGTAGCATATTGACCGGTGGACAATAGTTCAGACACTGTTGGTGAATTTAACCCTAGTTTTACAGAACCCCTTGGTGCAGAAAAATGAAAGCCTTTGGGGAAAAAGCTATACCAAAAATATATTTCTAATTAAGTGTTTGTACTACATAACCTCAAGCACAAACAGACTTTACCAATGACCCACTTGGTCCGACATAGACCCGGCCATGGGCCTGACATGCAGCTGTGGACCTGCGCCTTCTATCTCAACATGTGACTAGGCTTTGCCTCACTCGCGTCTAACCTCAACGATGTCTCAAAGTACTTTGCTGAATCATACTTATATGCCCAAATCAGCATATAAGTCCCACATCGAAAACATGCTAGAAGAACCTCTACTGTTCCCCTATATAAACGACATTTACTCCTCTTTCCAGGTAAGCATTAATCATTACAACTACCGTTACTCTGCTAAAATCATTACTCACGCTGACTTGACCTTCAAAGGAGTAAAGACTGGTCAACCCAGTCAAACTCTCGTGTTGTCTTTCAGGTCCCAACTACCGACCCTCGTCGGCCATCATCTTGTCACCAGATACTTTGTACCTCTGCTAGCCCCGACAAATCTTGTAGAAACACCAAGTTCCTAAACTTCTTAGAGTTGGAGGATTCTGTGATGTTCTTTTACCATAATTTATGGATCCTGCTGAGTCATCCTTTACATGATTTTGTATTCTCTTCATATCTAACATAATAGTACTCCTAATTCATACCCACAACAACACAAGATAAAAAATGGGACAATAGAAACAGTACCATTTGATTTCAGGTTTTTAACTGTTAACACTAGTGTATAAAATGGAGCAAATGAAATGAGCAATTCATCTACTTGCCAAGAGAATGGTGATGACGGTTTTGCTCTTGCGAACCTCCATCACAGCGCCTTCTTCTTGTTAGCCCTAAACCCTTAATTTAGTTATCAGCCACTTCAATTGCAATTGGGACCTAAACTAAGAAAAACAAAAACCATCAATTAAAACTTGTGGAAGTGAACATTGATGATGGAAACTTGTAAAATACTTTTCAACAGGCCAAAGTGAAAGATGGTTTATGAGGCTACAAGTCAAATTTTCATTTCCTATTCAATCTTCAAAGGAAATCGAGTATCTTGCTGGTTGAAGAGTGTGGGAACCAAGTATGTCTAAGCAGCCAACAACCCATATGCCAGCAAACGACGTTCATGCCCTAAATTTCCTGTCAACTTCCCTGATCTAAGTGAGGTCATGTTTATTTGACTATAGAGTTCTTTTGTATTGCATCACAGTAGAAAATTTCAATGCCACTTTGCAGGGGCGGCCTATGTTTTAGGGTGCCCTGGGCAGAAAAATTAATATTTCTTTTGCAATTTAGCTTGGTACTCTTTTACGGAAGAATTTTTTAAACAAGAATTTTTTCATACCCCAGGATCCTTCAGAGATAAGATTAAAACAGTCCGAATTGCAGGGTGCTACACTCGAGTACTTTGACCGTTGGTACAGTTGTTTTCATTAAAAACGCTCATTTCCTTCCAAACAATGAATTAGGCCGTAAATGGATAGAGCTGTGATGGATTTGAGAAAATAGGGTGGCTGTGATGGAACTGATGGGGTAGCTGAGGTGACAAGAGCTTTTGAAATATCAAAGCTCCACAGGCACCAGATCAGGACGTACTTCTCAACAGTGGAAGAAAGATGTCAGTGAGGAACTGAGGATTAAAGGCTTAACTAATTAAGGAGAGTGAGGGAGTTAAGATTTTAAGTATGGTACATGATTAGTGCTCATGCCATTAATTAATGGTGCTTGACTTGTACATTATCCTAAGTCCATTCCCATTACTGTTTAATTGTCATGCTTAAGATAGGGAGTGAACGATTGAGTGATATGGTATTGAAAAAACAAATGACCCCAAACTGAGTTCGCAAAGGCCATCCTCAACTATTGACTCTCTGAGTGTGAACCAGTTGTAAAGTTTCAATTTTTGACCATAACTTGGAAGTTGGAAGCTTAGGATAAGAAAAAGTGTCATCTTGTATTACTTTTTTTTTATTATGTTTAGAATTTTGCTTTTAGGACTACGTTTTTACTTTGTTTGCTTTATCTTTGTGTTGTTGCAAATTGCTTTATCTTTATTTTTATGTTAAACCACTTCTTTTTGCTCTGGTTTTGCATTGTACCGGAGGGAAGACCTTGTGATTTCCTCCCTTGTTAAGCAAAAGAAGATGAGTGATCGAGTGATGCTTTTTCTTTTATCTTACTGGAGAAAGAATGATACTTGGTGTGCACCTTATTATGTTTACTCCCAATACGTGGCCCAACGAGGGACTGACATATTTTCTTTTTAAAAAGATTTTTTTTTAAATGTTATGAATTTGTGTCTCCGACAACCACCTCTTTGACAGCGAAACTGATCTCAAATTCATCATCTCAAATTTGAGTTTGATTCATTACGTATGATGAACCATCAGTGAAGAAACTTATACGAATAGAAATTCTGTGAAGAGACGATGAATTTAAGATCAGCTTAGATGCTGGAGGTGGCCGGGAGGGCAAGCATAATGAGGGGCACACCCATGGGGAAAAGGAGAAAAAAATAAGTAATTACCGTACTATCCTCATTGGAAAAGAAAAGAAAGTGATGACTCACGAGAGTGTCTTTGGGCAAATGAATTCTTTTTATTATCTTCTTTGTATAAAGTAATGTCCTTTTGGGACTTTAATGGGAGAAATTATTCAGTGGTCCCGGACCATCACTTAGCATGCTGAAATGATGGTCCGAACCAATGAATATCAAACACGTGTACAACAGCTAATTCCCCATCTTCTTTTCTCTCTCTCCCTCGGTTTCTTTTTTCTTCTCTCTGCCCGGTTCTCTTCTCTCTCTCTCTTTTCTAATTCATGACAAAAGGATGAGTCGCCTTGGTAAATGTATAATTTCTATCTTTTTTTTGGTTTCTATCTTTTTTTGGCAAAAAAAAAAAAGATAGAAATTATACATTACCAAGGCGACTCATCCTTTCTATCTTATATTACCATTAACTCTAAAACTTACCTCGTAAGTAGTATAAATAGGGCAGTCGGGCCTGGATCCCATTTGTAGCCATTTGAACCTAGCCTTTCAATGGCCACTCCGCTGGAAACTAGTCCTGAAGTAGATAGGTTTAGTAATCTTCCAAATGAAATTGCTCATCATATTCTTTCCCTCCTCTCCTTCAAGGACTTCACTCGGGTGGGCTGTGTTTCCAAAAGATGCAGACGGCTTCATCTCTCAGCTCCCTCAATTAAGTTTTGTGAATTTTCTGATGTGACCAACATATCCTCTTGTGATGTGCATAAAAGGTTGTTGGATTCTTTTGATAGGTTCTTGAATCAGCGCGGGGATAACAAGATACGAAGCTTTCATTTTTCTTGGTGCTTTCGTTCTTCTTTGAGTGTTATGTTCGAGGACGACGGAATGCCAAATTGCTACTGTGATGATATAAGACTGAACGCGTGGATTGACAATGCAGTAAGGTGTAATGTTGAAGTTGTTCAACTTGTCAACTCTTCGCCGGACTGGTATCAACGCCTTCCATCTTCCCTCCTTCTCTGTCAATCTTTAAGGTCATTGTTGGTGGACGGGAAGGCTTTCATTGGACGTGAAGTAACCTCCTCCACTTTGTCTAATCTTGAATACTTGGAGTTGAAAAATGTTATGATAGAAAATGATAAAGAGTTCTGGAAATGGGTTTCATATTCCTGCAAATGCATCAAGGATTTACATCTTGAAGATGTTTCTGAGGGAAAGGATATTATTATTGACAGCTCTTCACTTGAATCATTTAGTTTTCATTCTCCCTTTATTCGTTCTGCTGGTGCATATTCCTGCAAACTTAACATCTCAGGTGATAGACTAGAAAAAATAAGCATCAACGGGGTTGCTAGTGACAGTTCGTTTATGATTTCGGCTCCAAATCTTAAACGTTTACGTTGGTATGGCTCTTTTGCAATGCAACAAAATTTTGGAGAACTACCCTGCTTAGAAATTGCTGACATTTCTGCGGATTCTTTCTTTGATGAAGTAAACCACTTGGCCTTATTTGGTTTACTATGTAGCATTCCCCGGGTTAAAGTTCTTATTCTAAGCGAACCTATCGTTAAGGTAAAGGACATTGCTTTTATAAATGAATTAAATTAAAATTGTTTATTCAAAATATATTAATTTTATTTTTTGATGCAGGCCGTTTTGAAACAAGCTTTTATGTCTGTTCAATTGGATTGTGTTCGTTACTTGAGGCTTAAATCTCTTGTCTTAACTGATGACTTAATCCCTGCTCTTATCGCTCTTCTTGGAGTAATGCCTAATCTGAGTTGTTTGTATATAAAGTCTATGCCTACAACACGCTGTGAAGAATCAAATGTAAGTTAAATTTGTTGTTGGATCAATCACTTAGAGACCTCTCATGTTAATGATGATTATAGTAGTTATGTTTGGCAAATGTTCAATTGATTTACTTGTAGTGTTTTCTCTTCTTTAGTGTGCAGGATTTGGTATGGAGTTCTGGAAAGTGCAAAATCTTGCTTTCATTGACAAGATGAAGGTGGTAACCCTGGATGTTTGCCATGGTTCTAATGGCCTTGAATTTGCAAGGTACATCCTTGAACATGCTCAGAATTTGGAGAAGGTGGTCATTTATCACTTTCCCGATCAATGTGATGATGTAATGAAGTTACAAAGCCAGATGATTTCCGCTGCCATAGTTCATTTTCATCAAGAAAAGAGGTCTCCTTTTGGTTTGCTAGATTTTGTTTGTTCATAAATCTAAGAAGTGAAATGTAATTCTGCTGGTTGCCAAGCAGATGATTTCGATGTTGTTTCGTAATAGTTATACTGTTGAATGTCTATTTAAATAACAGAACGATGTTTTTGTTGTGTTTTATTTCTCTCAAACTATTAGGCAACTTCAAATTTTCGACAAAATGGCCATGTAGGTGTCATGTAGGTAATTTTAACAAAACAATGGACGAAAAATGGCTCGGTTAGAGCAAATTTTTTAGTGTTTTTATTTATACCTCTCAGGCTCTCAACTTAACATTTAGACGTCTTATAATAGGAAAAATTTATACATAGCTGCATCTCATGTAGCCTTAATTTTTGAAATGCAATTGCATTTTTGAATTGCAATTACCGTTCAAAAGATGAAATTGAGGACAAAAATGCATTTTTAAAATGCAATTGCATATGAAATCATTTGTTTTACTTTTTTAAACAACAATTACAATTCAAAAATATAATAGCATAATAGAAAAAAGTCTCATTCAGCCTACTTATGAGATGCATCTCTTACAATAAACCCTGATCGATATCGTTCAATTTCAACATCATTCATCAACATTTAATTAATCAAATGGTTAATTTTTTTTCTTTACCCGAAAACATCATAGCAATTTGTTATTTCTTTTCTTTAGGAATGGCTCCATTATCTCCTAAAATGTCTAGGCTCCTTTATTGTAAATCAGACATCATTGAAGTTGAGTCGTATAACAATTTGAAAACCAGAATTAAAGCACATCTTCTGGATATTATTGGTTTCAATTGAACACACAGTTGCTTTTGCTACCACTTACTAGCTAGAGTTCAAACATTGTAGTTTGCTGAATTTGTATACAAATCCAAGTTCATAGAAGAGGGGCTATTTTCTTCGACAAAGATGTAGATTGGAAACGACACTCATTTCAATTATTGGTATCTTTAATTTAGTACCTCATGCATGATTACGATTATTGTCTTTTTCTCACAAGTTATTATTAATTAGTTCATTTCTTTGTGTTAATAAAATATTTTTAAGACGCAAGTGTAAATCAGCTCCACGATTCGAGTTTCATGTACATGTATACAGGAAATGAAGGTCTCTGGCCATCTGTCAAACACAACAATATTAATATACACAGTGGAAACCTAAATGTACATCAATACATGAATTTAGTAGAGACTCTTGCTATTATTGCGAGACGTTTTCTAAATGCGTTTTGTAATTTGGGATTTAGGCACTATGTCTCCCTATTGTATTCGAATGTTTCATTAATGAAGGTCTGAGGGCAGCCAGGGTCCTTTTATTAAAAAAAAAATACCGATGGAAACCTAAATGTACGCACTTGATGTAGGATTGTAGAAGAAATTGGAATTGAATTATAGGTCAATTTGATTTAGTTACTCAATGGTGTAATAACCTGAATTGAATTTGAAAAAACAAATTTATAAACATGATGCTGGGAGCTTATATTTTTGATGTATTTTCAGTAGCTAGTAAGCTTCCCATTTGAGCACGAAATAAATGAGTACGTGTAGTAGGAAAATAAGAAAATTTTGGTTTACCCTAACTCCTATTGAGTACAATTTAAAGAAATTTTTCAAAATATGCATAAAAAGCTCAAATACAAGATATGAGTTGTAGTTAGAGACGTACTTTTATAATTTCAAAGACTAATATACAGCACGTCTTCATATGCTTTCTTTGGTAAATCAAGTTTCTAAATTTGTTATTCTTTCCCACAAAATGTACCTAACGATTCCGATCAACTGTACAATGCAGCATTTCTTTTGCTTTTACTTGTGTATTTTATATGTTCGAATTTTCAAACCTTGATGTAAAATCTATGTACGGTGCAGTATACACCGTACTTACGAAATCAATTAGTTATTGTACTGTGTATTCTGTATACATTTTTAATTTCTTTTGAAATTTTTATCAAACAGTATGTGCCCTGCAAGTTTTGTTTCATTTTTCCTCGATAAATATGTTTTCAAAGTTGGTATATTTTTCAAAACCGTTTTAAGTTGTTAATTTTTCCCTGCATAGAGATTAGAATTTTCTTTTGGTTAAAAAAAACAAAAAATATTAAATTTTAATAAATTTCAACGCTGCATGGTAAAGAAATACTAACATTTTCAGAAATTTGTGCCTTGGCTTGTGAATGGCCGGAATAGGGTGGTGTGTTCGACGGAGTCAAGGGGGCTGCTTTTAGGTGATTGACACATATTAAAATTTGTTGGCCTAAAGGGGTGTGATCTTAGATTTTAAGCTTGCTGCCTTGCTGGGAATTTCGCTCACTCTCTAAGAGCTTATCCCACCATAGGTTAAAGTTTAACCTTCCTAAAATAGAATATTCTACATAAAATTCTTATTTAGCCTACTTTGTTGGTTTAGTATTGCCATGGTAGGCTAAAATTAAATACTTATTAATTGTTAACAACTACATATTTTAATTAACCAAAAACAACTACTACATATATTTTTTTAAAATAATTTCCTATATAAACTTGCATATTATCACTATTTCCATCTTCTATCAATTTTTGAAAAATTCTTCAATCCTTCTCACAAATACAATGGTTCCATTTGAACTGTCATCATCTTCTCTATCTTCAAATGGAACCATTGATTATTGTAATTCGGTCTTGTCCGTATTTGATCGGGACCAAGATTTGTTACTTCAAATGTATGATAATAATAATCTTCTCTTAGATTTGTAATAAATATAATTTTTTTCCCAGCCAGTTATTTATAAAATTGTAAACATATATATATATTTTTTCTTTTTAAAAATTGTAAACACATATATCAAATATCATGTAAGAAAATTATTATTAACTAACTATTATAAAATGATATGAAAGATAAAAGAAACAATAAAATAATGTGGGGGCCATCAATATAACCTATGAAATCATAAGCCAAATTTGGCCTATGAAATTTGGCTAGGTCAAAAACAATTTTTGGGATATGAACTATAACCTATGGTGGGAGAGGTTATAGGTTATAATTGAAATTATAACCTATGGTGGGAGAAGCTCTAATGATCTTAGAATCAGATTCAAAATTGTGAGTGGAGTCTATTATTATTAATTCTAATTCCCCTGCATGCAGCTGAAACATTTACCCACTCATTTCCATGATCAAGAACTCAGTACCCTTGTGGCAATGCATGGAGAGTATGTATTAGAAATCAGTTTAATTAATTTAATTTGTTTTGTTTTACGATCATATCTTTTACAATGACATTCTTATCGGTTTTTTTTATTAGAACATTTCCAACAGTTTCCATATACTTTATTTTTTTCTCTAGTTTAAGGAAAATTGAGCATTTTTTTTTGTTCCAACAGTTTTCATATATCTATCTTTATTTTAGAAATAGTGAGTAAAGAGAGAATAAAAATCTATATTTATAGCAAACTCTAAAATTATAGGGAAATATATTCTTTGAATTTTTAATGCTCTTCTCTCTTCTCTCTCTTCAATTTTTTTAATTTGTATCGTAAATTGGATTAAATTTTTGTTACCATCATGTACTTTAGGGGTCTAATAAGTTCAATTGCTGAACTTTCAATTTTATCAAAATGATCTTTGCTCTTCTAATTCTCATCCAATAGGTCCAATTAGGACACATGTCGCATATCATGGGTCGACACATGTCATTTTTATTATATTTACACATATCATGTATTGACACGTGTCATTTTTATTTACATTTTTACACCTATCATGTGTCGACACGTGTCATAAATGGACATATTGGATGCGAATTAAGAGTACAATGATCATTTTGATGAAATTAGAAATTAAGGGATTGAACTTATTAGATCCCTAAAGTACAATGTAATAATTGTTTAAGTGAAACGATAAATAAGAGAGAGAATTCACAAAGAATATGATGTATTTCATTAATGATGTAGGAAATCTATTCTAAATACAATCTATATTCTAGAAAATCATAGTTTGACAATGCACACAATAATAATATCCTGAAACAGTAACCATAATTTAGTCATAAATTATTTGAATACATTGTCAAATAAAAATAATACAACATTCAATTGTAGATAATAAATCATATAAAATATGATAAGGAAGCTGTTGGAGATACTGTAGAAAAATTATAGGAATTTTAACTTTTAAGTCCATATAATAAAGATTTTTTAGAGAAACTATTTGAAATGCTCTTATGAATAGGCCGGTAAAAATATAGCGCAGACTGGTAAACATGCCCATGCTCAGCCTGGCCCATTATAGAAAGGATAGGGCTTGGCAACGCTTTTGCAGCCGGGGCGGTGGGCTCATGTCAAGGTCCATATTAGTAAAATGTAGGGGAAATGCTTTATTGGTTCATATTCTGCCTTAGTGCCTGACAATAAATAAAAAGAAAATTATCACAAATGAAACCTGAACTTTACCTCCATTATATGATTGGTACCTAAACTTCACTTTTGATCACAACCAATACCTGAACTTTTCGAGTTTATCCTAAATGGTATCTGCCGTCAATTTCCGTCAATCTTTTGTCAAAAATTGACATTATTTATAGTAGAAGACCAAAACACCTTGGAATAAAAAAAAATCTGGAGATTAATAGATTGCCAAAAAAAAACTAGAGATTGAACACTCCCAAAGCCAAGAATTCAGCGGAACCATACAAAGTTTCAAACCCAGTTTATCAAACCCCATATGAATCACAAGCAAACACAAAGTTTCAAAATTGACCAATGCAAACCCAAACCCAATTTTTTAAAAGACTGAACACAAAGTCCGAAAGTAGGAGATTTCATATGATTCACAATCAAGCAAAAAGTTTCAGACGCAGCTCGCATTAGTTCTATTTCCTTGGCTTGTTCTAGTTTCAGAAAGGTTCAGTTAGTGTCATACGAATGGATCGTCAAAGATTGTGATCGATCGCAGAAAGGTCTAGAAACTTACAGTAGCTTAATTGTTCTATTTTTGGATATAGGACCAAAAAATCAATTTTTTGACTCACTTTCTATCAACCCAAATATCTCTCCATTTTTGACAAAATTTCCCTCGGATTTCATCCATTTTGTCTACGCAATCAAAAATCTCAAAGAAGATTTCACCCATTTTTGTCTACCCACCCGTTTAGGGCATTTTGAGATCAACATTCACTATCTTGAATGCAAACAATTCTTAACAAATGTAAACAACATCACTACATATGAAGTTTAAAAAGATATTTGCAATAATTGCAAGTTCAAAAATACATAATCAAGTTAGAGAAATGATTTTTTGGTCTTACATTCCTAAAATACCCCTGAATTTAATGGAGAGAGGTCGTTTTAACGGAAAAAACTAACGGAGGTACTAAAATGATAGACGGTGTAATAGTTCAATGACTAAAGTGATATTTTCGAAAGTTCAGTGACCAAAATGTCAAATTTGGCAAAGTTTAATGACCAAATTGATCATTCTCCCTTTTTTTATTATGTTTAGAATTTTGCTTTTAGGACTACGTTTTTACTTTGTTTGCTTTATCTTTGTGTTGTTGCAAATTGCTTTATCTTTATTTTTATGTTAAACCACTTCTTTTTGCTCTGGTTTTGCATTGTACCGGAGGGAAGACCTTGTGATTTCCTCCCTTGTTAAGCAAAAGAAGATGAGTGATCGAGGGATGCTTTTTATTTTATCTTACTAGAGAAAGGACAGCACCTCTTTATGCTTACTCCTAATACGTGACCCAATAAAGGACTGACACATGTTTCTTCTAAAAAGATTATTTTTTTGTTAAGGATTTGCATCTTGGACAATCACCTCCTCACCGGCGATGTTTCCGGCCACATCTGACAGCGAAATTGGTCTCAAATTCATCGTCTCTTCACAAACTTTCCATTCGTATATGTTTCTTTACCGATGGTTCATCGTACATGATGAATCAAACTCGAAAACCAGCTTTGATGCCTCAGGTGGCTGGAAAATTCGCCGGCATAGAGGACAAGCGGTGGGAGCGGAGATGAAACGTAAATTTTTTTTTTTCTTTTAAAATGAACATGTGGCAGTTTCTCATTGGCCACATATAAGGTAAGGGTAAGCATAATGAGTGGCAAACCGCACACCTGACACCCCTGGAGAAAAGGAGAAAAAATCAAAAAATAGTAATTACTGTACTATTTTTGTGTAGTGGGATGGCCTCATTGGAAAAGAAAAAGAAAAGTGATGACACATGAGAGTGTCCTTGGGTAAATGAATCATTTTAATTATTTTCTTTGTATAAAGTAATGTCCTTTGTGGACTTTAGTGGGATGACAAAAAGATGAGTCGCCTTATTAACCGAAAAAAATGGATAGTCGCCTTGGTAAATGTATAATTTCTATCTTATATTACCATTAACTCTAAAACTTACCTTGTAAGTAGTATAAATAGGGGGAGTCGGTCCTGAATCCCATTTGTAGCCATTTGAACCTTTCAATGGCCACTCCGCTGGAAACTAGTCCTGAAGTAGATAGGTTTAGTAATCTTCCAAATGAAATTGTTCATCATATTCTTTCCCTCCTCTCCTTCAAGGACTTCACTCGGGTGGGCTGTGTTTCCAAAAGATGCAGACGGCTTCATCTATCAGCTCCCTCAATTAAGTTTTGTGAATTTTCTGATGTGACCAACATATCCTCTTGTGATGTGCATAAAAAAATGTTGGATTCCTTTGATAGGTTCTTGAATCAGCGCGGGGATAACAAGATACGAAGCTTTCATTTTTCTTGGTGCTTTCGTTCTTATTTGAGTGACATCATGGAGGACCTTATTGAGGATGGAATACCACCATGCTACTGTGATGATATAAGACTGAACGCGTGGATTGACAGTGCAGTAAGGTGTAATGTTGAAGTTGTTCAACTTGTCAACTCTTCTCCAGACTGGTATCAACGCCTTCCATCTTCCCTCCTTCTCTGTCAATCTCTGAGGTCCTTGTTGGTGGACGGTAAGGCTTTCATCGGTAAAGACGTAACCTCCTCCACTTTGTCTAATCTTGAATTCTTGGAGTTGAAAAATGTTATGATAGAAAATGATAAAGAGTTCTGGAAATGGGTTTCATATTCCTGCAAATGCATCAAGGATTTACATCTTGAAGATGTTTCTGCGGGAGAGGATATTATTATTGACAGCTCTTCACTTGAAGCATTTAGTTTTAAGTCTCCCTGTGTTCTTTCTGCTGGTGCATATTGCGGCAATCTTAACATCTCAGGTGAAAGACTAGAAAAAATAAGCATCAACGGGGTTGCTAGTGGCGGTTCGTTTATGATTTCTGCTCCAAATCTTAAACGTTTACGTTGGTACGGGTCTTTTGCAAGGCAACAAAATTTTGGAGAACTACCCTGCTTAGAAATTGCTGACATTTCTGGGGGTTCTTTCTTTAATAAAGTAAATCACTTGGGCTTATTTGGTTTACTATGTAGCATTCCCCGGGTTAAAGTTCTTATTCTAAGCGAACCTATCGTTAAGGTAAAGGACGCTACTTTTATAAATGAATTAAATTAGTTATTGTTTATTCAAAATATATTAATTTTATTTTTTGATGCAGGCCGTTTTGAAGCAAGGTTTTATGTCTGTTCAATTGGATTGTGTTCGTTACTTGAGGCTTAAATCTCTTGTCTTAACTGATGACTTAATCCCTGCTCTTATCGCTCTTCTTGGAGTAATGCCTAATCTGAGTTGTTTGTATATAAAGTCTATGCCTACAACACGCTGTGAAGAATCAAATGTAAGTTAAATTTGTTGTTGGATCAATCACTTAGAGACCTCTCATGTTAATGATGATTATAGTAGTTATGTTTGGCAAATGTTCAATTGATTTACTTGTATAGTGTTTTCTCTTCTTTAGTGTGCAGGATTTGATATGGAGTTCTGGAAAGTGCAAAATCTTGCTTTCATTGACAAGATGAAGGTGGTAACCCTGGATGTTTGCCATGGTTCTAATGGCCTTGAATTTGCAAGGTACATCCTTGAACATGCTCAGAATTTGGAGAAGGTGGTCATTTATCACTTTCCCGATCAATGTGATGATGTAATGAAGTTACAAAGCCAGATGATTTCCAATGCCATAGTTCTTTTTCATCAGGAAAAGAGGTATCCTTTTGGTTCGCCAGATTTTGATTGGCCAGAAATCTAAGGAGTGAAATGTTATTCTGCTGGTAGCCAAGCATATGATTTCGATGTTGTTTTGTAATAGTTATACTGTTGAATGTCTATTTAAATAACAGAACGATGTTTTTGTTGTGTTTTATTTCTCTCAAACTATTATTTGTAGCTCCCAAACGATCGATGTTCAATTATAGTAGTTATGTTTGGCAAATGTACAATTATTTCTCTCAAGCAATGTTTTTGTTGTGTTTCATTTCTCTCAAACTATTAGGCAACTTCAAATTTTCGACAAAATGGCCATGTAGGCGTCATGTAGGTAATTTTAACAAAACCATGGACGAAAAATGGCTCGGTTAGAGCAAATTTTTTAGTGTTTTTATTTATACCTCTCAGGCTCTCAACTTAACATTCAGACGTCTTATAATAGGAAAAATTTATACATAGCTGCATCTCATGCAGCCTTAATTTTTGAAATGCAATTATATTTTTGAATTGCAATTATCGTTCAAAAGATGAAATTGAGGACAAAAATGCATTTTTAAAAGAGTTAATGATAAATTAGTCCTATAGAGAGAGTTTGATGTTAAATTAAACTTCAATACTTGTCCATCCTAAATTAGTCCATAAATTATTAAATTTATGTTAATTCAGTCCAGCTTTAACAACATGGCTGCCTTTTTATTTTTTTTCGTACCAATCTTGCCCTTCTTTCTACATTCTTTCTACAGACCCGTCTTCTCCTCCTCCATTAATCACTCTGCAATTCACAAAATCATCATCCCAGCTCAATCTCACAACCACAATCAACCACTCCCTACCCCTTTCGTTCCTCCTCTGTCAATTCAACACAGTACTTGCAATTAACAATCTGAAGCTCAATCACTCACACAAATAGCATCTCACCACTCAAATCTGAAGCTCAATCAACCAAATCTGCATCTCACCACTCATAACCAATTCACAGATCACCACCATGCTTCTGCCGTGAATCATTAAGGCCACTGTTGAGCTCTACCGAGCCCAACACCCATGCCGCCGCACCCAGCCGGCTGCACATCACCACCATCACCGAACCAGACGCACCGCCATTGTACCCATCGATCCCTGCTGCAACCACTGTCGACGCCGCTGCAAATCAAGCCACCGCAGAGCCTCTCATTCACTTAAGCCACCAGCTAGGCCCCGTGCCGCTGTTTCCTCTCTCTGTTCTCAGCTCACCACCATCACCACTGAGACACCGCACCCAAGCACGGAAGCACCCAATCAATCTCTCACCTGCAGAAGTTGTCATCTACTGTCCGCGCCGCACATCTCGAGCTCGGCTCGTGCATCGCATCAACCAAGCTGCACCGGTTCTCTCCCGGCCCGCCGCCATCACCTCCTCTCTCTTGGACCCGTGCTTCTAGAGCCTCCAAGCTCTCTCTCTCTCTCTCTCTCTCTCTCTCTCTCTCTCTCCTCTCGGGATCATCCAAGTCTTCGTCTCTTAAGGCCATCATTGACCAGTGACATGTTCAGTGACTTGGTATGACTTGGTACGTGTTTAGTGACTTGTTCAGTGACATGTTCAGTGACATGTTCAGTGACATGGTACGTGTTTAGTGACTTGTTCAGTGACATGTTCAGTGACATGTTCAGTGACATGGTACGTGTTTAGTGATTTGGTCAGTGACATGTTCAGTGACTTGATACATGTTCAGTAACTTGGTTAAGTGAATATAAGATTGATTGAAGCATAACGATAACGTTTTTGTAACTCCCGCAAAAAAAAATCAAGGAGATTTCGTGGGAAAAATGAAATTTGGAGATTGGTGTGGGCTTAAGGGTCAGTTTTAGTTGGAGAGAGAAAACTTTTCTAGTTTTTATTTTAAATGAGTTATTAAAACCTTAAGGGACATAAGGGTAATTAATTATAATATTTAATGTCCTTGTTTAGTTAAGTGGACCAATTTAACATAAGTAGAACTTATGGACTTATTTAACATAAGGTTAAACTTTATGACCTTATTTATCAAGTCCCCTTTTTAAAATGCAATTGCATATGAAATCATCTGTTTTACTTTTTTAAACAACAATTACAATTCAAAAATATAATTGCATAATAGAAAAAAGTCTCATTCAGCCTACTTATGAGATGCATCTCTTACAATAAACCCTGATCGATATCGTTCAATTTCAACATCATTCATCAACATTTAATTAATCAAATGGTTAAATTTTTTTTTTCTTTACCCGAAAACATCATAGCAATTTGTTATTTCTTTTCTTTAGGAATGGCTCCATTATCTCCTAAAATGTCTAGGCTCCTTTATTGTAAATCAGACATCATTGAAGTTGAGTCGTATAACAATTTGCATGAAAACCAGAATTCAAGCACATCTTCTGGATATTATTGGTTTGAATTGAACACACAGTTGCTTTTGCTACCACTTACTAGCTAGAGTCCAAACATTGTAGTTTGCTGAATTTGTATACAAATCCAAGTTCATAGAAGAGGGGCTATTTTCTTCGACAAAGATGTAGATTGGAAACGACTCTCATTTCAATTATTGTTATCTTTAATTTAGTACCTCATGCATGATTACGATTATTGTCTTTTTCTCACAAGTTATTATTAATTAGTTCATTTCTTTGTGTTAATAAAATATTTTTAAGACGCAAGTGTAAATTTCATGTACATGTATACGGGAAATGAAGGTCTCTGGCCATCTGTCAAACACAACAATATTAATATACCGATGGAAATCTAAATGTACATGAATACATGAATTTAGTAGAGACTCTTGCTATTATTGCGAGACGTTCTCTAAATGCGATTTGTAATTTGGGATTTAGGCACTATGTCTCCCTATTGTATTCGAATGTTTCATTAATGAAGGTCTGAGGGCAGCCAGGGCCCTTTTATTAAAAAAAAATACCGATGGAAACCTAAATGTACACACTTGATGTAGGATTGTAGAAGAAATTGGAATTGAATTATAGGTCGATTTGATTTAGTTACTCAATGGTGTAATAATCTGAATTGAATTTGAAAAAACAAATTTATAAACATGCTGCTGGGAGCTTATATTTTTGATGTATTTTCAGTAGCTAGTAAGCTTCCCATTTAGGTGTAGATCTGTTAGGTTGGGGTCGGTTTTTGGCCATCGGAGCAAGTTTTCCGGCGGGTATGGCGGCAGGTCCGGCGATAACGATGGGTGGCGGCTGTTGTTGTTTTTGGCTTTGCCTTATCACTTGCTAGGGTTTTGTTTTGATTTGGGCTTTGTTTATTTAGGTCTTTTATTTTTTGTTGTATCTTTCAGTTATGGGCTTGGATCCATTTGTATTGGTCTACCACATTTGTGGTTTTGAATGAATTTTCATTTAATGAGCCAAAAAAAAGAAAGAAAAAAAAGTAAGCTTCCCATTTGAGCACGAAATAAATGAGTACGTGTAGTAAGAAAATAAGAAAATTTTGGTTTACCCTAACTCATATTGAGTACAATTTAAAGAATCAGATTCAAAATTGTGAGTGGAGACGTGGAGTCTATTATTATTAATTCTAATTCCCCTGCATGCAGCTGAAACATTTACCCACTCATTTCCATGATCAAGAACTCAGTACCCTTGTGGCAATGCATGGAGAGTATGTATTAGAAATCAGTTTAATTAATTTAATTTGTTTTGTTTTACGATCATATCTTTTACAATGACATTCTTATCGGTTTTTTTTATTAGAACATTTCCAACAGTTTCCATATACTTTATTTTTTTCTCTAGTTTAAGGAAAATTGAGAATTTTTTTTTCCAACAGTTTCCATATATCTATCTTTATTTTAGAAATAGTGAGTAAAGAGAGAATAAAAATATATATTTATAGCAAACTCTAAAATTATAGGGAAATATATTCTTTGAATTTTTAATGCTCTTCTCTCTTCTCTCTTCTCTCTCTTCAATTTTTTTTTTAATTTGCATCATAAATTGGATTAAATTTTTGTTACCGTCATGTACTTTAGGGGTTTAATAAGTTCAATTGCTGAACTTTCAATTTTATCAAAATGATCTTTGCTCTTCTAATTCTCATCCAATAGGTCCAATTAGGACACATGTCGCATATCATGGGTCGACACATGTTATTTTTATTATATTTACACATATCATGTATTGACACGTGCCATTTTTATTTACATTTTTACACCTATCATGTGTCGACACGTGTCATAAATGGACATATTGGATGCGAATTAAGAGTACAATGATCATTTTGATGAAATTAGAAATTAAGGGATTGAACTTATTAGATCCCTAAAGTACAATGTAATAAAGGGAAATACCCACCAAGGACACACGTGACAAGTTTTTGCCCAACAAGTTTTGCTACAGTAAAATTTTGCCCACCAAGGACAGAAATACCTCGAAATTTTTATTGTGGTCAGTAAAATCCACTGTTTATCCATTTTTATTGACCACAATAAAAATTATTGTTCATACATTTTTTTATTGAGGTCAATAAAAATGGATGAACAATGGATTTTACTGACCACAATAAAAATTTCAAGATATTTCTGTCCTTGATGGACAAATTTTTACTGTAGCAAACTTGTTGGGCAAAAAAAAGCCACGTGTGTCCTTAGTGGTCAAGGACCCATGTAATAATTGTTTAAGTGAAACGATAAATAAGAGAGAGAATTCACAGAGAATATGATGTATTTCATTAATGATGTAGGAAATCTATTCTAAATACAATCCATATTCTAGAAAATCCTAGTTTGACAATGCACACAATAATAATATCCTGAAACAGTAACCATAATTTAGTCATAAATTATTTGAATACATTGTCAAATAAAAATAATACAACATTCAATTGTAGATAATAAATCATATAAAATATGATAAGGAATCTGTTGGAGATACTGTAGAAAAATTATAGGAATTTTAACTTTTAAGTCCATATAATAGAGATTTTTTAGAGAAACTATTTGAAATGCTCTTATAAATAGGCCGGTAAAAATATAGCGCAGACCGGTAAACATGCCCATGCTCAGCCTGGCCCATTATAGGGCTTGCAGCCGGGGCGGTGGGCCCATGTCAAGGTTCATATTAGTAAAATGTAGGGGAAATGCTTTATTGGTTCATATTCTGCCTTAGTGCCTGACAATAAATAAAAAGAAAATTATCACAAATGAAACCTGAACTTTACCTCAATTATATGGTTGGTACCTAAACTTCACTTTTGATCACAACCGATACCTGAACTTTTCGAGTTTATCCTAAATGGTATCTGCCGTCACATTTCGTCAATATTTTGTCAAAATTGACATTATTTATAGTAGAAGACCAAAACACCCTGGAATAAAAAAAAATCTGGAGATTAATATATTGCCAAAAAAAACTAGAGATTGAACACTCCCAAAGCCAAGAATTCAGCGGAACCAAACAAAGTTTCAAACCCAGTTCATCAAACCCCATATGAATCACAAGCAAACACAAAGTTTCAAAATTGACCAATGCAAACCCAAACCCAATTTTTCAAAAGACTGAACACAAAGTCCGAAAGTAGGAGATTTCATATGATTCACAATCAAGCAAAAAGTTTCAGACGCAGCTCGCATTAGTTCTATTTCCTTGGCTTGTTCTAGTTTCAGAAAGCTTCAGTTAGTGTCATACGAAGGGATCGTCAAAGATTGTGATCAATCGCAGAAAGGTCTAGAAACTTGCAGTAGCTTAATTGTTCTATTTTTCTGGGCAGAACAGTCAACTTCGATGGACAATTTCTCTCTTTTGAACCGTTAGATGGAGCTGTAATTTTATGAAATTATGTCTCAGGGTGTTTAGTATTCCCAGTTAAAATTAGAGTATGATCGGACCGTTTAAGCTTCAACTATTATGTTCCAAAGGGTCACAACTCGGAGCTATGTCAATCGACAATTACGTCTGGACGCCTGTAATTTTTTTATCTCGGAGAAAGAGAGGGGAATATGGGTTGGATTCACCCTCAATCCCATCTCAAAAACATACACAAACGGTCTCCTCCTGCTCCTCCAATCTACTCAACGCCTCCATCATCGTCCTCCCCTTAGCTAATTTCACCTCCATCTCCACCTCCGCCTGCGTCTCCTTCTTTTTCTTTGACAGTGCTGCCGATATCTCGGCACTTGCCTCCCACATGAACTGCACCGCTTGAATCGGGAGGGTGAGCTAGTGGCGAAGTTTGAGCTTGGAAATGGGGGAGGCAGAAGGTATGAAGGAGATGGGGACTTGGAGGAGGCAATGAACATCATACTTTGTCCAAAATGCCCTTGAAAACGGAGGGGTTTTGTCAAAAATAACCCTGAAATTTGGGTCATGTGGACGAAATATGACGACAGGTACTATTTAAGATGAACTCGAAAAGTTCAGGTACTAGTGGTGATCAAAAGTGAAGTTCAGGTACTAACCATATAATGAAAGTAAAGTTCAGGTATCATTTGTGATAATATCCCTAAATAAAATATAAACTGTTTCTCTCGACAGAAGAGCAAGAATATCTATGGATGACATAATTTTATAGAGTTGGCCTTCTGGGCCAGATATATCTTTAACATCCTAAACTTCTTAAAGTTGGAGTATGCTTTGATGTTCTTTTTCCCATAATTTCTGATTAAATAGACTTGATCCTTGGGTCAACCCATTGCTTCAGAGAGGACAACTCTGCTTGTGCTATTGACTACTTTGTCTAATTAGCCAACAACCAAATTGTGGGCGTTTATATTAGGGAAAATCCTCCATATGGTACCTGAACTATCACAAAATGCAAATTTTGGTACCTAAACTTTCATAAGGAGCCTGGTGGTACCTGAACTATGTCTCCGTTAGCCATTATAGTACCTACCATTAAATATTCCGTTAAGTGCTTATGTGGCATGGGTAAAACAATAATTTGATTTATTTTCAATTTTCAAAATAAATTATACAAAAATAAAATTAAAAATGTTATCCAAAATTCAAGACTAAAAATAAGAAAAATTATTTTTATTTTATAATATAATTTATTTCCAATTTTTATGTTTTTAATATAATTTATTACCATGTAGGTGGTTTTCTTTTTAATTAAAAAATAAAAATAAACTATACTAAAAAAAGTAATTAAATTTTTTATTATATTAAAAAAATGATAATTTATTTTGATTTTAAAATTTAAATAAATTATACAAAGATTTAAATAATTTATCCACAATTCAAGATTAAAAATGAGAAAAATTATTTTTATTTTTATAATATAATTTATTGTCAATTTTTATGTTTTTAATATAATTTATTATCATGTAGGTGGTTTTGTTATTAATTAAAAAATAAACTATCTTAAAAATAATAATTTAAATTTTATTATATTAAAAAACAATGATAATTTTTTTTATTTTAAAATTTAAATAAATTATACAATTAAAAAGATTTAGATAATTTATCCACAATTCAAGTCTAAAAAGGAGAAAAATTATTTTTATTTTTATAATATAATTTATTATCAATTTTTATGTTTTTAATATAATTTATTACTATGTAGGTGATTTTATTATTAATTAAAAAATAAAATTAAACTATATTAAAATGTCATATAAGCACTTAACGAAATATTTAACGGTAAATACTATAATGGCTAACAGAGGCATAGTTCAGGTACTACCAAGTTCATTTTGAAAGTTCAGGTACCAAAAATTGCATTTAGTGATAGTTCAAGTATTATATGTCGATTTTTCTCTTTATATTATGCCTTAAATTTCCTGTCATACAAACATCTGAACCCAAACTGAGTTCACAAAGGCAATCCTCAACTATTGACTCTCTAATTGCTCAAAAAAAAAAAAAACTATTGACTCTATGGGTGAGTGGGTGTGAACCATGACTTGGAAGTTAGGATGAGAAAAAGTGTCCTATTTTTTTTTATAAATTAAAATAGAAGATTAAGTGATATTAGCTCATAGTTAGCGGTTATTGCGCATAAAGTCTGCCCACCCCGAATAGGGGAGAAAAAGTGTCCTCTTGTGTTACTATATACTAGTAAGTGAGCTGTATGCCAGAATGTAAAGCCTTTCACTTGCTCTGTAAGTTGTACTTATAAGCTTTTGTTATGTCTGTAATTTTTCTTTTAGGACTACGATTTTACTTTGTTAGCTTTATCTTTATTTTTATGTTTGAACCACTTCTTTTTGCTCTGGTTTTGCAATGTACCGTAGTACCCGGAGGGAAGACCTTGTTGATTTCCTACCTTGTTAAGCAAAAGGAGATGAGTAGATGGTTTTGTTTTGTTTTTTTATTTCTTTTATCTAACTAGAAAAGGGGAAAAAAGAGAGAGTAATTACTGCACTATTTTTGTGTAGTGGGATGACCTTAGAGCATCAATAGAGAACTAATTTTTTGAACTCAAATTTTGGTTTAAATTGGCGAAAAAATTATATGAGTTCATCTGAAAAATGTACAAAATGATTTTTTTTGGTGTCATAATGGTGCATGACTCATTTAATTTGCTCATACTATTGCAAAGATTTGAGTCCAAATGTAAGTTATCATTTGGGAAGATCCACAAAATGAGACCTATATTTGAATTCTATTTTTGAGTCTTAGACAATTATAAGTCTCAATTTCTCCCACCCACTGTTGGTACTTTTAATTGGCCTCAAATTTGAATTTCGGATCCAAATTTACTGTGAAAGCTCTTGGCCTCGTTTGATTCACGGAAAGAAAATGAAAGGAAATGAATTTTTTGCTCTTTCCATAGACATGAGAAATTGAAATTCTCATTAGTTTTTATTTCAACTGTTTGACAACGCTAATCAAAGCAATAAATAAATAATAATATATAAAACAAAATTAATATTTAAAATTTCATAAATAGTTATTTTAATCATAAAAATAATGTAATTAATACTAAATTAGTGTAATAAATGCATGAAACTAAGAGGGAATATGATTCCCTTGGAATTGTAGAAAGAACAATTTTCTCCCTTATTTTCTTTTTATTTAGAAAAGTATTTAGGATTCGTGCAAAAAAAAAAGAGCCAATTACCCATAAGGCCAATTTGGGTGACCATATTCTTCAAAAGGCCACAATAGCTTTGTTTTCCAAATAAGGCCACTCAGTAGCTTTAACTCTTTCTATCTGACATTAATTTTTTTCAAAATTACGATTCATGCCACTGACGTTTTATTGTTTTTGGACAGTAGCTTTATTGTCGTTGCACAATAGCTTTATTGTCGTTGGACAGTAGCTTTATTGTCGTTGCACATTAGCTTTATTATTTTTGGATAGTAGTTTTAGTGTTCTTTAACATTAGTTTTAGTATGCTTGGACAGTAGATTTATTGTCGTTGGACAGTAGTTTTATTGTCTTTGGACAATAGTTTTATTGTCTTTGGACAGTAGCTTTATTGTCGTTGGACAATAGTTTTAGTGTGCTTTGACAGTAGATTTATTGTCGTTGAACAATAGATTTATTGTCGTTGGACAGTAGATTTATTGTCGTTGGACAATAGCTTTAGTATGCTTTGACAGTAGCTTTATTGTTGTTTTCGTATGTAGTGACATTTTTGTAAATAATAGCAAAAAAAAATGCGGTGGCATTTTTGTAAATATTGGTGGCCTTATTTGGGTAAAAAATATATGGTGGCTTTTTGAAGCATAAGGCCACCCAAAATAGCCTTTTGGGTAATTTGTTAAAAAAAAAGTGTTTAGGAATAAGTATTTCCCTTATTTTTATGTATAAAAAATAGAAGGGAAAAAAATAATTCTAAACCCCCAATTTTACAAACGAAACAAGGTATTATTGGAAAAGAAAATGAAAAGTCACGACTCATGAGTACTCTTCTATCTTCTTTCCATAAATGAATACTCTTTTGTCGTGTAAAGTAATGTCTCCTTGTGGACTGACCTATCCTGTCCTGGCTTAGTGGGATGAGAACAGGATGAGTCTCCTTGGTAAATGTATACTTTTTATCTTCTATTACCAGTAAATGTACGTACAACTTACCTTCTAAGTAATATAAATAGGGGGAGACGGGGAGTCCGGTCTGGATCCCATTTGTAGCCATTTGAACCTTTCAATGGCCACTCCGCTGGAAACTAGTCCTGAAGTAGATAGGTTTAGTAATCTTCCAAATGAAATTGCTCATCATATTCTTTCCCTCCTCTCCTTCAAGGACTTCACTCGGGTGGGCTGTGTTTCCAAAAGATGCAGACGGCTTCATCTCTCAGCTCCCTCAATTAAGTTTTGTGAATTTTCTGATGTGACCAACATATCCTCTTGTGATGTGCATAAAAGGTTGTTGGATTCTTTTGATAGGTTCTTGAATCAGCGCGGGGATAACAAGATACGAAGCTTTCATTTTTCTTGGTGCTTTCGTTCTTCTTTGAGTGATAGCTTGGAGGACGACGGAATGCCAAATTGCTACTGTGATGATATAAGACTGAAGGCGTGGATTGACAGTGCAGTAAGGTGTAATGTTGAAGTTGTTCAACTTGTCAACTCTTCGCCAGACTGGTATCAACGCCTTCCATCTTCCCTCCTTCTCTGTCAATCTCTGAGGTCCTTGTTGGTGGACGGTAAGGCTTCCATTGGTGAAGACGTAACCTCCTCCACTTTGTCTAATCTTGAATACTTGGAGTTGAAAAATGTTACGATAGAAAATAATAAAGAGTTCTGGAAATGGGTTTCATATTCCTGCAAATGCATCAAGGATTTACGTCTTGAAGATGTATCTGCGGGAGAGGATATTATTATTGACAGCTCTTCACTTGAATCATTTAGTTTCAAGTCTCCCTTTGTTCTTTCTCTTGGTACATATTGCTGCAATCTTAACATCTCAGGTGATAGACTAGAAGAAATAAGCATCAAGGGGGTTTCTAGTGACAGTTCGTTTATGATTTCTGCTCCAAATCTTAAATGTTTACGTTGGTATGGGTATTTTGCAAGGCAACAAAACTTTGGAGAACTACCCCGCTTAGAAATGGCTGAAATTTCTGCGGATTCTTTCTTTAAGGAAGTAAATCACTTGGCCGTATTTGGGTTACTTCGTAGCATTCCCCGGGTTAAATTTCTTATTCTAAGCGAACCTGTCGTTAAGGTAATGGAAACTGCTTTTATAAATGAATTAAATTAAATTAGTTATTGTTTATTCAAAAAATATTGATTTCCGTTTTTGATGCAGGCCGTTTTGAAGCAAGGTTTTACGTCTGTTAAATTGGATTGTGTTCGTTACTTATGTCTTACATCTCTTATCTTGACCGATGACTTAATCCCTGCTCTTATCACTCTTCTTGGAGTAATGCCTAATCTGAGTTCTTTGGATATAAACTATATGCCAACACGCTGTGATGAATCAAAAGTAAGTTAAAGTAGTTGTTGGATCAATGACTTATCTACCTCTCATGTTAATGATTATTGAAAATTTAGTATTAGTTATGTTTGGCAAATGTTCAATTGATTTACTTGTAGTGTTTTCTCTTCTTAATTTAGTGTGCAGGATTTGATATAGAGTTCTGGAAAGTGCAAAACCTTGCTTTCGTTGACAAGATCAAGGAGGTAACCCTAGATGTTTGCCATGGTTCTAATGCCCTTGAATTTGCAAGGTACATCCTTGAACATGCTCAAAATTTGGAGGAGGTGGTCATTCATCACTTTCCCGATCAATGTGATGCTGTAATGAAGTTACAAAGCCAGATGATTTCCAAAGCCACAGTTATTTTTCATCAACAAAAGAGGTTTCTTTTTGGTTTGCCTGTTTTTGATTGGTCATAAATCTAAGAAGTGAAATGTAATTCTGCTGGATGCCAAGCAGATGATTTCGACTGTTGTTTCGTAATAATTGTACTGTTGCAAGTCTATTTAAATTAAAAAACGATGGTTTTGTTGTGTTTTATTTCTCTCAAACTATTATTTGTAGTTGATTGTTTTAGGGGCTTTTCGTAGTAATTAACTTCTTTTTTTCATCGAAAAAAAAAACTATTATATGTAGCTCGTAAATAATAACTCCGTAGACGTCATGTAAGTAATTTTAACAAAACAATAAACGAAAAGGGCTCACAGAATCACAACGCAATATATAGTTGGGATATCGTATCTCTCTCTCCTTAATAAATTTAAGGTTAAAAAAATTACAATTTACAATAATTCAGGTATCATTATGAACTTTTACCCCACTTTACAAAGTGAAAGTAGCTCAGCTATTCATGCACTGGGAGACATCTATGCTTGCCTAGCTAGCAATAAACCCAGCGACAACAATGAAGACCCGATGAAAAAAGCAATTAATTAAGACAAATTATCACTTAAAACAACAGAATGATCACAATCCAACCTATTGATTTACTGCATAGACATTGAAGGAGGAAGATATACCGATTTATTATCACACAATATTTAAACATAAACATGATTTTATGCCATCAAATTGAGAAACCATAAGTTAAATTTTACAATTATTCGACAAAAATGGTGACAAAACCTAGATCAAATTGAGCCAAAATTTTGCAAACCTAGCCTATTCGTGGTTCGTACAAAAGCTTCAACCAACGCGAAGAAAATTGCGTTATCTACAAGTCAAACAAATTGAACAGTCGCCCTGAATCCATTATTATAGTGGGAAGCAGCTAGCCCCAGCAGTTAGTGCGGCTGGAATCTTAACCATTACAATTGTCAGTCACTCTGGAATTCAATTTGACTGATCTCATCTGGAATGCCAATAATTCAATTGCGAAAGTGAATGGCCCCATTAATTATCTTCCGTAGAGAAGGTAAATATACCTAACAATCATGTCTAGGCTCCTTTATTGAAATTAAGGTAGAGGGTGCAATGAACAAAGTTTATGTACTACAGACATGATTGAAGTAGGGTCGTATAACAATTTAAAAACCAGAATTTAAGCAGATCTTCTGCTGGATGCCAAGCAGATGATTTCGACTGTTGTTTCGTAATAATTGTACTGTTGCAAGTCTATTTAAATTAAAATACGATGGTTTTGTTGTGTTTTATTTCTCTCAAACTATTATTTGTAGTTGATTGTTTTAAGGGCTTTTCGTTGTAATTAACTTCTTTTTTTCATCGAAAAAAAAACTATTATATGTAGCTCGTAAATAATGACTCCGTAGACGTCATGTAAGTAATTTTAACAAAACAATAAACGAAAAGGGCTCACAGAATCACAACGCAATATATAGTTGGGATATCATATCTCTCTCTCCTTAATAAATTTAAGGCTAAAAAAATTACAATTTACAATAATTCAGGTATCATTATGAACTTTTACCCCACTTTACAAAGTGAAAGTAGCTCAGCTATTCATGCACTGGGAGACATCTATGCTTGCCTAGCTAGCAATAAACCCAGCGACAACAATGAAGACCCGATGAAAGAAGCAATTAATTAAGACAAATTATCACTTAAAACAACAGAATGATCACAATCCAACCTATTGATTTACTGCATAGACATTGAAGGAGGAAGATATACCGATTTATTATCACACAATATTTAAACATAAACATGATTTTATGCCATCAAATTGAGAAACCATAAGTTAAATTTTACAATTATTCGACAAAAATGGTGACAAAACCTAGATCAAATTGAGCCAAAATTTTGCAAACCTAGCCTATTCGTGGTTCGTACAAAAGCTTCAACCAACGCGAAGAAAATTGCGTTATCTACAAGTCAAACAAATTGAACAGTCGCCCTGAATCCATTATTATAGTGGGAAGCAGCTAGCCCCAGCAGTTAGTGCGGCTGGAATCTTAACCATTGCAATTGTCAGTCACTCTGGAATTCAATTTCACTGATCTCATCTGGAATGCCAATAATTCAATTGCGAAAGTGAATGGCCCCATTAATTATCTTCTGTAGAGAAGGTAAATTTACCTAACAATCATGTCTAGGCTCCTTTATTGAAATTAAGGTAGAGGGTGCAATGAACAAAGTTTCTGTACTACAGACATGTTTGAAGTAGGTCGTATAACAATTTAAAAACCAGAATTTAAGCAGATCTTCTGTTGGATGCCAAGCAAATGATTTCGACTGTTGTTTCGTAATAATTGTACTGTTGCAAGTCTATTTAAATTAAAAAACGATGGTTTTGTTGTGTTTTATTTCTCTCAAACTATTATTTGTAGTTGATTGTTTTAAGGGCTTTTCGTTGTAATTAACTTCTTTTTTTCATCGAAAAAAAAAACTATTATATGTAGCTCGTAAATAATGACTCCGTAGACGTCATGTAAGTAATTTTAACAAAACAATGAACGAAAAGGGCTCACAGAATCACAACGCAATATATAGTTGGGATATCATCTCTCTCTCTCCTTAATAAATTTAAGGTTAAAAAAATTACAATTTACAATAATTCAGGTATCATTATGAACTTTTACCCCACTTTACAAAGTGAAAGTAGCTCAGCTATTCATGCACTGGGAGACATCTATGCTTGCCTAGCTAGCAATAAACCCAGCGACAACAATGAAGACCCGATGAAAAAAGCAATTAATTAAGACAAATTATCACTTAAAACAACAGAATGATCACAATCCAACCTATTGATTTACTGCATAGACATTGAAGGAGGAAGATATACCGATTTATTATCACACAATATTTAAACATAAACATGATTTTATGCCATCAAATTGAGAAACCATAAGTTAAATTTTACAATTATTCGACAAAAATGGTGACAAAACCTAGATCAAATTGAGCCAAGATTTTACAAACCTAGCCTATTCGTGGTTCGTACAAAAGCTTCAACCAATGCGAAGAAAATTGCGTTATCTACAAGTCAAACAAATTGAATAGTCGCCCTGAATCCATTATTATAGTGGGAAGCAGCTAGCCCCAGCAGTTAGTGCGGCTGGAATCTTAACCATTACAATTGTCAGTCACTCTGGAATTCAATTTCACTGATCTCATCTGGAATGCCAATAATTCAATTGCGAAAGTGAATGGCCCCATTAATTATCTTCCGTAGAGAAGGTAAATATACCTAACAATCATGTCTAGGCTCCTTTATTGAAATTAAGGTAGAGGGTGCAATGGACAAAGTTTATGTACTACAGACATGATTGAAGTAGGGTCGTATAACAATTTAAAAACCAGAATTTAAGCAGATCTTCTGCTGGATGCCAAGCAGATGATTTCGACTGTTGTTTCGTAATAATTGTACTGTTGCAAGTCTATTTAAATTAAAAAACGATGGTTTTGTTGTGTTTTATTTCTCTCAAACTATTATTTGTAGTTGATTGTTTTAAGGGCTTTTCGTTGTAATTAACTTCTTTTTTTCATCGAAAAAAAAAACTATTATATGTAGCTCGTAAATAATGACTCCGTAGACGTCATGTAAGTAATTTTAACAAAACAATAAACGAAAAGGGCTCACAGAATCACAACGCAATATATAGTTGGGATATCATATCTCTCTCTCCTTAATAAATTTAAGGTTAAAAAAATTACAATTTACAATAATTCAGGTATCATTTTGAACTTTTACCCCACTTTACAAAGTGAAAGTAGCTCAGCTATTCATGCACTGGGAGACATCTATGCTTGCCTAGCTAGCAATAAACCCAGCGACAACAATGAAGACCCGATGAAAAAAGCAATTAATTAAGACAAATTATCACTTAAAACAACAGAATGATCACAATCCAACCTATTGATTTACTGCATAGACATTGAAGGAGGAAGAGATACCGATTTATTATCACACAATATTTAAACATAAACATGATTTTATGCCATCAAATTGAGAAACCATAAGTTAAATTTTACAATTATTCGACAAAAATGGTGACAAAACCTAGATCAAATTGAGCCAAAATTTTGCAAACCTAGCCTATTCGTGGTTCGTACAAAAGCTTCAACCAACGCGAAGAAAATTGCGTTATCTACAAGTCAAACAAATTGAATAGTCGCCCTGAATCCATTATTATAGTGGGAAGCAGCTAGCCCCAGCAGTTAGTGCGGCTGGAATCTTAACCATTGCAATTGTCAGTCACTCTGGAATTCAATTTCACCGATCTCATCTGGAATGCCAATAATTCAATTGCGAAAGTGAATGGCCCCATTAATTATCTTCCGTAGATAAGGTAAATTTACCTAACAATCATGTCTAGGTTCCTTTATTGAAATTAAGGTAGAGGGTGCAATGAACAAAGTTTCTGTACTATAGACATGATTGAAGTATGGTCGTATAACAATTTAAAAACCAGAATTTAAGCAGATCTTCTGGATATATACTGGTTTAATCTACGTATTTGGGTTTCGTTTCACAAAGAGATTCAAGTTTAGAGATCGAATGTGTATAGTGGTGTTGCGGCCACAACCGGTCATTCCATGCATTGTAATCTTTTCGTTTATTGATGAAATTTCCTTCTTCTCAAAATAGGGTTTAGAGATTGAATGAGATGTGAGAGGATTGGTCTTCATTTGAGAGAGAATGAGAGGAACCGTTTTAAGATCGTATAAAAAATGTTAGTGGTGTTGTAGAATATTGAGAATAAGAATACGAGAAGTAAATAGCATAAGAATAGATGATCTTTATTGATGAATAGGTGCCTCTATATACATAGAGGAATAGAAGATACAATTCATAATGAAAAATGATTCATATTCAATACATTCCTTATGCAATCCTAACTAGATAATCCTAGGTTGACTAGCACACACAAACCGGGTATCCTTCAACACTCCCCCTTGTGCGGTCAACACTAGGTGGTGCTCCTCGCATTGTCTTATTAAAAACCTTGCCAAGTAACAAAAACCCAGTGGGAAAAAAATAACCTTAGTCGAAGGGAAAAAGAGTACAACACACCCTTCACATTTGACATAGCAAGATGTCAAACTCCCCCTCAAGTTTGCATCTCCCCCTGATTTCCTCAATCATGGGAGGTCAGATAATTTACGCAATCCAATGCTCTTGACATGCTTCTCAAATGTGGATTTAGGCAATGACTTAGTAAATAAGTCTGCCGCATTGTCCTCAGAACAGACTTAATTCACTTGAATCTTGAGGAACTCTTGTTGTTGCTGATTATAGAAAAACTTTGGGGCTATATGATTGGTATTATCGCCTTTGATGAAACCTTGCTTCATTTGTTCAATGCAAGCGACATTATCCTCATAAATGCATGTAGGTTCATCTGTGGTAGATCTCAAACCACATGTACTTCTTATGTGTGCAATTATAGACCTCAACCATATGCACTCGCGAACCGCCTCATGAAGAGCAATAATCTCAGCATGGTTCGAAGAAGTAGCGACAAGTGTCTGTTTTGTAGACCTCCAAGATATAGCGGTGGTTCCCATGGTAAAGACATAACCAGATTGGGAACGACCTTTATGCGGGTCAGAGAGGTACCCAGCATCAGCAAAACCTACCAAAACATCACAATCATTTTGGGAGTAAGGCGTAATCTTTATGCTACCGGTTATCCGTCCGGGCGCTGTATGCGGGCAGGGACGTCCTGGGCATCGGTCCGTCCGGACGGCAGAGCCTCGTCCGGACGCATAGTACGTCCGACAGTATTTTCAAACATATAACCTTTTTCTACATTCGACTCTCTGTAGGGATAGAACAAGTCCATATCAATCGTCCCCTTCAAGTAGCGAAAGATTGTCTTTATGCCAGTCCAATGGCGTTGCGTGGGCGCAGAGCTATGCCTAGCTAACAAGTTCACAGCGAATGAGATATCAGGTCTTGTGCATTGAGCTAAGTACAATAATGCGCCTATTGCACTTAAATATGGCACCTCAGCTTCTAAAACGTCTTCGTCATCATCCTTTGGACGAAACAGATCTTTCTTTTGATCTAGACTTCGACCAATCATGGGAGTGCTAACAGGATGGACCTTATCCATATTAAATCGCCTGAGTATCTTCTGGGTATAAGCTGATTGATGAATCAAAATTCCACTATCACGGTGCTCAAGTTCTAAACCAAGGCAAAACCGTGTCTTCCCAAGATCTTTCATCTCAAACTCGGATTTCAAGCATTCAGCGGTGTCTCTTAGTTCATCAAGAGTACCAATGATGTTCATGTCATTAACATAAACCGCGACAATTGCGAATCTGGAACTTGTGTTTTTGATGAATACGCATGAGCATAATTCATTGTTCACATACCCTCTTCCAATCAAGTAGTCACTTAGATGGGTATACCACATCTGTCTAGATTGCTTTAATCCATATAGTGAGCGTTTCAACCTTATTGCAAACGCGCTCCGTGGTCGGGAGCCACTTGACTTGGGTAAATGAAATCCATCTGAAACTTTCATATATATCTCCTATCTAGATCCCCATAGAGATACGCAGTGACCACATCCATAAGCTGCATGTTCAGTTTTTCGGAAACTACTAAACTGACAAGGTAGCAGAACGTTATAACATCCATTACGGGAGAGTATGTCTCCTCGTAGTCGATTCCAGGGCGTTGAGAGAAGCCTTGCGCCACAAGGCGAGCTTTGTATCTTACAATCTCGTTTTTCTCATTACGCTTTCTAACAAAGACCCATTTAAATCCAACAGGTTTTATTCCAGAAGGGATTGGCACAACGGGCCCAAATACCGTTCTCTTTGTTAGTGAGTCTAACTCAGCCTGGATCGCATTTTCCCATTTAGGCCAATCAGCTCTACGTTGGCATTCATCAACGGAGCGAGGTTCAATATCATCAGACTCAATTAACTCTCGTGCACAAGCATATGCGAAAACATCGTCAACTACGATGGAGTTTCTATCCCACGTCTCATGTACACTAGTGTAATTAATTGAGATCTCTACATTTTCACGGATAGGTTCTTGCGGTGGAGCGTCCTCCAGAGATGTCTCTTCGACATAACCATAATCCGGAATGTTTTCATGGGTCGGATTTTGAGTATCAATGATGAGAGGGTCGTGTGCCTTCGTAGCCCGCTTCCTTGGGCGCGTGTCCCTCGAACCCTGCGGCCTCCCACGCTTTCTTAGCGGAGCCGCGACCTGTGCCACATCAATTCCTTCAATGGAGGTGGCGCCAGCAGTACCCTGCCCAATCTTCTGGGTGGTACTTGCGACGTCTTTGAGTCCGAAGCCCTTTTCAGGTACTTCCATCCTTGCAGGTACATTTGCAGCAGATATATGAGATCTAGTCACTTTAGCAAGATCAGAAAAAGCGTCCGGAAGAGAGTCGGCGACTTTCTGCAGATCAATAATTCTATGCACCTCAATTTCTCTATGTGCAGTAGGGGGATCATGATGAGACAGAGTGGGGACGGGCCACGACAATTCTCGTCGTTCCCGTTGAATGTTAACATTCTTATCTCTCCCTAACGACGGGAAGAGTGTCTCATCAAAGTGACAATCCGTGAATCTAGCGGTAAAGAGATCACCTGTCAAGGGCTCTATATAGAGGATGATGGTTGGAGACTCAAAACCAACATAAATACCCATTCGTCGTTGAGGACCCATTTTTGTACGTTGTGGCGGCGTAATGGGCACATAAACAGCACACCCAAATATGCGTAAGTGCGAGATGCTTGGCTCGTACCCAGTCACTAACTGTTGCGCAGAAAATGGTTGGGTGGCGGTGGGCCTTAGACGAATAAGTAAAACTGCGTGCAATACTGCATGCCCCCAGGCAGAGAGAGGAATATTGGTGCGCATGACCAATGTCCTAGTGACCATTTGAATTCTTTTAATGGCAGCCTCTGCGAGACCATTCTGGGTATGTACATGGGGAACATGATGTTGAACATCAATCCCAATAGACATGCAGTAGTCATCGAAAGTTTTCGATGTAAACTCTCCAGCATTATCAAGCCTGATAGATTTAATCGGATGATCCGGGTAGTGAGCCCGTAGGCGAATTATTTGTGCTAGGAGTTTAGCAAAAGCAGCATTTCTAGTGGACAAGAGCGCGACATGTGACCAGCGTGTCGACACGTCAACCAACACCATAAAATACTTAAATGGTCCGCTTGGTGGTTGAATAGGTCCACAGATATCCCCTTGGATTCTTTCTAAGAATGGAAGAAGTATTTTAGAATCATTTGCATAGGACGGTCTCGGTCCCAGTTTCCCTAAGGAACATGCTTTGCAAAACGAGTGAATGGCCTTAGAGGCATTAGAAGCATAGGAGGAAGGAACAAGATTCGAGAATGCATCAAGGTCGGGTCGTGGCGTCCGGACGGAGAGGGGTCCGTCCGGACGGATATGCATTCTGGAATCGTTCTGTTTGCCCAGAAGGTTCGGCGTCCGGACGGAATTATCGTCCGAACGGAACTTCATGCTCGATTTGTCCAGCAGGTATTTCGGAGCCCGGGCGTCCGGACGGCCAAAGTGGCGTCCGGACGGATTTGTCGGGCGCGACGGACAAGAGCTCTCCTGGAGAATGGCGTCCGAACGAGATGTGCCTCGTCCGGACGGATGCTACAGATATGAGCTTTTATGCTTGTTTTCTCATCTCCTTGGATCATTCTTTGATCCATGCTTCTATTTGCTCGATGAAATGGATGTCCATATGAGGTTTTCAGTATACGGATCATCATATCACGACCTGGGTGTCCCAGTCTGTCGTGCCAAAGCCAATATGTGTTAGAATCAAAGAGGTCATCCCTAATGACGTTATTTGATTCGATAACTCGTATAGTGGTAGCATATAATCCACTAGAGATACACATAAACTTCTCTAAGATGCGCTTTCTGCCGCAGTCATTAGAGGTAATGCAAAGGAATTCTTTTCCATTCTCTTCATGCGTTTCAACATGGTATCCATTGGCTCTTATATCTTTGAAACTCAAGAGAGTTCTATTGCCTCTTGGGGCATAGAAAGTATTTGTGACATCAATCATGGTGCCATTTGGTAAAAGGAATTGAGCAGGCCCTCTACCATGCACAAGGTTTGATGGTCCAGCCATCGTAGTCACAGAGGAATATGTGGGCATTAAGTTCAGAAACAGTTGCCTATGGTGCAATATGGTATGCGTGGTTCCACTATCAGCGAGACATTCAAGTTCTCCGGAACTCATTCCTAAATAAGAAGCTCATAATTAAAATAAAATTGAGGAAAGTAATCAAACTCGAAATTTTATTAAGATATAGCCAAAAATGGATTACATCCAAAGTCTCAACTTGGTCATTAACCAAAAACTAAATCAAAATACAATGGAAACTAGGATTTAAGCGAAGTCAGGTGCTTCATCATTCTTCCCAGCTTTAAAATCTTCAACCCTCAACTTGACGTTCTCTTCGTCAAACTCTTGTTCCAAGTTGTTGACTTCAGTTGCCTCACGATATAGCTTGTATGCATTAGCAACATTCAAAGGTGCTCTACAAGTCTTTGCCCAATGCTCGTTTTGTCCACACCTAAAACATGGTGGTGTCTTGCCGGAATCCTTTGATTGAGTGGCAGCTTTCGCATGCGGTGCAGCCCTATGAAGGGGCACGACGTTGGCTCCTATGGGGTTCATAGGGCCGGAGGCGCCATGGCCTCTAGGGTGGCCTCCACGGCCTCCCCCTCGCCTTGTATGGCGACTACCTTCTTGAGCAGAGTGATTGTATGGACCAGGACGTCCAGAGTTGTCCCTAGATTTAGGGTTTCGCTCGCGGCGGCCTCCTCTTGGGGTGCCACTATAATGGGTCTCCGGAATCGCTTTCGTTCCCATGGGCCTCGCATTATAGTTCTTCACAAGAATCTTCTCGTGCTTTTCAGCAACAGAGAGAGCGGAGATAAGCTCATGAAATCTTGTGATCCGTCGATTAAGCACTTCAATGCGGTAGTGATTTAAATTAAACTTTTTTATCAATTTTCTAATTTTTTTTTTTTTAATTTTTATTTATTTTTTTTTTTTTAGTTTCCTATCAAATAAAAAAAAAATAACTTAAAAATAAAATTTAATTTACAACTAATTTTTTGAGCCCATTAAAGTATATAGCAAATAACCAAATCCATAAAGGCCCAAATCATGAAAAAAACCAAAAACAAACCCACAATAAGAACAACCATTTCAAATATTAATTTAACTTTAATATCTCTACTTAACTTATTATTATTTTTTAATTTTTAGGTATTTATTCAAATTCAAATCATAACCCAAACTCCACTATTCCATTCAACCATTTTTTTTCTAATTCTTTATTTTCCTTTATTCTCAATCTCTACCACCCCCATATTTCCACCCATCTCACCACACTATCTTTTTCTTTCTCTCCATACCATTATTTTATTTTTTTCCTAAATAAATGTTCATTGCCATAGACTACATTTCCACCATTCCACTTACCATTTCTTTTCTACCACTCACATTCCACTTCTCTTCCTTTTCTTTCTTTATTTTCATTTCTTTTTCTCCTCTCCATTCTCCTATAAATACACTCATTCTTCTCTTCAAACACACCCCAATGGAAACCTCTCTTTTCTCCCATCTACATCATATTTTCATTCTTAGTATTTATTTTCAAGACTTCAAGAGAGAGATGTTTACACCATCACCACACCATCAACATCACACACCACATACACCTTAACTCTTATTTTCTCAAATTAAATTTTTTTCTTTATATTCTTCACTTAACTTTAATACTCTTTTATTTTTTTTTACTTTTATATAACAATATTTATATAATTTTCATATATTTATTTATTTAGTTATTGATAATTAATATTTAATCCTTTTTACTTTTTAAAAATTTTTTTTTATACACTATAATATTTCATATAATTAAGTAGGATACAATTCACCTAATAGTTTTAAACCTAATTCACATATAATTAAAATCAATAAAAAAATAAATTTATTTATAACAACTTTCTTATAAAATTTATATATTCTAATAAAAATTTAATTTAATTCACTTAATTAATTTTTAGAATTTTATTTGGAACGTTGTAACTTTCACATATTAATTTTTTCGATTTTAATTTTCAATATTAATAAATTATGGGAATTTATATTCTTATTCACCCATCTTATTTAATTTATTCTTTTAGATTTAATTAATTTTTTCTTCATTTATCACTCAATCCCCCCCTTTCTTTGTGTTCTTTCTTGAAAAATCTTTTTTTTATTTATTTTGTTGGTACACCCTTTGACTCCGTGGAACGAACCCCAGGTTTTAAGAATTGGGGGAGTTCTTAGTAACTACTAAATCGAGACGGGGAAGGTAGAGAGAGTCTTCTCAATCAACATCGCATCAGTAATGGTCCTCTGACAGAATTCCATCAGGGATTTGATGCGGAGTGCTTCCGAATTGAAATCTAGGATCGAGGGATAATCACATAAGCGCAGATTTTGCCACTTCACCTCAAGGTCAGGAAGCACGGATTCACGGATATTGCCGAACCGCTCTTCGAGTACAACCCATAGTCTACGGGGATCCTCTTAATTGAGGTACTCGGATTGTAGAGATTCGTCCATGTGGCGAATCATGAGGATGATAGCTTAGGCGTTCTTAGCCTCTAGATCCTCAGCGGCGGCGCGGGCTATGGCAGCTGCAGCGGCGGCACTTGTTGCTATTTGAGCAGGTGCGGCATCAGCTGCAGCGCTAGTCGTAGCGGCGGCGGCAGGTGAAGCTGCGGCGGCGACAGTTGGTTCTCGGATGGCCGAGATGATGCCCTTTGCTTTCAAGTGGTTGCGGACGTCGCGAACCCACTTGTGGTATCCGATACCAATGGTATCCAGTGGCGTAAAGTCCAACTTGTTCAGGTTGCTCATTCCTGAAAAACAATAAGAGAATTGAGGTTAGTTTTCGAAATAGAATCTTCCCACAAAAACACAATATAGTTTCTGAGCTGTGCTCCCAAGAAACGATTTCCAAGTATTAGATTTAGGTGAAACGTTTGGTGGAATATGGTCGTTTCTTCTCTACGGATTACATGTCCGGAGGTTTACAATGAACATCATGTTCAAGGTCTCTTCTTCTCTACGGATTCCTTAATCGGAGGTATAGCTCGAATCCCCACAATTCGGCTCTTGAGAATGTCATCAATAGCATGATGACATTAAAGGTGCTCATGACTTACACATATCGCAAGCGCTATGAAGCTCGATCACTCCCCTAATACTTCTCATAGTTTGATGAGTCTCGCATGATATCTTACGTTATAAGAAAGGTAAGAGGTAGAAAAAGGGAGGTTGCAAGTCCCCGATGAAAAACACAACCGCATCAATCCAAGAAAGCAAGAAACGTTTATGAAAATTTACTTGGATTCTTTCTTGATGTTTAGGAAGCACATGGATCGACATTTGCAGCGGCGAAGGAAGAAGTAGCGGCGGCAACGATGGAGATCCGGCCAAGTTTCTTCTCGGCAGAAGCTTCGGCGTCCGGGCGGCGGGGTATGGCGTCCGGACGGATAGTGCGATCGGGATTTTCTAGGTTTTGGGGATTTCTCAGGTTTTTGGTCTCAGGGCTAGAACTCGTGCTGATAACGTGTTGTAGAATATTGAGAATAAGAATACGAGAAGTAAATAACATAAGAATAGATGATCTTTATTGATGAATAGGTGCCTCTATATATAGAGGAATACAAGATACAATCCATAATGAAAAATGATTCATATTCAATACATTCCTTATGCAATCCTAACTAGATACTCCTAGGTTGACTAGCACACACAAACCGAGGTATCCTTCAACAAGTGACACATTGTAATATATTATTGTAAAAATGGTTGGGTATTTTTTGAATTTTTGCTCTATAACTTTATTTAATGGGTTGGTGGGGAAACCCTCAAGTAAAGCGCATGTGAAACTTTTTTTTGGGTCCGATTTGGGCTTGCCTTGTTGGGTTTCTGGCCTGTAAGGAGGGTGTTACGTAATGGTTCTAGTCGATCTGACCCAAGTTTCCTCTTGGGATTGGATCGTTCATTGGGTCCTTAAATGCCATGTTTTGATTCAGATCAAGACTCTCTTTGGAGTTGGTAATTATCTTGGATTTGATTGGTGTATTTCAAGCGGCTTATGGATAAGGAGGTGCTCCTATTTGTTTGCTGGGACGTGACATTTTGTTCGAATCATAATTGCGTGCTTAGGCGAGCAAAGTGCTAGTATGATTTTTCCCCAGAGGATACGAAGTTTTTCCTTGTTTGTATAGTTCGCTTATAAGTGAGCTCAAATTTGTCTTGTAATGAGTGATATTTGCCTAGGTAGGAAGTCGACCAAGAAACCAATTTGGCTTCTATATATATACATATATATATATATACACATTTATACCCCCCACTCCCTTATACCACCTCCCTATCAAACCTCTCATTTTATCTCCTTCAGATCATTTTGATAAAAAAATTCAAATTAAATTATTTACCATTTGATTACCACTTCATCATTTCACTTTATCTACGTGTATTTGTCACTATCCACAAGCCAAACAATTTCCAATTCCTATTTTTGAGATATTCTAAAATAAATCTAAACGATGAACGGTCCGAATTGGTTATATTGTTAATTGTTTGTTCCTTTCTTTCTCATCTACACATTTATATATATATATATGTATATATCGAATGAGAGCAGTAATTAATGAGTTCGAGTTAGCAAAGTAATCTCGTTTAAATAATAAAAAACTCTGATCCCGACTCGGACATTTGTCTTTTTCTTAAATAATAATTTCACTTAATATATAAGATGATAATTTTTTCTAACTCCTTAGGGTCCATCGAATATATAAATTAATAATTAATTAAAAAATATATATATATATAAATAGTACATAAAATTCATAATGCAATTGATGGACTTTATCCCTAACAACTTCAATTTTGCTCAAAACATGCTTCTAAAGTTCATATTCTCAAAAAGAAACACAACAACTTTTACCTAGTCACACCAGGAATAGCATTAAGTTTAATATTTGTGAATTATATAGTAGTTCCTACATATACGACCTTATTGGTAAGGAGACGGCTTTCACCTTGAGGCTGAATATATACTTTGTGGTTTGGTGTCAAGGGTGGCTCTTGTTCTCTATTAGTTTCCTTCATTCCCTGCAAGTTGGTGGAGATTGTTCTCTATAATTTCAATGAGTTTTAATTGAACTACTATATTGTGAGTATCACAATTGAGTGTTTAGGCGAGCAACACTACCGATTTTTTTTTTTGAATGAGGATAGTTTACATCAGCATGTAATAGTTTTATTTTTCTATTTCCAAGAAGTACGCGAACACTATATAATCGATCAACCATTTAGACAACTTATGGTTGGTTCAAACTTAGATTTTCTTATTAACTATTTTGGTTAATTATTGTTTCTGCTATTGTTCACAATGTCCCTCTAAAGAATTGTAGTCCTTGTTACATTTAATATATTTTCTTATCTTCCAAAGAAAAAAAAACCTTATTGGTAAGTTTCTAGATAATACAAAATTGAGAGTTAAATGTGCTATAGTGCCCTCATATTATAATAAAGTATAGGAGAGATTTGAGATATATATAGTACATATGCAATATGTCCCATGAAAAAAGGTAACAGTCACCATAAAATCATAACAAATTAAAACAAAATTACCTTTTTTTCATAATTAATCCTACATTCTATTCCAGAGCTATATATAGCTACTTATTCATCAAGCTAGATAAAAAGGACCTTTTTTCTAAAATATGTAGAGGTTCAATCCAAATTGGCAACGTTTTGTAGTCCCATTTTTTCAACTGATGACATTTCCGATCGCTTTCAGTCGTGTAAGTAGAAGACAGGAGGTCGGAGCAGCCAAAATAAACTATCATATTAGCAAAATCACTAACGGCCCCAACTGCTGGAACTACAATGGACCTCATGTCCGAGCAAAACAATATATGATTTCCCAAGCTTTCAATCCGAGTCCAATCTTTTCGAAATCGATCAAACTGATAAACATGATAAAAACCCTTATAAGGATTGCGAGGAAGAAGTGTTAGTAAGAGCTCCCCATCAGACTCAACTAGATAGAGCCAATGACGTTGTTTGATCTCTATGGAGGATGAATAGTCCACCATGACCCAGTCTTGAAGTGCAACATTGAAACAACCTATTAGTACGGTTGAACCGTCACCGAAAGCACAATAAAAACTTCCATCCACATACGCTACGTCCCAGATTTCGGCTTCCGGAGGAACATTAGAGGTATAAGTTGTCCATGTTCTATATCTGAGATTGCATGTGATTATGCTGCAAATTTTTCTTTCTTCATGAACAAAACCTCTTTTACAGATCACAAACAAGACACAATCAGAGGAAGTTGGAGCGGTGGAGAACGTTGCAGATTTGTAATAGTCGTCCAAATCTATCTGAGGCAGTTTGATAATCTCATTTGTAAGAGGACTACATAAACAGAATGTAGCAGTACTGATAGGCAAGCAATAGTCGACCATTATTAGCAACCAACCATGTTTTGAAGCCACAACAGAGCCACGGCGGAGTAATTCTCTCACTCGGCTCCCTATGATTTGTGAAAGATAGAAACTCTGTTTGAACTGGAAATCATAAAGCTCGGATTTGAAGATATTGTCACGAAGCATATCGCGATCAATGGTCATCAGCCATGGTATATCTTGACGACGTTGAAGCTGAACCAAATCAACAGCAACTCGGTGCAGGATCTTGCATACTGTGGCAAGGCGAACAAGATCACGGTTAGAAAGAAGTAGGGTGATTGTGATCAATGTTTTCAAAGGCAAAAACGCGAGGCGATGCGTTTTGTGAGTGCCTCGTGAGGCGTCTGCTTCGAGGCGTTGAGGCGATCGCCTTTCCCGCAAATATTATTTTAATCAATTCCATATAAAATATAAACTAATTGTTATTTAAGCATAAAAATTATTCCCTAATAAACAAAAAAATCCAGAATAATCGCAATCATATATAAAATTCAATTATTCATACTACATTCATTTCAAAAATAGAATAAACAAGATATATGATCAAGTAAGAAACATTTATAACTTAAAAAAATAACACAGCAGCAAAGAAAAATAAGTAAATATTGTCCAAAAATAAGTAAATAACATATATAACTAACAAAATATCATGTTAAGAATTAAGAATAAGTACCTGGACTTCCATCTTCAAGTTTTTTTGTATACTTCCATGCTTTCCACAGAGGTTGTACCCATAATTTACTAGCTTCTTCAAGTTCTCGCACCACCTAATTATAAATTCCAGATTATAATCTCAATTCAATTCAACCAAATCTGTTTCCAATGAAACCAATAGCAATTAATAAACCAATAGTGACTCATATTGAAACAACATCTTACCAATTCCATGACCACTACCTCTCAATCAGTTCTGAAAAGCAGTAACATAAACTGCCCAGTTTGTAAAGTTCCAGCAGCATTCTGTCAACATAGGAAATTGATCAAAAATTCATTTCAACTCCAATTGACACCAAGGTCAGCTCAGTTCACAGGGCCAGGTTCAAGTATGAATAAACTATGGTGTTGTGTGATCAAAATTCCAAACCATGAAGGAACAGAAAAACAGAGCAGATGTTCGTTCCAAAAAAAATAAACAGAGCAGTTTGATCACAGAGCACACACCTAAAGTATCTCTCCCCATCCACTTTTTTTGTGTATTTCCATGCTTTGTCTTTTCCATCTTCACCTTTCTCATTCATGGCTAATCAATTTGTAATAGAATGTGTCACGGTTTGCACCTAGATATTTGATAAGATAAAACAAAGAATTAAACTAAAGATGCATATAAATAATAAATTTCTAATATACTATGCAAGCAGCAAGCATTCGGCAAGCAACAAACTTTTGTTCAATTTCTCAAATCAATTTCTAATAGACTATGTGTAGTTGTGTACAGCAAGCAACAATCAACAATTAACTAAAGATGTATACATTGAACAACAAGAATATGGAACATAAGGGCATACGAAATTACGAACAGAGTATAATCATTCCAAAAAAAAAACATGGCTGATGATAAGAAGCAGAGGAATAGAAAAGAAGAACAGAGCATATGATTATATCATAAAAAACAGAGCATATGGAGAAGATGAATAACTAGATCGGGCAAACTCACCTTGAGAAAAATAGGAATCCCAGCAATGTCAATGGAGGCGGAAAGTAGGTCTTAATGGGGGAAAAATGGAAGTAGCCCGATAATCCCTTCAGTATGCACCATCTAATTAACCAAAACGACGTCGTTTTGCTAAAAAGAAAAAAAGAAAAAAAAAAGTCGCGTCTTCAACCTCTGCTCTACGCATCAGTGCGCCGCTCACGCTGAAAGCGGTCGCCTCGCCGCCTTGGTGTTCGCCTTTCCGGCAGCACGCCTTTTTTTCCCGTTTTGGAGCAATTTCCGGGGCGCGCCCCAATTTCGCTTTTGAAAACACTGATTGTGATTAAGATATCGTTTGGAAGATTAGACCATGATGCCATAACTGTCAATCTTTTGCACGTATTGATTGATTGGGTGTTTAACAGCGCGAGAAGAAGAGGCTAGGGTAGGTTTTGAAGATTAGGGTTACATTGGCCAGAAAAAAACTAAATTAAAATATTCATATGGTTAATGGTTGTATTTGCTTGTGTAGCAACTAGTAACTCTGTGATGTGTAAAAAAAAAACTATTATGAAAAAACAAATGATCAATTATGTACTCCCCTCTCTCAATTTTAGTGTATTCCATCCAAATTGTTATTACGTACTAATCGCGTGAGTGACAATTTCATCATTAGAGCCGGGCCCTAATAATGGTGAGACCGGTGAGGTAACTATCTCAAGCCCTTTGTATAGTGGAAATTAGGGCCGAATAAGCACAATAAGGTGTAAACCAATAAAAAAAAGATGTGATTCAACCTCAAACCCATTTAAAGATAACAAATAACAACGGAGTCTGCAAATTGATGTGTATTCGAATCAAAAGTTTCCAAAGTTTAGCCAAGGCTTAGTTGAGGACCGCACTACTCGTCGTATTTGGTTAGAAACTTAGAACTAGTAACTAATTCCAATATTAAAGTATTAGAAAAACTCATATTTATAAGCAAACAATCTCACATATCTCTCATGAGTCATGACACATATAATTGTCACTGTAAATAAGAACCATAATGCCAGCACTTGTGATTAATATTGACATAATAGAAGTAAGTGGATCGACCAAGTAGCCGAACTCTATAGAAAAATCATTGATGTTTTCCATCGATCATGTGAGATGATGAGTTTGATTTCAGCGACTTTGCTTTCTTTAGCGGGCTTCACTTTGGGTCTGATTTAGTGGGCTACTTTTACGAGCGTAATTCCTGACCCGAACTCATGTTGTAACGGGTCAAGTCAGTGTCTCCCATTTAACCGATATACATTTCCCCCGGACGGCCGGACCCAAACATATATATAATAGACGCCCCAATTTTGCAAAATTAGGGTTCGTTCTGCTTCGACAGTCAACTCTCAATCTTTCGAATTCTAGCTGTTGGGGATATGAATGGTGGTACGCACTAGTCTACGCTACTACTACTACTACTACTACTACTCTGTCTTTATTTGAATGAATCTAATTGATGGTTTAAGTAATCATTTCTCATTGCCCTGCAGACTTGTAGCATAAATTAGTTAGTTTTCATTCATGGAACTCTTTATCCAGATTATATATAAGGATTAAATGTTTTTAGTCTCGGTGTGAAATTTGGGTGGGTAATGTTTACTGTTTACAGAATTTTGTCCTCATTTCCTTAATCCTTGTAGGTGTATGGTGTTCTTAGCTTAGCAATAAAAAGAGAAACCAAGTATAATGGAACACAAGCGTAAGTCATTGGCTACTAGAAGTTGTGAGGATGAAGGAGCCTGTAGTGTGAATATGATTGGTAGATTTAGCAATCTTCCAAAGGAAGTTATTCATCACATTCTTTCAAATTGTGCTATTCAAGACCTGGCTCGTTTCTGCTGTGTCTCCAAACCATTCAGAGAATTATGTCTGTCGACTCCGTCAGTGAACTTTTGTGGAATTAGTTCATATGGATCAGCGAATATGTCCACATGTGAGCTTAGGATGAAGTTGGTGAACACATTGGATAGGTTCTTGCTCAGTCGTGGGGATAATAAGATGCAGAGCTTTGCTCTTTTTTGGAATGGTCACGATGATGAAGATGCTGATGAGCCATGCTTCTGTGTTAATGAGAATTTCCGAATAATCACCTGGATCCAGAATGCTGTGAGGTGTAAAGTTGAAAAGCTTTATCTTGACGTCACCTTTTTTGATTTTGAGGGGGAACCGTTGGCATTTCCATCTTGCGTCTTTCTTTGTGCATCTTTGAGGTCTCTAGCGGTAGACATGGCACGTACGATTGTAAAAACGCCCTCCTTCACTTTTTCCTCCAATCTCGAAAAGTTGAGTTTGAGAGACGTTATTATAAAGGATGAGGGATTTTTCAAGTGGATTTCATGCTGCTGCAAATTCATGAAGGAATTATCTCTTGGAGAAGTTAATGGGATAGATACTATCACCATTGAAAGCTCGTCTTTGGAGAAATTTTATTTCATTAATTACCAGGTGGAAGAAACCTGCCATCTAAACATCTCTGGTCAGAAACTTGAAGAAATAAATATCAATTGCAGTCATTCACCGCGCAGCACTGTGTTAAACATTATTGCTCCAAATGTTAAATGTTTGCTTTTGGAGGGGAATGTGAAAAATCACCTAAATCTAGGAGAATTAGAATGTTTAGAACAAGCTGCTATTCTTATGGAGCCTATAGTAGACGAGTTTGACAAAGTATTTGATGTTCTTTGCAGTTTGTCCAGTGTTGAAGTTCTTGTTCTAAATGAAGCTACCATCAAGGTAAAGTGAACCAGAACCCTTGAGACTGTGTATTAGGTTAGCCAGTTTATGTTTCTTACAATATCACTATTGTTTTAAAAACGTGCTTTTACATTAATAATGTTCATACTTATGCTTAAAGTTTTGTTTAAAAGAATGAAAGTAAATTGGGAAAGATGATATAGGTTCTGCCTCTATAACATTGCAGGCGGCATACAGGGAAGAACCCATGCAAGCTCAACTAGATGAGATTTGGTATTTGCAAATGAATATTGGGAGCTTTACTGATGAGCTAGTCCCAGCAGTTGTGTCTCTCTTAAGAGGAACACCAAATTTGTGTACTTTATACATGCGTTACAAACCAACTTCACAGGACCCTAATTCTAATGTAAGTTCTAGAATCAGTAGCATATTCTTCATGCTTTTAAGACAATGCAGTTTTTGTTTCTTTTATTTTGTTTTGGTGATTTTCTTTTCAAAAAAAAATTTGAAATTGAGTTTCTTGTTGTCTTCTTTGTTTACAGACATCTGGGTTTGATATGGAACATTGGAAGATGCAAAATCTGGATTTTATTTCTCAGGTTGAGGATGTTACCATAGAGCTTAGTGCTGGGTCTAATGGAATTGAGTTTGCTATGTATATACTTGAGCATGCTGAGACCCTGGAGAAAATGGTCATTAGGTATTTACCCGAGCAATCTAATGTTTTAGGGAAGTTGAAAGAAAGTAAGATGATCTCCAATCCCTTGGTTACTTTTGAGGAACTCAAGTTGATAGGTTTTGGTATGTGATAGTTTTTTGTATCTGTTTATGTTATGATGTCAAAACCCAAGTGTGATCCTACCTTTATCGTCTTTGTTCGTTGACCATTGTGTGCTACAATATGTTGTGTTTTCTACTTTACTTTGCCTTATACTGAATTGAGAAGTGACTGATAAACTTAGCTATGGATGATCTTACTGGCTGAGACAGAGTAATCATATAATATCCTTGTCTACTCCGGTATGGTTTTCGACTGTTGGTTGTAAACTTTTTTTTTTGGAAGCAACTGTTAGTTTGTAAACTTGTAAATTGTAATATGCAAGTCTGAATTTGTCAAGAATCTATTTCAATACCACTTTAATCAAGAATGTATGGATGATCCTGGCCGGCCTGTCCCGATCTTACCGTGACGAATTTTCAGATTTCGGTGATTTTGTGAAACTTGACGCCTTGAAAAATGAATTCCTATGGTGTTGCAACATAGACAAAATTCTATTATGTAATGGCCCATTGCTGTATGCGTCCTCCCAGAATGTAATCTTTGATCTTTTTCAATGAAAGTCATTCATTCTCAAATAAATTTAAGCATTTTATTTTTGACAAAAAATTATTTTTGGTCATTTAATTATATTTTACACGACATTTTAATCACTATAGTTTCAAAATTATTATTTCAAAACTATGATGATTAAAGTGTTGAATATGCTAAATTTAAGTGGCCAAAAACAATTTGTCCAAAAAATAAGTGGCCAAAAACAATTTTTATTTTTATTTAAGAATTTCAAAATTTATTTTTGCCGTATATATCTTTTAAGTTGGTCTCAAGTTTTGACCCGAACTCATGTTTTAACGGGTCAAGTAAATCTGCCCCATTTAACGTATACCAAATTACCAGAGAAAAAGAGACGCCCAAATTACCAAAATTAGGGTTCGCTCTGCTTCGGAGGGAACCTGTCAATCCATTGAAATGCAGCATCTGCACCAACGAAGATGATCCATTTCGGCTCGCAAATCCTCCTCGTTGCTAGAGTAAGCTCGAATTTTCTGTTGGGTGCATGAATGGTGGTATCATTACTACTACGTAGTCTTTGCTTTGGCTCATCATAGTCTGAATGAATATAAATCCCAGTTTCAGTAATTAAAGCCCATTTCTTGTAGACTTGTAGTATAAATTTGAACCAAACTCTCTTAGCAACGACAACAAGATAGTGTGATTCATGGAACACAAGCATAAGTTTTTGGCTAGTAGAAGTGGTGGGATTGGCAGATTTAGCAATCTTCCGAAGGAGGTTGTATATCATATTCTTTCGCATCTTCCGATTAAGGACCTCGCTCGCTTCTGCTGTGTGTCCAAACCATGCAGAGAATTGTCTCTGTCGACTCCCTCGGTGAGAATTTATGGATTTGGTGTAGATGAAAAACCGGATATGTCCACATGTGAACTTAGGTTGAAGTTGGTGAATGCATTGGATAGGTTCTTGCTTAGTCGTGGGGATAATAAGATGTGGGTGTTTGATCTTGTTTGGGAGGGTCACGCTGAGGATGAGGTTGAGGATCCACCATGCTTCTGTGTTAATGAGAGTTTCCGAATGATCACCTGGATCCACAATGCAGTGAGGTGTAAAGTTGAAAAGCTTTATCTTGACATGACCTTTTATGATTATGAGGGGGAACTGTTACAATTTCCGTCTTGCGTCTTTCGTTGTGCATCTTTGAGGTCTCTGGTGGTCGAAATGTCATTTACGGTTGTTGCAACGCCCTCCTTCACTTTCTCCTCCAATCTCGAAAGGTTGGATTTGAGAGATGTTGATATTGAAAACGAGGGGTTTTTCAAGTGGATCTCATGTTCATGCAAGCTCCTTAAGAAATTGTCTCTTGCAAGACTTAATGGGATTAATAATATCACCATTGAGAGCTTGTCTTTGGAATATATTTTTTTTATTAATTTCCAGGTGGATGAAACCTGCCATATTAACATATCTGGTGAGAAGCTTGAAGAAATAAGTATTAACTGCAGTTATTCACCTAGAAGCACCGTGTTGAACATTGTTGCTCCAAATGTTAAATCTTTGATGTTGGAGGGGAATGTGAAAAATAACCTAAATCTGGGAGAATTAGAATGTTTACAAGAAGCTTCTATTCTTATGGAGCCTATAGTAGACGACTTTGACAAAGTATTTGAGGTTCTTTGCAGTTTGTGCAGTGTTCAAGTTCTTTCTCTAAATGAAGCGACCATTAAGGTAAAGTAAATCGAAACCTTGAGACTACTTGTTAAGTCAGCTAGTTTATGTTTTTCACATTTCACTATTGTTTCAAACATTCGTTTACATTAATAATGGTCTCAATAGCTAGGATAAACGTCCATATTTATTGTTGAAAATAATGAAAAGTAAATTGTGAAACATGATATAGGTTTTGCCTTTATAATGTTGCAATGTTGCAGGCTGCATACAGGGAAGAAACCATGCATATGCATGCTCAATTAGATGAGATTTGGGATTTGCATATTAATATTGGGAGTTTTACTGATGAGCTAGTCCCGGCAGTTGTCTCTCTTTTAAGAGGAACACCAAATTTGTGTACCTTATACATGTCTTATAAACCAACCTTGCTCGACCCTAAATCTAATGTAAGTTAAGGTCATGTTTGTTTTTTCCTTTCTTTTATTATGTTTTGGTATTTTTTTTTTTTTAATAAAATTTTGTTTGAGTTACTTGTTGTTTTCTTTCTTTACAGACGTCTGGATTTGATATGGGATATTGGAGGATGCAAAAGCTGGCTTTTATTTCTCAGGTTGAGGACGTTACCATAGAGCTTAGTGCTGGGTCTAATGGAATTGAGTTAGCAAGGTATATACTTGAGCATGCTGAGACCCTGGAGAATATGGTCATTAGGTATTTACCCCATCAATCTAATGTTAAAAGGAAGTTAAAGAAAAGTAAGATGATCTCCAATGCCACAGTCACTTTTGAGGAATACCAAAGTTCAGTTGACCCACTTGGATAGTGTTCGGTATCTATTTTTGTTATCATGTTGAAACCAAAGTGTAAACATTGATATTCGTTGGGGAATTTCTATTGAAATGAGAGTGTAATCAGACTTCGAGAAAGTTTAATCAGACCTCTATCGTCTTTGTTCATTGACCATTGTGTGCTCCAATATTGTTGTGTTTGTTTTGCCTTATGCTCAACTGAGAATTGTCTGATATGGATGATCTTACTGACTGAGACAGAGTAACTGTTTAATATGCTTGCCTACTCAGTTATGTTGTCTGTAATAGTAATCAGCAAGGATTGCTGTTGGTAGCTACAGGTGTTTATTTTGTTGTACGCTTTTCTTTTCTCTTTCCTTTTTAGGTTTCTACATTGTCTCCTTGTTTTTTTGGCACAACTTGTTTCACCTGCCATAGGGTTTCGACTATTTTAGTCCATTTGACCCCCTTTTTAAGTTTTTAACTTGTCAAACATTTGTCCAGTCTCAATTGCCATACAGGTTTGTGGACGAAAATGCGAAGATACAGGAGGGTCTTAGCAACAGTTCTGATACAATGCCATTGCAAATACAGTTTAGAATAGAATACAGTTTTGTCCAAAAAAAAAAAGAATAGATGCAGGCAAAGTAGAGAAGTTTATTTAATGAATTTGTCGAGTCTTTCCAACATTTTATTCAATGCCTATGAGTACTGGACAAAACAGAGCAGTTAGAAATTTTCTACCAGGATTTGGAGTGGTAGATCATATCAATAGCAATTATTCTTTCACAAATTGCATCAGCGTTATATTTAGGTTGGCACAAAATGTACTGCAGGTAAAAAAACTCCAGGTTAACAGGAACAAACAACATGAGGATTTCTTGTACTAAACTATATCATTAGCATAAAGCTGAGGAGAGGATAGGGCATCCTTGCCCTTACAGTCTCGATCATCGATGTGATCAATACCAAATGTTGTAGTATATCAAGTCCAAGGGGATTTGCCGAATACTGTCATTCCCTTTGCCTAAGGGAACAGGTTGAGAAGTGCAAGGAGAAGGGAGAATGGGGAACTTTTTTGCAGTCCCTCTTCTTTTTTTTTGGTTTCATTTTTGCAGTCCCTCTTTGTTTCAAAGCTCAACGTTAACTCCAGGCAAAAGAAAAGAAAATAATAAACACAAATTTGTTCCCAGAAATATAATAGGTAAACGCATTTTGAGAGAGCACTAAGAGCATCTCCAAGGGTTTTCCTATCATTTGTAGAGAGAGAACAAAAATTCATATATTTACAGCATACTCTAAAATTATAGGGAAACATATTTTTTGAATCTTTAATACTCTCATCTCTTTTTTCTCTTTAATTTATATTCACTTGCACGATAAATTATTTGAATACAATTTCAAAAACTACAGAAAAACCCATGACATCTCTTCATTTTTCTCCAAAACCCACAAGTGTTCAATTCATACATATAAGTAATATTTTTTACACATAAGGACAAGTTGTTTACAAGCTAACATGTGTTAGGTGCTGAATTACATTTTTGTCCTTTTTAAGTTTTGGGTTTGAAACTCAAATTGTGTATCTACAAAAAAAAACTCAAAGGATGTTCCGCCAGATATTCATGCAGTAGCAGTAGCAGATATTCGTGCAGTAGCAGTAACAGATATCCATGCAGTAGCAAATATCAAATATATGTGCAGTTGCAGTAGCAAATATCAGATATTCATGTAGTAGCAGTTGCAAATATCATATATTTGTGTAGTAGCAGTAGCAGACATCTGTGCAGTAGCAGTAGCAGATATATGTGCAATAGCAGTAGCAAATATCAGATATTCGTGTAGTAGCAGTAACAGTAGTAGTAGCAGTAGCAGTAGCAGTAGCAGATATCCGTGCAGTAGCAGTAGCAAATATCAGAGATCCGTGCAGTAGCAAATATCAGATATTCATGCAGTAGCAAATATCAGATATTCATGCAGTAGCAAATATCAGAAATTCATGCAGTAGCAAATATCAGATATCTGTGCAATAGCAGTAGAAAATATCAGATATATGTGCAGTACCAGTATCAAATATTAGATATTCGTGCAGTAACAGATATCAGATATTTGTGCAGTAGCAGTAGCAATAACATATATTTGTGTAGTAGCAGAAATAAATATATGTGCAGTAGCAATAATGTATATAAATGCAGTAGCAGAAACATATATTTGTGAAATACTAGTAAGCATATATGCATATAGTAAACATAGCAAAAATTAATGCAGTAACATATATCAGTAGTAGTGCAGTAGCATATATATGTTCAATAACAATCATTAGTGCAGTAGTTGCTTTGCATAAACACATATTTTAATACCTAATGCTTAAACACCTAATTCAATGCAGTCCCAGTCATGCAGATGAAATGAAACTTAATAAAATGAAAGGAAGCATAATAAGTTATTAATTGCCAGATCACAACACGCACACTAATGAATCAAATCATATCAACCAACAACATCATGGGTAAGAATCAATCCCAACCAACTGTAAAATTAAGTAAAATTTTCCTTCCAATATCAACATCAATATCATTACGTTATAATGGATGATTAACGTAATTAAATCCTTTGAGATTTAGTAATTAATCGTCCTCCTCCTAACAATAATGAATGGACCCTAATTAAATCAGCCCAGCTCATGATGATCTGGTTGGGCAAAACGTGATTGAGGAATCCGATCTATGGTCTGCTTCTGGGTTCATGGAGGAGAGAGAGAGACGCGCAGATGAGAGAGAGAGAGAACATATCCGGTTTCTCTCTCCTCGATTTGTAGGTTTTCGATCACCAACACGGCTCACTGCCATCACAGACTTGTTCGCCGACCTCCTCTGAGCATAATCCAGGCCGCACGTTCATACACCAAGCTTGTGATTGGAATCCACAGTATCAAACAAAGAGCCAAACTGTCGAGGCTCTACTGCACAGGTATTGCTACTGTTCTTGTGAGGAGGAAGAAATGTGTAATGGCATACTTGTAAATAAAATGAAAAAACGTTTGATTATGTAATTACACCTATAGAATTCGGGTCTGGGCTTGCATTATAGCACATGGGCTTGGACTGCATGTCCTTATGTGTATAACTCTAATCTTAACTGGTTTATTAGTGTTTTGTAGTGTTGTCATGGGTGTCTATGTCAAATTCTATAAAAAATATTATCATATTTCATTGTAAATAATAAATTATAAAGAATATGATAAAAAACTTTTGAATATACAATATAAAAATTATAGAGATTTTAACATTAATAAACAAACAAAGAGAATCCTCTAAACCGAAGCACCATCTTCTTTCAAAAAAAAACGAAGCACCATCACAACATTACTCGCAGTCTCCCACACCCAAGCGAATCAAATTAGGGTTCCAGTTGCTCCACTTCCGAGCGGACCTGGCAATCCATCAAATTCCAGAATCTGAATCAAGGAAGATGGAGCGCAATCACTCATTTCGACTCGCATACCCTCCTACAGGCTAGACTAAGCTCGAATTCTGTTGGGTACACCACTGGTATGTTCTACTATCAAGATTAGAACTTTTCCTAATTTGCTTCATTACAGAATGCATATGATTGATGTAGTACTAATAGCTTCTACCACCTGTGAAATTGTAGGAGGTTGTATTTAGGGTACAATACACAGATTTAGTATAATTTGAAACCAACTTAGTTTCATGGAACCCCAGCGTAAGTTGATGGCAATTACAAGTTGTGACGGTGAAGGGGGTTCTAGAAAGAGTGGAAGCATGATAGACAGACTTGGTAAACTTCCGGTCGAAGTTGCCCATCATATTCTTTCTTTCCTAACTATAACAGACCTTGCTCTTTTAAGCTGTGTGTCCAGAAAATGCAGAGAGTTTTCTCTGTCAACTCCATCTTTGGACTTTGATGACTTTTCCGTTGAAAGTACGTCCACTTGTAATAAGCAGCTAAGGTTGTGGAATTCTCTGGATAGATTCTTATTTCGTCGTGGTGATAATAAGATACAGTACCTTCGTGTTCGTTGGAGTAGCCACTTTGTTGACGACAGTGATGAAACACCATGCTACTGTTGTGATGATGAGTATTTTCGGACAATGTCGTGGGTCCACAATGCAGTGAGGTGTAATGTTGAAGATCTTGATCTTAAGATCAGTGCTTTTTTTGAGGTTGCTCCAAAGTTTCCGCCTTCTGTTTTTCTTTTGGGATCTTTGACTTCTCTATCAGTGAACATGAGTTGTGTGGTTCTTCAAGCGCCCTCTGTTTCTTTGTTGTCTAACCTCAAATTCTTGAGGGTGAAACAGGTCATAGTAGATGTGGGGTTTTTCAAGTGGATCTCAACTTGCTGCAAATTCATTGAGGATATAGTTATTCGAGAAGTTATTGGAGACAATATAACCATTGAGAGCTCGTCTTTGAAAAGATTTTCTTTTGTGGGCACTGATGCGATCGACACACTTAACATCTCAGGTGAGAAGCTTGAAGACATACTTATTGACTGGACATTTGATTCACCTGGTAGAAAATCATTTAATATCGTTGCCCCAAATCTTAAAAAACTTAAATCGGCCGGGAGTTTGATGGTTCATGGAAGTCTGGGAAAATTGGACTGCTTAGAAGAAGCTACTGTTTTGCTGCTGCCTAAAGCAGATGATTTTCACAACATATTTGACGTTCTATCTAGTTTACGCATGGTTGAAGTTCTGGAACTAAACTATGTGAGTATTAAGGTAAAGAGATCTGGAACCCTGCAGACTGATTTATCTTTAATAAATGCTGGTAAAAACCATATGTGTGTGTGTGTGTGTGTGTGTTCAATTTAAACTAATATCTCATTTATTTGTAGTATGGGAAGTATAGGGTTAGCTAATTCATGTTTCTTAAGTTAATTTCGGTGTTGTTTAATCTTGCATGATGATAATAGTGTTACTTTAAGTGAGAATAATGGTCTCACTAACAATAATTAATGGTAAGTTTTGTTGTAAAGTATGATATAAATTAAGAGACATGACCATGATTTATAACATTGCAGGCTCTGTTTCGAGAAGGATCCATGCCAGCACTGTTAGACAATGTTTGTCGTTTGCGTATGTATATTGGAAGCTTTGATGATGACTTAATCCCTTCTATAGTATCTCTTTTCAGAGCAATGCCTAATTTGTGTACTTTATATATAAAGTCTAGACCACCTCTTCATGGACCTAAATCTAATGTAAGTTAAAGTCCCTCTCTCTCTCTAGATATATATATACATATATATATATATATGTGTGTGTGTGTGTGTGTGTTTAGAAAACTAACATAGTTGTCCTTTATTTATATTTGGTTTTGACTTATGTTTTCTTTTGTTCAAATCTCCTATTTCTTTGCTTATGGTCTTATTTCAGACATCTGGGTTTAATATGGGATACTGGAAGCTGCAAGATCTTGCTTTTCTTTATCAGCTTAAGAACGTTACTATAGAGATTTGCAATGAGGAGTCTAATGGAATTGAGTTAGCTAGATATCTGGAGGATCATGCTCATAATTTGGAGGAAATGCGCACAATGCATTTCAGACAAAATTAAGATCATTTCCAATGTCACAGTTGTCTTTCAGGAAAGTGGGAAAGACCAAAGAAAGCTCTTTTGATGTTTTCAGAAGTTATTTATGTCAAATATTGAAACCTTAGCGTGAATGTTGACAGATCCATTGTGGCAATTATGTTGCTCCCTTAATATTTCAGAATTTAGCCAACAATGTTCCTTGTGTAATCCTATCTTTCTGTGTTCTTTACAATGTATGCACAATCAAGAAGGCTTTACTTTAGAATTTCTTTTGGAAGTTACAAGAGTTGCTTTTCTTGTCCCGCTTAAGCATTACTGCATTCATTGGCCTTATCAAGCATTATTGAAACAAATCGAACTAGAGCATGTTTCGTGCATTATGTCAAGTGTCATATGTATGCGCTTGGCAGATACAGATGAAGTATCTAGCGAATGCAGGAGATTTACTGTACACTTTCATTCCCCTTGCCTAGGCGAATGGGTTGAGAAGTGAAAGGAGTAGGAAGAGGTCCCGGGCTCTCTTTGAAGTGTAGGATACCTGTGAAACAATATGTGACCAATTTAAGCACCTGACCTGACTGGTCTATTTAGATTTTTGATTTTACAAAACCTTCTTAACTATTTCAGGAATTTGAATGGACCTGAAATTTCATTGGTATTTTGATTCTTGGTAGATGCAGTGAAACTGTAATAGTTTGATGTTTACTGATACTGGCTGCCTACACTCTTAAACCATATGATGACTGTTGGGTAGCAGTCTGCAATTTTCTGGAGGATGTCAAGCTTTGGATCATTGTCGACCTGTTGCTTGTTAGAGGACTTTTTTTTTGGTCGAACTTGTTAGGACTTTGACCATACAAACCTATTAATTTGTGATCCATGGCTTACAAAATAAGGGTTAATCTATCTATAATCTAATATATATAAAGTCAAAACATGAATTTAGTTAAAATTTTAAAAACTCAAGAATAATCTCCTTCATATTTATATTATCTAAAGTATAAAATTTTGGATAACTTTAGATAATCTCCTTCATATCTATACTATATTTAAGAAAAGAGGTATTGTCAACCATAACAGAATTTTTTTACACAAATACCCCTCATATATTAAATTACTTAGCATACCACATTAACCATAAAGGATAAAAAAGTTAAATCACAAATAACAGAAAAAAAAAATACTAGCTTAACCATCCACATTCTTCAAGTAACCACATTCACTCTCACACGGTGTGTGGATAATTCGAGTTTATATTATCTAAAGTATAAAATTTTATATATCAAGAGCAAAACAGTAAAATACATAATCAAGTAATAAATTAATGAAGTGGAGGTTCCACGTCCACTTGCCCAATTTATTTGATTATTTGTATTTTTTATATTTTTTCTCTAATTTTATATTAGAACATTTATTTTATAAAAAATCAACTAATTTTTGATAGATAAGATATATAAATACGAACATTTAGCATCCACGAGCGCAACTCTTAAATTTATTTTTATATTTTTTTCTCATTTTATATTTGAACATTTATTTTATAAAATCAAATAATTTTTGATAAATTAGAAATAAGGATACGAATATTTCGCACGCGTATAGCATATGTAAGAAGTCTAGTATTAATATATAAAGAGAAATATAGAATAGTTGAGAAATTAGTTAGTATATGTCATTTCTTTTAGATTTAATTATCAAGAGAACATTTCTCTAATGAGGCATATTTACTTAGACTTTTTGTAGTTCCCGAGTTGTCAAGTAGTAATATGTGTCCTCCGTAAAACATTATAATTACAACTTTTAGACTTATTTCAACGAGAACTAATTTCTTTAATACTTATTTCTTTTTTATCTCCATTAGTATAAGTTAACTCATGCCTGAAAGTAGTTTAGTGAAATTTTTAAAAATATCAATATATGTCCCTTTTTGCATGTATCACTATCACCCAAATTTAAAAGGTGCACCTGCAGTGTTCGGGGCAGAGAGGTCTTCGAGCAGATGATGCACTTGCTGGGGGGGAGGGTGGGGTAGAGGAGGTTAATTCAAGGGCTACTGGGCATGTCATGCTCAGTTTATGGCAGAATTTCCCAAATTTAAAGGACAAAACAATAAATAGTAGAATCGATAAATAAATCCCTCCACTTGCCCACTTTTTATGTATTTTTTTTATTTCATTAATTATATAGGCCATTACCGAAAAAGCCCAAATTTAGACTACGTAAAAGCTCCCGACACCCCCAAAATACAAATTTAGGGTTCTCAGCGCTCTGCAAGGGAACATGGCAATGCATCAGATTCTAGAATCTGAATCGAGGAAGATGAGGCGCATCCACCTAATTTTCATTGCAGAAGGATAATCTGGCATTCTCTTGAATATGGTATGTGCTAGTATCAAGATTATACTTGTCTTCATTTTGGTCAAGTGTTGAAATGAATTAATCGGTGTGGCAGTGCAGGTATGATTACTAGGAGTTGTGAAGGTGAATGAGGTTGTAGTTAGGTTGCAATAGATAGATTTAGTATTTGAATCCCATTAAGTTAGCTTCATGGCACACAGGCCTAAGTTAAGGGCTATTGCAAGTTGTGGAGGTGAAGGAGGAGTTTGTAGTGAGAGTAAGAGCATGATAGACAGACTTAGTGATCTTCCAGATCAAGTTGCACATCACATTCTTTCGTTCCTCACCGTAACGGATCTCGTTCGGGTGTGTTGTGTGTCCAAAAGATGCAGAGAGCTTTCTCTGTCAGCTCCATCTTTGAATTTTGATGAAATTCCGTTGGGTTGTAGATCCACATGCCGTGACCGGCTGCAGTTGATGACTTATTTGGAGAGGTTTTTGTATCATCGTGGGGATAATAAGATACAGGGCTTTCGTGTCAATTGGGAGCGGCACTATATGGACGAAAATGAAACTGTATGCATCTGTGCTAGTGAGCATTATCGAATCATCACATGGATCAACAATGCCGTGAGGCGTAATGTGGAAGTGCTTGACCTTAAGATGGCTCTATATGATTCTGAGGAGGGGCCATTTCCGTCTAGCGTCTTTCTCTGTGGATCTTTGAGGTCCCTAGCGGTGGACATGAATTTTACTCTTCTTAGAACACCCTCCTCTGCATTTTCCTCAAATATCAAATTCTTGGAGTTAAAAAGTGTTGTAATGGAGGATGAGCGGTTTTTCAAATGGATCTCATGTTCCTGCAAGTTCATTCAGGAATTACATCTTGATCGAGTACGTGGAATTGAAACTATCAGCATTGAAAGCTCGTCTTTGAAAATTTTAAGGTTTTATGATGTATTCAACATCTACCATCTTAGCATATCAGGCGAGAAACTTGAAGACTTAGTTGTGTTCTGGTATTTTGAATCACCTAGCAACAGTTCTTTAAATATTTCTGCCCCAAATCTCAAGTGTTTGAGTTGGAATGGGAAGTTGATGAATCACCTGAAGCTGGGGAAGTTCAGACGTTTAGAAACTGCTCTACTTTGTCTAAGGCCTGAAGCAAATGACTTAGACAAAGTGTATGGGATTCTTTGCAGTTTATCCAAGGTTAGAACTCTAAAGCTAGACGAAGCAACAGTTAAGGTAAACAAAAGCAGAACCTTTCAAGCTGATTTTTCTTTTTTTTGTTTATGTGACAGGAGCTAGATTTTTTTTTTTTTTTTAACCAAGTATTTCATTTCTTTGTAGTATGGCAATAAAAGTGTTAGCTTATTTATGTCTCTTATATTTTGGTGTTGTTCTGAACTTGATTGATGTCATTTAAGTTATATGGATACTGGTCTCACCAACAACAATGTAAATTCATTTTATGCCAAGTTTTGTTGAAAAAATTGGAAAGTAAATTGAGAAACACTATTCAAAACATTGCAGGCTCCATTCAGTAAAGGATCCATGCCAGCTCCAATATATGATTTTCATTCTTTGTCTATGGATATTGGAAGCTTTACTGACGACCTGGTTCCGGCAATGGTTTCTCTCTTCAGAGGATTGCCTAATTTGTATATTCTATCCATATATTCTAAACCCCCTCTAGACGACCCTCAATCTAATGTAAGTTTGTGTCTTGCTACTTAACACAGACACACTCTCTCTCTCATCATATTTTGTAATAGTGTAGTTGTTCTTTCGTTATAATAGATTTTGACATCTGTAAAATTTTCACTTGAATTTCTTGTTGTCCTTTTCCTTTCCAGGCATCTGGGTGTGATATGGAATATTGGAAACTGCAAAACCTTGCTTTTATTAATCAACTGGTGTTGGTTAGCATAGAGCTTTGCAATGGCTCTAATGGAATTGATTTAGCAAGGTATATTCTCGAGTGTGCTCCGAGTTTGCAGCATATGTTCATTATGTATCCACCCCAGGTTTCAGAGATAGTTACAAGGAAGTTAAAGGAAAGCAAGATAGTTTCCGGTGCCACAGTTGTCTATCATGAAAATACAGGAAGAGGATAAAGAAAGCTCTTCTGGTATTTTTCAGAAGTTAGTTTTGTCATAACAATGAAAATTTAGCATCAACATTGACAGATCCATTTTGTCTATTATTTAGATCTGTTTTTTTCAGATGTTAATCTTGTGTACTGCTATATTATTGTGTTCTTATACTGGTTGTGCATTTGAAAATCGAGAAGGCATTATATTCTTAAGCATTTGTTTGCGAAGTTGTGCTGTTGGTTTTCTTGTCTGATTTCGTTTCCTTTGTGCAAGTAAATACTACTTTTATTGAAAAAACAGCAATGAGGCGTTGCACAAACATAGAACTTGATATATCTGCTGATAGAGTACCTTCGTAATAGTGAGTATGCACTAAAGAGCATGCAGAGAAGATGATTACAAATTTTGGAGTAAATTCTGAATTTGCAACATGATTAAATATTTATTTGAATCAGAGTTGCTTCCCCTTTGTTTCTTTCCTCCACTACAGCTTGGATTTGGTCCTATGTCAGTTTTGTATTCCTCTTGAAATTTCTTTCTAAATTCATCTGCCTTTGAAATTACTGGATTTTGGAGAACTAATATAAACTGGATCTCAATATTTGGATGTAGTAGTGACAGACATGGTGATGGATTAGCTCGAAACGGATCAGCTTCAGGAAGGTTTTTTTTTTTTTTTTTTTTTGAAACAAATTTTATCAAATGGTACATAATGGATACAAGTACGGTAGAGGACTAAAGATCATTGTGCTCATCTACACCCAAACATGAAGTTGGGAAACAAAAGAGCAATTTCTACAAAAGTCAAGGTGCACTCTCCTACAAACAATCATGTAGAACAAATAAAATATATATACCTGAATTTAAGAAGTGGAAAAACCGAAAAAGGTTTTCACTTCGATAAGGTTTAGACGAGTCAAAGTGAATTTGGCCTATTAATTAATACGATACAAGGAGCACACGCACATTTAAATACGATCAGACAAGACTAGGGTTCTATGTGCTCTGCTTTGGGTGCGACCATCATCAAATTCCAGAGGAAAAGAGAAACCTGCTAGCTGGGTAAGATGAACAGTACGTACTTCATCAAATTTTTTCTTTATTTTTTCAATGTTGAATGAAATGTGAATGATCTATTTATGTAAGAACTTGTATGAGTTTACATAGACAGTTTTTTAGTGATCGTCCGGATCAAGTTGCACATCACATTCTTCCTTCCTGGCTTTGCCAGACCTTAGTTGTGTGTCCAAAAGATGTAGAGAAGTTTGTCTATCCGCTCCGTGTTTGAATTTTGATGAGTTTCCTTGTTGACTTATTTGGAAAGGTTCTTGTTTCATCCGGATAATAAGATAGTCATTTCGTGTCCGTTGAGAACGTCACTATATGGAAGAGGATGCAACACCATGCATCTGCGATCGATAATGAGCATTATCGATTGAGCAGGTGGCTGGATCCGCAATGCAGTGCGGTGTAATATTGAAGAGCTTGATCTTAAGATCACTTTATATGATAACGAGGCGGTGTTGTCTCCGTCTTGTGTGTTTCTTTGTGCATCTTTGACATCTTTGGTGCTTGACATGAATTTACGATCTTTAGGGAAAGTTCTATGGTACATTAATGCACCGATACATCAAATCCGAACTAGTCTACTTCTGTATCGAACTAATCTACTTGATGCATCAGTATATTAATGTATCGTAGACAAATTCCGACCTTTAGAACCCCGTACGTCGACTTTTGCTTTTTCCTCTTATCTCAAGTACTTAATTGCAGTTGACAAACGTTTATATGTATAGAAGACGAGGGATATATTTTTCAAATGGATTTCATGTTCACATGTAAATGCATTGAGGATTTAAATCTTAGTCAAGTTCTTGGGATAGAAAATGCCACCATTGAACAGTTTTTTTTTTATTTTTTTCCATCTCAAATCAACTTCAATTAATCATATAACCTTCTCAAATTTTCAACAAAATTTAAATCTTTCCAAACTAAACCAAATAAATAACGAACCAAATTCAATTTTAACCATTCATATTCATAAATGTAAATCACAATTATACTAACATTTTATTTCATTAAAATTTATATCTCTCTATATCTAAATAAACTTATTTGAAATGTAATAAAAATTAATAGACATTTTTCATATTTGAAAAGGTTTAGTTTCATTTGTGGCTCTCTGGGTGATATCATATCTCTGGTTTAGGTGATATCACTGATATGTGTCATATTAATATCTCAAGTGAGACTTGAAACTTGTTGACACAGGTATTTTCTGATATTTGATTTACCTAGCAACAAATCCTTATATATTGTTGCCCCATATCTTAAATCTTTCAAATGGATTGGGAATTTGATGAAATATATACCCAAATCTGGCCGGGAAAACTAGAATGCTTAGAAACAGCTGCACTTTTTCTGAAGCCTGAAGTACAAGCCTTAGACTAGGTACATGAGGTTCTTTGGAGTTTACGCATGGCTCCAGCTCTTTTGCTAAACGAAGTGACCATTAAGGTAATGGAACTGGAATCCTTAAACTGTATTTTTTTTTCAGTTATTTTGCGAAAACTATGACTTTTGCAATGGTTGGTTTTGATATCCATGGATTGGCTGCACAATTTTTTTGCAGACAAGCTATATCAAATTATCAATTATTGAAGGGGGACATGGGCGAGGCTGTACAAGTCGACAATCATCAATTCACTTTAATTTAGCATTTTATTTGTTGGGGCATGATGCTTCCCTTTATTTGTTCAACGTACTTTCTCTTTTCTGTTCGGTAATTCCAATTTCCAAATAATACTTTCTTCTATCATTGAAATTTCCGATTGAATAACCGGAGGAATGTCAGGTGGGAGTAGAGAGAAGAGAAGGGGGCGAAATAGAAATATATAAGAAAAATATTAGTTATGGAGTGTAATGAGCTCTAGGTGGGGTGTATTTAGCCGTAGTCTTTGCAATTTGAATTAATTTTTCTGTTTCTTACATCTCATTGTTGTATTAAACTTGAGCCGAAGTATATTATTATTTTTGATTCATTTTCTTAGTGTTGCCAAATACTTAGAAAGGAAAACTAGTGAGAATTTTAGTTTCCTCTTCCTATAGGAAAAAAAAACTGATTTCTTTTTTTCCTTTATTTTTCGTGAACAAAACAAGGTCCTAAAAGAAACCCGATCTTCATACTTAAACCCATAAATCTCATCAAGTAACCAAAAGAGTCGCGGTCACCCCTAATTGGGATATCGTTTCCGGCTCATCTCCAGTGATGGCTCTCATGGCGGTGTTCGTCAATCGTCATCTTCATCTCTCCTGCCGGTATTTAGACTTAATTATCTCACACGGATTAATGTCAGTGTGGAATAGTTGTTTTTCTAGTAGTGTCCATGGAGGTAGGTTGGCCTCCACCGATCTCCGTTAGGTTTTATGTCCTCTGCAGGCAAGACTAAAATGATTGGGGTCTGATCATTGTGTGAAATAGGGGTCTGGCGGGATGGGGGTTAGACTCTGCCCTCCCTTTCCTTAGGTGCTTAATCTCCTCCTCCGGCCAGTACAATATAACTTCTCCTTATTTACGTTGATTTGGCTTAAAGCTAGAGACGAAAAGGGGCAGTACGTACGTGTTTATGCATGGTGTACCTTCTCACTGTCGAATTGGCTTAAAAGGGCGGAGTGCAGATTAATTTACTGGGGTGATCGAGTTCCTAGACTGTAGCACGATGGAGCCACCCTGCATGGCTCTGCCCTTGAGCTTAAAAGAGGTACAAGCACTACTACAGACTAATAGACACATTGTATCATTGTTACTATTAAATAATAACACTATAGAGCCACAACAACATAATCAGCAGTGAGCACCAACAATGAAGATGCACCTAGGCAATCCTTACTCAAAGGAACTATCTAGAACTCTTCCCTCAAGAGAGAATCACCACAGACTAGTACAAGATAAGTTTTGTTTTAGTAGTCAGTTCAGACTTCACAACTCTACTTTCACACTTTTATCCCCCATACTATTCTATATCTTTTGATTTGCTAATCAAATAACATACTCCCTGCTTTAATTGTGACCTAATGAATTATTGCTTTTAAAAATCCTTAACCCTTCCCACGTTATCTCAAGAATTTTATTACAAACTTTTAATTAATTGGGTACAAAGGCTTTACTTTATAAACTGGAATTAGGTAATTTTGTCATCAAAGAGAACTAGGTCTCATCAATGATATTTAATGTGTTGATTATCACACCTTCTTTAATTGTATATCCATTACTTTTATACCACCTGTTTGGAAAAAAAAAGTTTTTAATTTTTGAGTGAGTGTTTGTATTATTCAATAATTAAAATCCCTATTCAACCAAGCTCTATGGAGAAAACTTATCCCTTGCACAATACTACAAATGGTTCTCTCTTAATCGATCAAAAATTAAGGAGACAATGGAGAACTCAATTCTGATTTATTGGTACTTCTCCAAACACTTTTCGACGAACTTACATTAGATTTTGAGATGAGGAAAAACACCGACTGTATTAAGGCTAAGTGGTGATCATAACACCAAGATTTTCACCACAACTCTCCACGTCAACAAACCGTATTCTTAAATGGGGAAAGATTGATTGAACACATTCAAATCTATATAGTTTGCCTAGGATGGTCCTTTCCTACTCTCCCATTGCAAGAGGTAGAATAATATTTTCCCCTTTTCTTTGAGGAGTAAATTCTTTCAAAGGGAACAACCTTCCTTTACCAAATATTGGAAGGAATGTAAACCAGGATTTTCCAACCCCACACCAACAAACACACACTCTAATTCCAAAGGCTAATCCAGAGAACACTTCCTTTCGACCACCTTTCAATACTCCTACAATTTTACTATTTTGAGGCTTTCAAACCACCCCAAAGTGTACCACAAACAGAAAATAATATTAAAAAGAAAATGAGAATTTATTTTTTAGTAAAATTTCCAAGTTTACCCCCCCACTTTTTATCTTTATTTGTTTCTTTTTTTTTTTCAAATGAAATTTTATTTTTTTGTGGAAAAAGAAAACATATCCCCTAAACCCAAACCTAAAATTGTCGACCGTATATGGCAAAAAGAGGCCTTTCTTATATCAAGACGTCAAAAAAATTGAGGGGAAACTAATTTCTCTGGAAAGGAATTGTAAAAAGAACCTAGCTTTTACTAGACAACCTTGTAATTTTGGGGTCAAACTTTAAAGGGTTTAAATTTACCTGCTAATGGAAAAATAAAAAAAAAATTGATAGAGATATATTTTTAACTGAAGTCCCTTAAGATAATTGAACGGGAAAAAACGCAAAACCCCACCCCACAAGAAAGACGTTTTACAAGGTACTAATATTTTCAAAAAACCCGCAAATTAAGTTACGAATAATAAGATTTAATTGAATGGAAATGAGAGGAAAACTTAAATCCCTATCCACCCCCTAAAATGGGAGCGGTAAAAGTGATGTGGAATCAAATAAAATTAGTTCCTGATCACTGGTTGTACTAATACAGGAACCCATGTGGGAGGGATCCATTTGAAGATAAAAAACTTGCAAGGACTAGACCCAGTCCCCTGATTAATTTCTTTTGTTAACTTTTTAGGGTTTTCTTTTGGTTTTGTTGGGTTGTTCTCTTTCTGTTTGGCTCGTCTTTTTGGCGCTTCTCTTTGTATGGTTATTCTTTTGCCAAAAAAAAAAAGATCCAAACCACACACTTCAATGTGCACAACAACCCTTCAGATAGCACGCGATAATGTCTAGTAGTAGCTAGTCTTTATCTCGTATAAAGCACTTACTTTCAACCGCAACCAATGTTATTACTTCCTTCCTTTTTCAAGTTCTTCTCTGTCAATTCTCTTTATTAATATCATCAATTAATAAGATTACAAAATTTCTCCCGAAAATAAAAAACACAACATATAGCAGGCAAATCGACGGGCAGAACATCACTATACACTGCATATTAACTCCATCCCTATAAAAAGTCGCAACAAAAAACCATATAAAGAACATATACTTGCTTCGCCAAAAAAAAAGACGCCAAAAGGACCTCCCACCTTCAAAAAGGAAGGGGTATTTATAAAGATCATACAGCCAACGAACACCGCCATACCCGAATCCCCTCATTTTCTTCCAAGAGAACACAAACAAAGCTATCCAATTAGCCCTCTTCAATCCAAACACCCAAACCAAACAAAGTGCATTCAACCACATTGGGGAGCCACCCCCGCAACGTTTTCAACCTTACTGCCAAACCCGAACATCTAAGGCGTTGAAAAGCACCCTGATTACCCCAAAAAAAGATAATTGGCCATGATCCCTATAGCTATAAAAAAGACGACACGTAAGAAATGGCAACTAATTGGAAAAATTGCAAGGGCTTTTCAAAAAAGAGAATGTGGTAACAATAAAAATTTTCTCTCGCGATTGGTTTTACCTTGCGGGAGGGGCCACCAAGTTTACTGTGTCTCCCAACTTTGCCCGTCAGCACATTCCATCTATTTATTCCGTCGCCGAAGGGGGGCCAGGACCAACAAAAACGCCCCGCGGCTGCTATATCATCAATTAATTAAGAATTCAGTATTTTCTCCAGAAAATAACGCACCCAGAAAATTCCAAACACAATTCATGTGACAATTCAATCCGACATGTCTGGCAGAATCATCACTATACACTTGCATTATTATACTCCGTCGATCCACTGTCCACATTGAAAACATTGATATACAGCTTATATATATATATATGCATGTTCCAATAGATCGACCATTATTTCTTACTTCAGTCCAAAAATATAATAGACCAAAAGGTACCTAGCTACCATTCAAAAAACGTGAAAGGGCCCCTGCAGTGTTTATATAATGATCACACAGCCATGCCATCACACTCGAATTAGCACAAGATTTTATCATTTTTGTTCCAAAAGAAGCAAGCAAATCAATGTCTATCCAATTAGCCTCTCTTTCAATCCAAAGACCACAAATCGCTAAACCTGAAATTGTTCGGCGGACAGCAAATTTTCAACCAAGCATTTGGGGAGACCGTTTCATCAACTATGACTCCCAGGAAACTGTAAGCAAATCAATTGTTTTGTACAGTGGATCTTGTTAATTATTTCTCAAAACCATTTACATGGTGCGACTAGCTCATTGTACAATTTTTTGTGGCAGGTGACTCAAACCCTTCTGCAACATCAGGTTGACCAACTGAAAGTAGTAGTGAGGAGGGAAGTTTTCACAATTACTTCAAGTGACATTTCACAGCAGATGAAGTCAATCGATGCGATGCAGCGTCTTGGCATAGCATACCATTTCGAAACAGAAATAGAACTTGCACTCGAACATATGCACAATACATATGTTCATGATGGTGATTTGTACAATGTTGCTCTTGGTTTTCGGCTACTAAGACAACATGGATATAGTGTTTCATCCGGTAAGTACATAAAGATCGAAAGTAATTACCTTGGTCATCACTTATTATTGTATTTCTTATGTTTTACTTAATTTTTTTGACAATACTATATTACTATTCAAGCAGATGTATTCAACAAGTTCAAAGATGCAAATGGTAACTTCAAGGAAGGCTTAACTTCCAATATACCCGGTATGTTAAGCTTTTATGAAGCAACGCATCTAAGGATGCATGGTGAAGATATACTAGAAGATGCTCTCCTTTTCACCACAGCTCACCTCGAGTCTTATGCAACCCGCCATGTAAGTCCTTCACTAGCAGAACAAATAACTCAAGCCTTAGAGAGGCCTCTACGAAAAAGTCCACAGAGATTATGTGCGAGGCGTTACATCTCAATCTTCCAAGATGATCCTAAAGCTTTGCATCATGATCAAGTAGTAGCTTTACTAAAACTTGCAAAGTTAGATTTCAATCTTGTTCAGTCTTTACACAAAAAGGAGCTCAGTGAGATCACTAGGTGGTGGAAAGAACTAGACTTTGAAAGGGAGCTTCCTTTTGCAAGAAATAGGATTGTGGAGTTGTACTTTTGGACAGTGGGAGTATTTTTCGAACCCCAATACGCCACTGCGAGAAAATTTCTAACAAAAGTGATTGCCCTGGGATCAGTTTTGGATGATATATACGATGCATATGGTACATTCGAAGAACTTAAAATCTTTACTGAAGCAATTCAAAGGTACAAAACAAGTATTAAAAAAAATAGTTAATTTTTTGCATACATGCTTAAGATTACGTGAGGAATTAATATATATGGTTTATGAAATTTTCAGGTGGGATGTCGATTGTATAGATGAACTGCCAGACTATATGAAGATATTTTATCGCAGACTGTTGAATGTTTGCAATGAAATTGAGGAGGAGATGGTAAAGCAAGGAACATCATACCGAGTACACTACGCAAAAGAAGCTGTATGTATATATTGTCTTTTAACATATAGGTAGGGTTGTTGTCATTGTTTGATGAAATTCTTGGACTGCCATTGTGAATTATTTTTCAGATAAAAGCTCAAGCTCGACTATACTTTGCCGAGGCACGATGGCTCCATGAAGACTACATCCCAAGCATGGATGAGTATATGCGTATCGCAATACCTTCCGTTGGAAACACTTTGCTTTCGACTATATCTTTAGTCGGAATGGGAGACATTGTGACCAAGGATTCATTTGAGTGGTTAGCAAAGGACCCTAAAATTCTTAGAGCTTCGAATATCATCTTTAGGCTCATGGATGACCTTGTTTCCAGCAAGGTACGTAATTATAAGAATAACCGGCCAACCATATATGATAAGTCATTACATTTTGTGTAAGATTGGTTAATGAATATCTTGAGATCTATACATGTTTTGCAGTTTGAGAAAGAGAGAGAGCATGTTGCATCTAGTATTGATTGCTACATGAAGCAATATGGGGTCTCAGAGCAAGAGACGGTGGATGTCTTCAACAAACAAGTCGCAGATTCGTGGAAGGATATAAACCAAGAGTTTCTTAGACCCACCGCTGTGCCATTGCCGGTTCTTGTGCGCATTCTTAATCTAACCAGAGTAGTGGATCTCCTTTACAAAGGGGAGGATGGGTACACACGCGTTGGAAAAGTGATGAAAGAGGGTGTTGCTTCACTCCTTATCGATCCAGTAGCACTATGAACGATGATGACCTTTGTGGTTGAATGATGAGGTCCTACCCGTATCCAGTTGTTGATCGGCTTTTAGCTCTTTTAAGATGGATTTGCATGCATGGTGTATCAATGTTAGTCTTCATAAGATATGCATTTCTTTTTTTAGCTTTATAGCAATAAAGTTACTTGGACAATACCAAGCGGATTCCAGCAAATTACCCATCTGCATGGCAATAAATTTTTGAAAATTGCAAATTTGCAATGCACTAATCTTTTGCAATTCTCTGCATGACAAAAAAATTGAGAATATCAAATTTTTAGAGCCAAAACATTACTTGCACTCAAAAGTCAAAACAAAAGATCGATAATATTTATTTCCCTGTATGTGGTTCCTAAATTTATAGGCTTGTGACTTGAGGGAAAAAAAGAAAAAGAAAAACTAAAACTAAAACACAAACACAAACCAAATACAAGGAATTTCGGTGCTACTAGTGAAACACAAACCAAATATATATAAAATAGTACATAAGAATTCATAATTCATATAAAGAAAAACTAAAACTAAAACTAAAACACAAACCAAATACAAGGAATTTCGGTGCTACTAGTGAAAACACAAACCAAAATATATAAAATAGTACATAAGAATTTTTCCATAATTCATATGGAGGAACAAGATGACATAATTTTGAGTTTCATAGATTGTTTATATAAAGATCATGTTTTATATACATACATGGGCATCCTTATTAAATTTAAACCCAGGAAAAGAAAAAAGGGAAATTTGGAGCAAATTCAGGAAAAGCAAAAGGGGGGGAAATTTCGGCCCCCAATCCGGAAGATCCGAAAAGGGTTGGGAAAAAGTTGAAACCCCCCCACTTGGGGAAATGAATAGTTTGGGAAAAGTAGTCAATGTCAAGGCTAGGAGTTCATGCCAAGGGTACTACTTTTAAGTAATCTTCCGGACCAAGTTGCCCATCACATATTTTACTTCTTTACTATAAGAGACCTCACTCGTTGAGGAGGTGTGTCCAAAATATGAATAGAAGTTTACCTTTCAACACGATTTTCATGAGATCTCAAGGAAAATACGTCCATCTGTAGAGTTCAAGTGCCTGATCTGAAAATTCCTATCTATAAAGACGGACCGGACAGTAGCTGGTACTTCTGTCTTGCGTTGTGATCTTTGAGATACTGGCATATCGGTGGACAAGAAGTTACCATAGAAGTGCCCTCCAATACTGGTTCCTCTAATCTCAGCTCTCAAGTACTTGGTTGAGAAATGCTAGTATAGTATGTCGAATGTATCTAATATTTGCATGCTGGGAATTTGGAAAAATCGTCACAATTTGTTTACCTCATCGATCTATTTTGATAAGTGGGACACTAAAGAAGGCTAATTTGCAATGCAAAAGTTGTCTTTGGGGAAAGAAAAAGAAAGCCATTTTGATATTTGTCAAAATTATAGATTGAAATCTTAGTGTAATTTCAGATGAGACTGTTGACAGATTAGTTTTGGAATTTACATACCTTTGATACATTGGAGATGCTTTTATAAATGACCAGTAAACTATTCATCAGATTCTATTAGAACTGTCGGTGCATAGCAAAAAGTAAGGTTCTTCTGGCTTTCTGTAATTTCTTCAGGCTTAGTTGGTTGCTTGATGCTTGTTTCGTTAGGCTCGGCTTTCTTGGAATCGCTCTGGATTCACGCCAAAAATTTATGCCACTTCTTTTCGCCATGACAATCAAAGCACGAGCCCCATTGACACATGCTGACCATCCAAAAGATTTGAGCGGGTTACCTCTTCAAGTTTTCCATCCTTTAAAAGGAATACTCGTTTAGCCATCAGAACTGTTTCTAACCGATGCGCAATCACCAGGACCTGTTCATAAGTATATTAGACAATCCATTAAAATGCAAACCTACAAAACATACTTGTTTTTACAGTTCCATTGCTGAAAAACTTTTATAAAAAGACAAACAGCAACTGGGTGCACAGAGGCAAACAGATCTACACAAATGGTTGTACAACAATTAATATTATTAAAAGATAACAAGATAGGATGTGCTCGGTCATACCGTGTGATTTTCCAACAAGCGTTCGACAGCTTGTCTCACCATAATCTCAGACCTGCTATCTAAAGCAGAAGTAGCTTCATCCAAAATCAATATTGAAGAGTTATGATAGAGGGCCCTTGCAATAGCTAGTCTGCAAGAGCAGAAGTTGGTTAGCAACTTAGCAATGTTTTGGAGTGTTAACATCTTGTGAATCAGCATTTCCAGTTTTGCACCATGAACTTTTCCATTCCTATGGATGGCCCTAGAAATCATGCTAAATAAGTAAATATCAATGTCAGAATCAGGGTTGCCTCACCTTTGCTTCTGACCTCCGCTCAAAGTTGAGCCCCTTGGTCCTATGTTTGTATTGTATCCTTCTGGAAGTTTCTTGATAAACTCATCTGCATTTGCAGTTCTTGCAGCATCTTCTACCATTTCCATGTCAATTTTTGTCATCAGATCCCTATATCCAATGTTCTCGGCAACGGTGCCTGAAAATAATGTCTGACACACATACAAAGTTACCAAGACAGTATTATAATGTGACCAAAAAACATTTTATCAGAGAACATTTGTTTTAAGAACACAAAATGTTTTCCAGATTCATGAAGCATCTATTTTACCTTTTGCACATCAGGAGGTTATCTAGTGATCACATGACAAATTAACTCAGAACCATGTGTCCATGTGAGTATCATACAAAACGGAACAACTTTCTAATTTTTCAACAAGGATTTGGCATGATGAATGCTAATCCAAATGTCAGCTGAATGAACAGCATACCGATAAACTAGAAATTGAACACTAGTCAAAAAGCACGAACAGCCTGAATTAACTGATTAGATTTTGCTAAATATTAGGAGCATAGAAGGTAGATTGAAGATCTCGTGTTTGATCCTATGCAGTGAAATTTATTGTTTCTATTTCAGAAAAGAAAGAAAAACACCAAAAGACAAAGTCATAGGTCACTCACTATTTCCTGAGAAACCAGGCCAATATGTCTCCTCAAACTTGACAACCTGAGGTTTTGGATGTTATGGTTATCAATGAGTATACAACCTATGCACATGAGAAAGTCAGATATTGGTCCTTAAGATAATGACAAAGACCAATTAAAAAGAAGCATAGAGCAGCAAGAACTCACCAGATAAAATTTTTCTTGGGGGGGGGGGGGGGGGGGGTTTTTTAAGATAATGACAAAGACCAATTTTTACTTTTTTCTTTTCTAAAAAGAAGCATAGAGCAGCAAGAACTCACCAGATAAAGGATCATAAAGCCGAAGAAGTAGTTTTACAAGGGTTGTCTTTCCTCCTCCCGAGGGTCCAACAATAGCAACTGTCTCTCCAGCTTTAATATGCAGATTCAATCCATTCAAAACATGAGGGACATTGTCCCGGTATTTAAATGATACGTTACAAAATTTCACCTCCCCTGTAAAGCGGTCTAAATCAGCAGCATATGGATTCTCCGTTATCTGTGTAATAAATTGACACATGACCAAAGCATCTTGAGTAGTACATTGCAACACTGAACAATCACAATGTTGAGTATAAGAAAAAAGTAACTGAACAAGGGTAAGAGAACATCTTTTTTATGTGATTATCACCCAACAAAGAAATACTAGCAATCGTATTCAGCAAGTCCCTTTTAAAAACATATCATTCTATAGTAAATCAACAGTATACATGATAGATATTACAAAGAAACTAAAAGATCAGTGCATCAAGAAAACACTAGAAGGTAGATCAACAAAAAGAAAACACTAAAAAGGGAAAATTTGTTGCATCATATCGGCATTTTTTTTAAGTGAAAGGGTTGCGCCATATTTGAATGTAAAATATAATATATTAGGCATGACTACTATGGGTCTACCTATTTAATATGAATCTATAGCATGTATACATTCCACTGGGACTTTATCACATGCAAAGCTGTAAGGATGGAAAGTCTGGCTCAACCACAGATTTCTCGAAGATTAAGATTTTCATTCTGCTGGAAAAAAAAAATGTCTAGAGAATTCAAGGAATTGTGTTCGCATCACATGTAAACAAATTATCCATTAAAAATAATCTTGACAAAGGCATGAATGAGTGATTAAAATATTACTACCAAATGAGCATTCAAATCGCACACAGGATACTTTACTGAGAAACAGGAAAACAACAAAGCTTCCTTTATTCCTCTGAAAATTATTTTAATACAATAAGCCTACTATTTCCTCTTTTATGCAAGTCCTTATTCACAACAAATATTAAAATAAAATTAAATAAAGCAACACTAAATTTTAGAAAGAAGCATATGCATGTGTGCACGTGCTAGGGCAACACTAAAATATTAAATACAGAAAAACCAAGGATTTACTATTGATCTTAAAAAGATTACCATTGATTTGAACCTGGTCAGGTCAAACAACCGTTCAATAGCTGGTTCTCCTTGCTTCAACTCATTGTATGCTTTTCCAACACCCTGCGTTTACAGATTGATAGCTTAGACAGATACTCAACAGCTGAACAATAATAATAAGTTAATAACACACAGAACTAGCAAAAATCATTCAAAGAATTACAGGATAAGCTATTACGAAACCACTGAAACAATTTTCATCACATAAGAGTAAGTTATTAGTATCTACTGGATTTTAAAAGGTGAGTTCAAGCACATAAAATAAAGCTCAAGGATTTAAAAACCTTAAGAGGACAACTTCCAATACTCGTAAAAAGTAAAACCTATACCATATCATTAAAACGCACAAAAAGAAAAAGCGTCAGATAATATTACCTGAATTGGATCAATCAGAAAAATTGATGATGTTACAAATGAAACTATGCCACAGATGTCAATTGAACTACCACAAAACACCATTGGACCAACACACAGCACAAAAATCCCTCCAAAATACATAATCTGTATGATCTGAGGAATAAGAGCCTTCATTTTCTTCTTTTTCAAACGTTCAGAGAGGTCAGTGTGAGCAAGCTTCTTAAACCTAGCATTCTCACACAACTCTGCATTGCTTGCTTTCACAAAAAGAATTGCAGGGAGGACCTACAATACGATCATATATGAGAAATCATCACAATCAGATAGATAACAACGAAGAAAGTCCAGAACACACACAACCACACCAGTAGAAACTATAATGTCAATGCAAGACATGGAATTGAGTGGAGATTTAACACGATAAACAAAAAACCTCATTCAGATAAGCAGAGAGAGCAGCAGTGCTAAGTTGTGCCTTGTTAGATATCCCATGGAGTTTCTCACCAAGACACGCAATGACAAGAGCCATACATGGAATCACCTACACATCAACCAAACCCCAAAACCACAATCATAAACACCCTAAATCAAGCACATAATCAGTGACTTAAGGTGCAAGGAACAAAACTTCCTCACCACAGCTGAAATCAAAGATAACAAAGGGCTGATGGCCACCATCTGCGCAGCCATAACTGATATCTGCAGAGCACTGGGTACAATAGTCTGTCATTCACAAAACCAATCAAAAACACATAATGAACACACTGATAGTTGCTTTGGCAATACAGTCATTCAAAAATTGAAGACTTAACTCACATTGAGAAGAGCATAGACGGTGTCGGAGACATCGGAGGCCTCCGCAGTGATCCTATACGAAACATCTCCAGTCGAAACAGCGCCAGCGCCTTCGAAAAACCCCAAGTCCCTCTCCAGAACCTTCTCCCACACATGAACCCGAACCCGAAACGCAACGTTTAACGCCGCGTCCCAGAGAAACGCCTGCTGCCAATAGACAGCAACGAGCCTCGCAAGGGCCAAAGCCCCCAAAGCCAAGCTCTCATTTTTCAATGTGGTTGGGTCCGAATTTCCGATCAATGCTGAGAATTTTCCGATTCTGGGAACGATTTCGGAGAGTGAGTAGACGGAGACGAGGCTGCAGAACCAGCCCAGGAGGATTGGCTTGTGTTGGGAGAGAATGAAGGGTTTGAGGGACGCGAGGGAGTGGAAGGTTCGAGAATTAGGGAGCTGATTTTGGGGTTTTGGGGTTTGGGAAAGAAGAGAGGGGACATGGGTGCAATTAAGGGCATAGGGGTGAGTGGAAAGAGGGTATAGGGTTTTGGGTTTAAGGTTAAAATAGAGGGATGGAGATGGAGAACAACGGATTCGAGAAATCAGAAACAATCTCTGGCTCATTTTTCATGTGGTTTGTTCCAGTTCCAAAGTTCCCACCTTTACCCGCCAAAATAAATACTTTATTGGGCACTTGACAAAGGATATTTTCGACATTTAACTCACTCACCATCACAAATAAATCCCCTAAAAACCATTGATCAGTTCAATTCGAAGACCACCCCCTCCCCCCCAAATAAAATTAGGGTTCTCTGTGCTCTACTTCTGGAACCACCCAATGCATTGATTTCCAGAATCGAGACGAAGGAAGATGAGGGCGGACCGACCCATTTTGGCTCGAATCCAGAGTGAGCTCCAATTTTGTTGGGTGCATTAATGGTGGTATGTATTATCATCAACACTACTACTTGATTCAGTTTTTGAATGAATGTGATTGATGCTTTAGTATTCAAGTTTCCATTTCGTTGTAGGCTCGTAGTATAAATTGAAACCAACTCGTATTACAGAAACACCCAACTTAGATTCGCCATGATGGAACCCAAGAGTAAGTCAATGGCTACTACAAGTTGTGGTGAAGGTAGAGGAGGTTGTGTTGAGAATGAGAGTATGAAAGACAGACTTAGTAGTCTTCCGGACGAAGTTGCGCATCACATTCTTTCTTTGTCAACACAACCTCATCCCCTTGAAACAAAGGACATCGCTCTGTTCAGCTGTGTGTCAAAAAGATGCAGAGAACTGGTCCTGTCAAATCCGACATTGCGTATTTATGATCCATTCTCAAGTACATCCACCTGTATTGAGCGGTTAGAGTTTATGAACTCTTTGGATAGGCTGCTGGCTCATCGTGGGGATAATAAGCTGCAGCTATTTGATATTGGTTGGTATCCACACTATTCAACAGGAACACCATGCTTTTGTAAAAGTGAGAAATTTCGAATAATCACTTGGATACATAATGTTCTACATAGGTGTAAGGTTGAAACGCTTTATCTATTTATCGAAAATAGCTACTCAGATGATAACGCATTACCTGCATTTCTGTCTTACATCTTTCATTCTGAATCCTTGAGGTCTCTGATGGTGGACTTCCATTGTACCGTTCAAGCGCCCTCCTTATCTTTTTCTTCAAATCTCAAGTCCTTGGAGTTGAGATATGTTACTATAGTAGATGAGGGTTTTTTCAAATGGATCTCGTGCTGCTGCAAGTTCATTGAGGATATATATCTTGGTTATGTTTATGGGCCAAAAAATGTCACCATTCAAAGCTCATCTTTGGAATCATTTCGCTTTGAGTGTCCTGTTTCTAGAGAGATATGCCATCTTCACATCTCAGGTGAGAAGCTTAAAGAAATAGTTATAGACTGGAGATTTGATTCACCTATGAACAAATCATTAAATATCTTTGCTCCAAATCTCAAAAAATTTAACTGGGTCGGGAATTTGATGAATCACCCAAATCTGGGAAAATTAGTATGTCTGGAAGAAGCTGAGATTCGTCTGCAGCCTAGAGTGGATGACTGGAATAATGTATTTGAGGTTCTTTGCAGTTTACGTGGGGCTAAAGCTGTTATTCTAACTGAAGAGGTCATTAAGGTAAAGTAAACCGCAATCCTTTAAACTGAATTTTTTCAATGCCCAAGCCTTGATATTTTGCATTTGCAGTTAGTTTTTTTTTTCTTTTTTTCTCTATTTCTTTCATCATATGGAAATGATAGGGCTGATTTATGTTTCTTACATTAATCTCTGTACTGTTTTATACCTGAGTGACGACATTGCTTGTCCATTAATAAATAATAATTTTCCCACTAGCTAGTATGGAAACTCATTTTTGCATGAACTTTTCTTCAAAAGAATGTAAAGTAAATCCAGAAACTTGATATTGGTTTTTCCCTTACCAAATTGTAACCACTGTTCAGGAAAGGTTACTTGCTAGATCCATTGGACGATTTTTTTAATACTCGTTGTATATATTCGGAGCTTTGTTGAAGGCCTAGTTCCAGCAATTGTCCTTTTAAGAGGAATGCCTAAGTTGTATACTTTATACCTGAAGTCTAACCCACCTTTACTCAAGTATAAGTCTAATGGACTTGGAGTCTATGTTGATGTTTTGTCACATGCTTATATATTACTAGAATCATGAGCATCTTCATCATTATTTTAAAATAACGCTGTCGTCTTTTCATTATATTTGGGAAAGTATCAGTTCTTTGGCTCTTTTGGACATTTTCAATTGATTTTCTTGTTGTCTTCTTGCCTTCCCAGACATCTGGGTTTAATATGGGATACTGGAAGCTGCAAGACCTTGCTTTTTTCGATCAGCTTAAGGAGTTTACGATGGAGCTTTGGGAAGGATCTAATGGAATTGAGTTAGCAAGGTATATTATGGAGCATGCTCAGGATTTGGAGAAAATGGTCATTGTTCACTTGCCGCGGCATTCTGATGTTGAAAGGGAGTTGAGTAAAAGCAAGATGATTTCAAATGCCACTCTTGTCTTTAAGAGTGTACCATACTATAGTGTTTTTTCATAAAATGTGTCATTTCTATCGGATGAGGGTGGTACCATTTATATTGTTCACTGTGTATGTCTACATGTACTCATTCAGTATGAACATTCCGGTAATGAAGAGAGCACGTTAATGTTTGCATAATACTGATACATGTCTTCTGATTTTGGCCCATGCATCGACTTTTATTATTGCTCGTTTCGTTTGCTCGGTGTTCCATCATTGTTTAAAAGCTCAATGAAATGCAAATGCCTCTGAGGTGACATAAATGTTTGCACAACACTCGCACCAATCTTGTTTGTGATTAATGTAACAATTGTATTTTGTGCTGTGTTAATTATCGATGTAAACCTTCCCCCAAACAGAGCACAGGAAACTTCATTTATTTAGTCTTTCTGATAAACAAAAGGAACATTATGTTAGGTTACATGTTTCCTTGCATAACTCATACATGTATAGTTGACAGAGAAGAGAGCATCGTCTACTATTCTACATCAAATTCACTGCATGACATTTCAATAGCAGAAGAAGAATTAAAAGGGGAACGGGGGACGGGGATGCGAAATTTCCGATGTTTCTGTATAATTTCTGGCTTCTGATGATCGAGTTGTTTCATTTCTCTCTCAGTTTCTTGGTTAAGGCAAAAATTGCCCCTACCAGAGCCACGATCACCCCCGAGATTATAACGGTTGTTTTGAGCGTCTGCACTGAGTCTCTCTTCTCTTTCTTCTCCTTTTCCTTTTTCTTCTTCTCCTCCGCCTCTGCTCGTTGCTTTAAGAATATACAGCACAACATAGTTAGCAAGACAACAATGCTGGTGCATATGTACATATAATAACACACACACTCTCAGAGAGGAGATGGTGATACAATGTTGTTGTTAATCAATTCCCCAACAGCTTAAACGTTTAAGCCTTGTGATTGTCCTACATGGTATCAGATCTCTAGTTTCCCATAGGTCCTGTACCAGTTCGAACCTTCAACCAACCCCTTACGGGAAATTTTTAGATGTAACCGTCACATTGCCAATTTTCCTACACTGCATTTTATTTTCCTCGACGTGTGAGGAAATTATTAACTTGATATACACTGGTAATTCATTTTCTAATAGTTAAGCTTCTAAATCAATAATTTTTTAACCGCAGACTGAGTTTTCATGCTACACAATTCAAGTTATTAGATAACGAATTCAAGCTGAGTAATAGACTTTTCAGTGCCATGAAACCTCTTCTCATTTTAGTCATAATCAATTTTCCCAGTGTTCTATCGTGAAAATCAAAACAGGGTTAGGTTGCAAAACAGAAGCCAAAAAAGTCTACCTTGATCTGCAAGGAAGTAGCTACTTCAGACGCCGTGGGGTCGACTTCGACACTCTTGTTTTTGCCTGGATTCAATTCTGCATCTGCATCACCTTCTGGAAATTTTGAAGCTGGCTCTTTTAGCTTTGGGCTTGCCATTTTGAAACTGCAAAGAGAAAACGAAAACAACTTTGCCTTCCAAGTTACAAGAGTTCTTACTTTGTTGCTAAGTTGCTATAGCCGTATAAGGGTGAGAGGGAGAGAGACAAAAATTATAAGGCTCGTCATAAGGCACGTGTCAGTATATCAGACCCTGGAGCTGCAAAGGTGGTTATATTTTTCTGGGTCTGAACTGCCCGAGAAAAATATTCGGCGACTTTTCTTTAGGCATATCCATTTCCATCCATAATTAGAAGGTGAAGACCGTAAAGGGCCAGACAAGTCTTTTTTTTTTTTTTTTTTTTGTTACAAATAGTTTAGGTGAGAGCTTGGTTACGCTACACCACCATCGTCAGGGCAAGCCTGCAACCTAAGCCCGAAAGGACTGACGATGTGACACGTACCTGTCACACTGCCCCCAGGTATGGATTTCCGCAGGAGACTTACAGATCGCGAGCCAAACGAGACATATTGGTAGCGGGGATCGAACCAAGGGCCAGACAAGTCTTTAACCCACTAACTATATATTTAACAGTTAAATATGAAAATTTTAACTTCAATCACCATCCACAATTTTAATACACACAAAGCTAAAACTGAAGCTATAAATCAAAAACAAATAAAAAGGCTCAATAAGGAATTAGCACAGAAATGATTACTGTATTTCTCATTAATACAAAAATAGATTACGTACAGGCAGTGAACAACTCAATGTACACTGTTAGATTACACTGACTATTGCAGGAAAATCGATTTCACAATAGTACTGCAGTCATGAAGAAAATGCAGTAAAATTGTGCAGGTTGTAAGCAAAATTAGCCGAGAAATAGTAACATATCCAGAGCTCATAACTCATTGACCTGGATTCTCCCTTTCCTGTGCTCACTCAGTTCCTGGCCCCGAAACCACGAGGACTGGGCCTTGATGCTGAATCACCAAACTGCCTCCTTGGTTCAGATCGTCGCTTCCGCCTTGCAGTACCGGGAGGAGCCTAATGCAGGAAGACTCTTAAACAATAAAAATTGCCAAAGAAAGGCAACCAAAATAGTTGACTAGTTGTGATAGTTGAACATAAGTAGGGAAAACTGGAAAGAAAATAAGGCACCTTTTGATCAACTTTGAGGGCTTCCTCAATATTGTTCAGTGCAGGTATAGACCCGCCTTCCATTGCACCCATTAGATTCTTCATACGAACTCGCATTTGGAAGAGTTGAGCAACAAGTTGGCTCACCTAAAATTCACATCATTAAGAACATAAGGTCAAATGTAGCAGCTAACTTACCCTTTCTCTTTCAATGAATAGAAAACCCTTCTTTTCAGGGATATGTCACACATCAGGTAGCCACTGTACATACCTGCTGCTCTGTTTTCCCAGACTCTTGAGCAACTCTTTTTCTCCTAATGGGAGATTCTGCTAACAATTCTGGCTTCTCCCTTTCCTCTGTGATCAAAGACGAGAATCAGAACGTTAATATAAGCCACAGAGCACCAGGAAGCGGCTTTAAGTATCTTCACTAAAACTGTATTTCAACAATCAAAAAGAAAGAGACCAGGGGTCATTGCTTCAATCATTGCTTCCATTATCAATAAACTCTTCTCTGCCTCTCGAATTTGAGCAGGAGTAACCTGTTCACATAAGCATACTAGTAAGTTCAAGTAATGTAATACAAGTATACAACCAAGAAAAAAAACCAGCTTGATCTTAGCACTTATCATATTTCAGGTTCATAAGTAAAGTGGAGAATGGCCACCACAAGACCGGTCTCTAAACCACCCTTCAGGCTACACCTCAACAACCATAAAATCCAAAGCAGAGGGAAAATTGGAAAACAAGCTTCCATACCTTGCCCATACCAGGGATCATTCCGAGAACCCGAGTCATGGAACCCATACGTGCAACAGCACGAGTTTGCTTTAGAAAATCATTGAAGTCAAACTTTGTACTCATAATCTTCTTTTGCAATTCTTCAGCATCTTCTTGGCGCATCTATATTTTGACAACTCGATTATAACTATGTGTAACATGAATGTTCACAAAAGCCTATAGTTACTCCAGAAAAAAAAATGAAAAGAAAATACTTACAACTTCTTGTGCCTTCTCCACAAATGAGAGAACGTCTCCCATTCCCAATATGCGTCCTGCCATACGATCTGGGTAAAAAGGTTCAAGGTCCTCCATCCTCTCTCCTCGACCAACAAGCTTGATTGGCTTTCCTGATACCTGTCATTATTATGAAAACAATTGCAGGAAAATATTCTCAGCAGTGTAACTATTTTAGCAAGAAAGTAATCGGAAAAAAAAATAAAAAAAATATTTTGGCAAGAAAAGGTACTTCAATAGCTAAATGAAACTTATTAAGAAAAAGAACCACCAAGAAACATGCCTTTATTGTAGTCAAATCTTCAATTATTTCAATTTAGACAGTAAGAAAACAATTACCACTACTAAATTCCCAATGATCCAATTGTCATTCTATCTCCAATTACTCAAATTTGTAAAGCAAACCTAGATAACGTTTCCATATCAGAGGAGCTAAACCACTCCATTGGAGCAACTTTTTATTGGCATGTCAAGATACAATACTACATACTCTGAATGCTAAAGAGGAATGCAACTGTTCTATCTCATATAAGTACTTTTACACTCCATGAATAATCTACATGATAAAATTTCAGGAGTGATTTTGGCACTTCACTTTCACACTTCCACTCTTAAAAGTGGAGTGACATAAGTAAAATATGTTGAGAAGTAAAGTGCTAAAATAACTCCCCTGAAATCCATATCAAAACCAATCCCGATAATAAGATCGCAACGGAAGAGATAATTAACTATTTCTAGAGAAAGAAGCACTTATTGTGTGCGCAGATTGCTTCTTCCGATACACAGCTTGCTGGTCGCTATATTTTTGGTCTCACACTTATGAAATGAAATCGTGGGATGAATACATAATACAACTAGATGGGGAACAAGCCACAGAATAAATGAGAATACTATGACTGAAAAATAAGGCAACGAGCAAACCTCTTTAACACTTAAAGCTGCTCCACCTCTAGAATCTCCATCTAGCTTTGTTAAAATAGCTCCAGTAATCCCAATCTCTACATTGAATGTCGTGACCAGGGCTGTAAACTCAAAGAAGATAAGTCAGCCTACTTCTAGGTATATACATGTATTGTAGCATGGTAATATTTACATTTTTGAAACATAATTGTAATCAGTTGCGTCTTTGAACTCATGAATATTATCAAATGGCATGTGAATTGGTAACAATATGATGAAATCAACGAATGTGACCAGGAATCTCCTAATTCAATCTGGTGCATTTGAATTTGCTTCTTTATCTCAAACATTAGATAGAGCAACCAATGTCCTATTAAAAAATTTTATGGGTACTTGACACAGATGATCAATCACATTTTCTTCTACAAATCAGTAACGAGATGTGATCCCAAATAAACAACCATATGGAACATGGTAAGACATGCTAATTCTGCTTCCGTCTCCAACTTGCGGAAACAGTGAAAGAAAGAAAATAAATATAACCTGCGTGATGGAAATGATTAAACTATAAAGTATAAAAGCACAAAAGGTTAAATATTTAGTGTGAATACCTGCAGCTTCCTGGCCGGTCATTGCATCCACAACAAGCAAAGTTTCTGTGGGGTTCAATTCCCGCTTCACTTCTTTCAACTCATCCATCATTCCCTTGTCTATCTGTTAAACAATAGAAAACATAAAACCTCCAGGTGAGATAGCGAAGAAGTGAACATTCTCAACACATCATCAAAGAATTGCCTGATAATTAAATATTTAGAAGAATTACCTGAAGCCTTCCAGCAGTATCCATTATGACTACATCTATGTTTTTCTTTTTGGCCTCCTCTAAACCTTGCCTAGCTATTTGTGAAGGCTTAGTGTCAGTCCCTGCTGTATATACAGGCACTTTTACCTGTTACAGACTATAACTTGAATATAAGAATGAACGCAGACCAAACTATTAAAGGACATAAGAATGAACAGAAATGTACAGTCAGACACTTTTGTTGAAAATGAGAATTCAATACCTGTTCACCCAAAATAACAAGTTGGTCAATAGCAGCAGGTCTGTACACATCACCAGCAACCAGCATACAACTCTTCCCCTGTGATTGATGTGTGTCATGGTGTAAGTAAAAGAAAAAATTAAAAAAGGAAACTATACATGGCTCTAAGCATGTAATTATGATGAGAAAGGGAGAGATGCTTGTGGAAATGCACCTGTTTCTTAAGGTAATAAGCCAATTTTGCACATACTGTTGTCTTCCCAACTCCTTGTAAACCAGCCAATAAAATAACACTGGGGCTGGATTTTGCAAAAGCAAGTTCAGATACCTCTCCTCCCATCAGTTTCACTAACTCATCACGTACAATCTGAAAGAAGCAACAATTGACTGTCACAATTCATTAGAAGTCAAGACTCAACAGAGACTACCTTGCTTCTCTGGACTGAACACATAAGTTCATCATCTGAAAGAACTGGTCTAAGTTCTTTAACCAATATATATAGTAGTCACTATTAACTAATTTGATTCTTGTTTTGGCGATGCAGAAAACCAAAGCACCAATAAATTAAATAGAAAAAAAAAAGTAAGAACAAAAGGGATAAACAGAGACAGATATTGCTGACTGTGCTGATGATGGGAATTATGATGGTCTAGGTGCCCATTCTTAGTCATAGCATAAAAAATTGTTGATTATGCAGCTTATCTACTTTCTATTTCATTTTAGTAGGGTCCAATTAATTTTTTTATAGCCTATATTTACAAATTGATTGCCAATTCTGCCTATGGATATAAAGAAAACCAAATTAAAGTTCAAACTGCCACAGATTATGGTTTTTGTTTCTTATATTCACCTCCTGCCTGCAACACTCGACTAGTGGATATGATTTGCGGACATATTATGGAGACATTGCCCAAAATGAAACCAACTAAAGAAGCCTTTAAACCTAAAATTAAGTCCGTAGTGGTATTTACAAATTTATTCATAGCTGAGAAGCAACTCTACAACATATAAGAGACTGCATGCAATTAAAATCAGTTTATCTGTACCTAAACAAAGAAAGAAACTTTTTCACTTGGTTAATCTGAAATGAGCCAGACAATGCTACCATGCTATAGTGTGTGAAGTTACCTTGACCAATTGCTGATCCGGTTTGACTCCTCGAATAACCCCAACACCAACAGCCTGGTCACTGACAGCTTGAACAAACCTTCTTACAACAGGAAGGCTTACCTATCAACAAAGAACAAAATTAAAATAACCATCTTGGCTTGGACATAATAATCAAAATCCAAATACAACTCACATCTGCTTCCAAAAGAGCCCTCCTTATATCTCTCATTGGCTCCACAATATTTTCCTTGGTCAAAACCTCTGTAGCACAAACACAGTAAACCCTGGTAAACTGTAAAAACCCATTTATACACTAGAAAAATTGATCAATATATGAAAGAAAACAGGGAAGAGAAGCAAACCTTCGCCTTTGAGCTTGTTCCAAGCCGATTCGAGGCCACTCGTCAATTGGCCAAACATTTCAGCTCTAACAATGCCGCGCAACTCTTTTCTACTAGTGGTAACTTTCTTGGCATTTACCCAACCCCATATTTCTCTCTACACACAATTGAGCAAACGAAGTCTAAATTTCCAGAATTACAAAAGTGGAAGTGTCATTTTCTAACCAGAAATATCAAAGGAGGCTTGGACTTACAGTGAACAAGTTTCTAGAAGAGAGCCAAGTACGAGAGCTCCAAGAAGAACCCAATTTGGCCGTCGAAATCCTCGCCGCGTACTTTGAATCGCAAAAGCCTTTGTTCGTGGTCGTCGCAGAGAAATGGCGGGAAGAAACGGTCGGGAAATGTACGGCCTCCATCGCCGTTGAGATATTTCCAGTTTGGACCAAAGCTGATGGTTGCTCTATCCTCTTTTATCCGCTTGCTGATTGCTTAAATAGTTCGCGCCCCACCGAAATCTCATAGACCCTCCAAAAATCACGTGCGTTAAACTACTGACTGTTCTTTTTACTTTTGTTACGTAGGGCATTTACCGGAAATGGTTTAGTACGGACCTTATAATAAAGATTTGTTGAAAACTTTCAAATTAATAGGTGAAGAAAAAGTGTTTTAAAGTTTATTTGAAATATTATTTTTTAAACATATTAGTCATTCAACCGTTAATTTAAAAGTTTTCACCAAATCTTTATTATAAGATTCTCAATAGAAACTCTCTCATGATTTTGTTATAGAAACATAGAGTGTTTTTTTTTCAAGTGTTTTAAGTACATACTAACTACTGAGTGCTTCTTATATGAAGTACTTCTTGAAAAACCACCAGAAAATGCTTCTATAACTTAGATTTCTAATTCCAGATAGAAATATTGTTTATGGAGTTCTTTCCTATTAACGAAGAGGTGACCTCGTGCTCTTCAAGAAAATGGAGGAAAAGGCCCCCCAAGACCAAGTTTACCGGGGATCTTGGAGGGGCACAATATCAAGGCCACCACATTTTCATTGGGGCGTAACAAAAAATAAACATTTATAACCTTAATTTGTTTTTACCAAACGCTGCAGTTTGTGCTATTAACTATCAAAAACGATTTTGTCAATTCCAGAAGCAATCTCAAACGGAACACGTGTTGCGAAAAAAAATGAATCGGAAATTTTGACGATTTTCAAATATTTAGATCTTTTACTGTGCTCTAGAGTATATGAAGCGTTATATACGATTTTCAAAAATTTGGAGCATTACATGTTTCGAAGCGTTATAAAACTTTTCAAACCCAATATTAACATCCGATAGAGTCTCCAATAAGAACTTTATGCTAAGGACTCAAACCGACTTTTAAATTCAACGGTTGAGTTGTACAATAAAAAGCTTAAACATCAACTAAAAGCTAAATTTAAAATATTCATCAAATGGTTGAAATTATAATTCTTAAAAAGGTTATCATTGGAGAGGATTCTATTAACATCCAATGGTGCCCAAATCAAATCTGACCAAAACCGGGGATCAAAATGTAATTAACTCATGACGTTTAGAGACGTGGCACGGCACCGTTTCTGATGCCGCCAAAATATCAGAATGGAGCAACCGGCACAGGCCACAATGACCACCACGTCCACCACTTCATGGAACACTCGCTTAAGAGAGCTGGCAAAGCAATGCCTCTTTTCCGAATCTCTCACTGTTTACCGCCAAATGCTCCGATCTGGCCACCCACCCAACGCTTTCAATTTTCCCTTCGCTCTCAAATCCTGTGCCGCCCTCTCGCTCCCAATCACCGGTTTACTACTCCATTCCCATGTTGTCCAAACCGGGTGCGAGCTCGATCCCTTCGTTCAAACCTCTTTGATCTCAATGTACTGTAAATGCTGTTTGACTGATGATGCACGCAAGGTGTTTGATGAAAATCCCCACTCGAGGAAGCTAACTGTTTGCTACAATGCTTTGATATCTGGGCATAATTCAAATTCGAAATTTCATGGTGCGGTTTCGTTGTTTCGTCGGATGAGGGAGGCGGGCGTGGAGGTTAACTCGGTTACCATGTTGGGTTTGATTCCGGGGTGTGCGGCTCCTGGTGCATTTGAGTCTTGGGATGTGCCTTCATGGTTCTAGTGTTAAGTGTGGTTTGGACGTTGATTTTTCTGTGATGAACTGTTTGCTTACAATGTATGTGAAATGTGGGTCGGTTGATAATGCAAGGAAGCTCTTTGATGCAATGCCTGAAAAGGGTTTGATTACTTGGAATGCAATGATTTCTGGGTATGCGCAAAATGGGCTTGCTACTCATGTTTTGAACCTGTATAGGGAGATGGAATCTTGTGGTGTTTGCCCTGACCCTGTGACACTTGTTGGTGTTCTGTCGTCTTGCACTCACCTTGGTGCTCACGGTGTTGGACATGAGGTAGAAAGACGGATAGAGTCTTGTGGATTTGGTTCCAATCCTTATTTGAAAAATGCTCTGATCAATATGTACGCTAGGTGTGGCAATTTGGTGAAGGCTCATGCTATATTCAACACCATGCCTGAGAAAAGCTTAATATCTTGGACAGCAATCATCAGTGGGTATGGGATGCATGGACATGGAGAGATTGCATTGGAGCTCTTCAATGAAATGATCGCGAGTGGAATCAAACCTGACAAAGCCGTGTTTGTAACTGCTTTGTCTGCCTGTAGCCATGCAGGATTGACTGATGAGGGACTGGAGTATTTTGCTGCAATGGAGAAAAAGTATAGGTTGCAGCCTGGTCCAGAGCATTACTCTTGCGTGGTTGATCTTTTAGGTCGTGCAGGTCGGCTCATGGAAGCAAAAGAGCTAATTGAGTCAATGCAGGTAAAGCCTGATGGTGGTGTATGGGGAGCCCTCTTGGGTGCATGTAAAATTCATAAAAATGTAGAACTAGCAGAGATAGCTTTTGAACATGTCGTTGAGCTTGAACCAACTAATAGTGGTTATTATGTGTTGATGTCGAACATATACTCTGATGCAAAGAATCTAGAAGGGGTTTTAAAGGTTCGAGTTATGATGAAAGAGAGGCAGCTAAAAAAGGAGCCAGGGTGTAGCTATGTTGAGTGTAAAGGAAGAGTTCATGTTTTCTTGGCTGGGGATAGAAGCCATTGTCAGACAGAAGATATATACAGCATATTGGATGAATTAGAAAATTTAGCGAAGGAACCTGGTGTGTCCAATGAGAATGATACAGGCAGAAACAGAGAGCAACTAATTGGTGTTGGTGTTGGTGTTCACAGTGAAAAATTGGCAATTGCATTTGGGCTCTTGAACACTGAACCAGGGACTGAGATCGTAGTGATAAAGAACCTGAGGGTGTGTGGTGACTGTCACTTGTTTATAAAGTCGATTAGCAAGATTGTGGATCGTCAGTTTGTTGTCAGAGATGCGACTCGTTTTCACCATTTCAGAAATGGGATATGTTCTTGTAAAGACTACTGGTGATACATTTATGCCTTTTTCCAATCAACAAGCCCTGGTGAAAAAAGCTTTTTCCACGTTGTTCCCAGCTTGCTGCAAATTTTGCTTTTCAATTGGTCAAAGATTGGTTTATATTTCCTCGTGTAAGAAGAAATCGAAAAGACGATTTTGGATTCTAACTCCTGAGATGGTGAATTTTAGCTGAAGGACAAGGTGACTGTCTTTGCTTCAGTTATTATCCGCTTTTGGCTCTTCAACAAAGCCGAAGGACAATAGTCTACACTTGTTCTTGGAAGAGTTTACAAGTTTCCTGCAAGTCGAGAGTAAAATCCGTTCTTATGATCCCCATTAGTGGGTTCATAGAATCCCTGTAACAAGAGAATCACTGGCAAGGTTGCTTTCATGTTAAACGTTTGTATTGAAGATGATTGTTTAACTGGGTGCACTGGTCAGAGAAAGAAAGAATTTGCCAAATGAATGATACAATCATTTATAAAAAAATCAATACGTCAATCCACCTATTGGTACAACAGCATTAGTTCCTAAAACACATTCATCTTCAACAAGCGGAATGGTTCTTCGCGCTGTCAATTTTATGGGAACATTTCCTTTGCCTGCAAATAGTTAAATGTAACTGTGACCACTTTTTTGGACCATTTCATTTTAATCCATAATAACAAGTTTTTTCTCAAAGGAGAAAAGAAAAGGACCCAAAAAAAAAACAACTAAAAACTACCTTCAAGGGTGTTATGCTTTTCCATGCAAATGGCAGCATAATGGGAACCAGCCAACTCCAGAAGCAAAAATTGCCAATTGTTTGTAAGGTTCTCGGAGCCAAGAGAGTCGACACTTATTTCAGATATCTAACAACACAATCCAAAAAAGGAAATGAGAGGGCAGCTGAAACTTCTCCAAGACAATGTCGATCCCATATTGATCAACATTCTAGATCAGAGTAATTTTTGCAGGGCTGAGAACATCATAGTGACATAAAGCAATGAAAACTCTAGAACAATCACAGTCTACCATAGTATCTCTACACTACATAATACCTGCTCAGCAATCTCAGAGCCAAATCATAGCCAACTAAACAACCATCAATCATGTTTATTGTTTAACTGTTGACTCCATCACATGTATTATGAATCGACACTATGGATGCCTCACTATATTGCAATAACTTTATGTATTGAGTCTCTGACATACCTCAGATTCTACGCCGCTAGAGAGATGAATGCCTCTCTTAGCTGCAGCCTTCAGTTGAATGGTAAAGGTCTTAAAAGGTGAAGCAGAAAAGCCTCTCCCTAGTGCTTTCACATACGCCTCCTGGAAATCAGATCCATGGTAATAAGAGAAAGCTCGAGAAAAACATAAACACGCAAATCACAGAGTCCAATTAAGAGAACTCATGTGTTTTTTCGGTGCACTATAAATACTTTTTCTCAAAGAAAACTCTTATATTTAAAGATGTAGAAAGTGAACTTCATATTACACAGCATTAGAAATTTACCCTATATCAGATAAAACTTCTAAAAATCCAAATCCAAATCACCCATTTTATCTGCCCATATAATCATATTTGCATGCAACATATCCCATTTATTTCACAGTAGCATCAATCTCTCAAAAGAATTCTTTTATTAAGGAAGAAGTTTTACATATGAACAATGAGGATACACAACGAAAGCTTTTAGTAAATATCGATAGGGTAACTCTAACAGTTTAGAACTTCCAATATACACCCAGGAGAATGTATGTGTTCAAGTAATATTGGATTCATACAACTCTTAAAATGTATTAGAGTCCTAACGTGATGCATTATCAATGTTCAAGCAACCTAACAGACCTTGAGAGTCCATAGTTTTATGAACTGTTGACGCTGAATTTCAATGTCTGAAATAGAAGTTAAATGTTCCACTTCATGAGAAGAGAAGTACCGTCTGGCAAAAGCTAGAATATGGTGCTTCAACTTTCGTTGCTTCTCTTCCACATCGATACCAATCTAAAAATAGAGAATCAAATCACGTCAGCTCAAATCATTATTTATTCACTTTCAATATTTGCACATAATATATGTATTTACATTATCCACACATATAAGATTCAAAGCTTTAATCAAAGATACATGTGGCCCCTTGAGTGCTCCAAATACTTACAGGTGAATCAACAGTTACTCCACAAGCTATCAAGGAAGAAGTGTGCGAGATGTTAAACTGCAATGCTGGTGGTTGCCAGTCATCTGCAATTTGCCACTCTACCTACTCAAATACGCTATAACAAAGATTAGAAAGTGCACCCAAAAATAAAATAAAAAACAAAAAGATAACAAAAAGCATGCATCAATGGTAAGAAAAGAACCATACCTCGGGTTTCCCATAACCATTCTTTTTAAAGTTCAATGACCTCGGATCGACTCTATCATTTGTCTGATCTAGTATTCAACAATAGTGTTCAGATATTCACTTAAACCACATAAACAACACAAGTAGTCATATTCTACTAGCATAAGCAAAATGAGAAGCACCTACATATCTAGCAATGGTGGTTCGAACCAATGCTCGGGCCAAAAGGGCTCTCTTTTGGAGCTCATCTCCACTCATTCGCAAAACATTTTGCTTCTCACAAGGTGACAAAAGCTCAAAATACCTTTTCAAAAGGGTTTCACTCTTCACCGCCTCAGGTAAAACATACCACAAATGACTTTCCCTACAAAACCCAGAATTTCTAAGATGGAAATCTGATATAACAATCTAACAAATCAGTAATACTAAATACTATTGGATATTGTATGGTAAGTACATACATTCGAGTTGGAAGTTGAACGGGTAATAGAGTTGAGGGAGCAGAGCAAAAATTTCTTTGGAGGCCATGAATATTCATTCTGAATAAAAACATGCATACTACCAATCTGTGACACTAGAACACAATTCTGTCATGGAAAGTATCAAGAATTAATATGAAATTCTAAAAAGAAAGCAAAAACACAAACTGGGTAAGCTCTGAAGTGAGCACAGAACTGAGAAAAATTGTGATTTTCTTTGACAATTGAGAGAAAAAAGAAGCGAGGCTGTACCTTTGGAAATACCGTGAGGCTTCTCAGAAACAATGAATTTGCTCCGACGATGAAAGCAATAGGGGAAGCTGGAAGTTGGTCGAAAAGTTCGTATATGTAGGTGGGCTCAGATTATAAAACAAAATGGACAGTTCATAATGTCCATTCCCCTAAATTACTGTATATATAAATAAATAAATAAATATTCTCAAAAAAATATATATAAATAAATCAATTGTAATTTTCAAGTTCCAATTTTGGTCTCAGCAAAAAAAAAACTTCCAATTTTGGACATCTTTTTTTATGATGGTTCGGTTTTATTTTTGTTAGTTTATCTTAAAAATTATTTAAAAAGTACACCACAATTGTCAGTTTAATTCGGTTTAATAACCAACCAGTCGGTTTGATTTGACCTAGTTAAATTTCCGGCAATATAATGCGGCCTATTTTTTTCGATTCTAAAAAGGCCACCCTACTCTACAATTCGATCCACATACCACCATGTGACCAATTTGCACTTAAAAAGTGACCCACCTACCTATTGCAATTGTATTGCCATCAAGATTTTCAGGTTAGTGAAACAAGGAATTTCCAATCACTTGATAGAATCTCCATAATCCTTTAAAAAACAGGAAATGTTAGAATGGGTTAGGCAAATGTCAACACGGTTAAGAACATCATCCAGAAACAAATGTAAAGCACACATGAGATCATACAGACATACACATGGATAACATTTTCACAAGGGAGAAAGGAAAACTTCAGCTTCAATTGTTTCACCAATTGGGCAATCTCCCAACACCCAAAAGCTGCAACAAACACTCTTCAACGCCAACCTTCAGCCAGCTCTGTCCTCGAATTTATGCGGCTAAGAATGCCAGTTCTCTTGCTCTTGTCTGCAGGCCCGACAATTTGAACCATTAGCTGCTCGGTGACCTTTGATCCCTTCTTCAGATTCGAAACACTTGGTTGACCAGCTTTGCTCTTCCAAATGTTTGTCTGAGCATCTCTACCTTGACCTGTTAAACCATCCTCTTGGAACCCATTTGTTAAAGAGCTAACTTGGGATACAACCTCACAAGGACAATTATCAACTACAGACCAATTTCCTCCAGGAATCATACTTTTGATAGAAGATAGGAAATTCTGAGATCCACTTTCAGCTGTAGATTCATCTTGTGCAGAGTGAGGAGGGCTCTGTAAATCAGGTTCTTTGGCAACAAATACATTCTCCTCTTCATTTTCCTTGTTAGCCTCCTCATTAGTCTCTTCGAGATATGGTTGAAAAGTTCTTTGGTGCTCATCCTCATCTGAAGGCTCGAGGCGTGGGGCAGGGGCGGTTTCCACCACAGACTCTTCTCTTTCTCTTAGTGTCTTGACAATAAGAGTCTTGAGAAAATTCATCACTTGAACTGCATACATCAATGCAGTCAAAGGATCTACCATCTGTGATAAACACAAGTTACAGGGAACTGTTACTAAACCATACTTGACCACAGTGAATGGATTAAAATATGATAATATACTTGAGACAAACCCTCAACGCTTGACAATATAAGAATATCACATCAGAACCGAAACGGTAACAAAGGATACTGGACACAGAGATTATGACTGCCTAGATATCAAGTTGAGGGCGATTTTTCCTAGGTCGGACTCATGACAAGATTGGACTCATTTCAGGTCACTCAGAACATGTTAAGCAAAGTAATAGAATAACTAAGGGTTGCAATAAAATTCCCCTCCAAGTAGCACCTCTTCTTATCCCCTTCTCATTAATTCTCTATATGTTCAAGCTTTAAATATAACAATTGATCGCCTATAAAAAAAAGAAACTGAATACATATAGATGATGATGCTATCATATTTGAGCTCACCCACCAAATCCAGCCCGGCATAGATGTCATTAATTCATAGCTACAATTTGCAGATATATGGTTTCTTTTTTTTCTTTTCTTTTTACTACAAATTTTAGACAGTATAATTTCCACTCACTTGAGTCATGTTTGGTGCAAACACCATGGCAATATTGCGTGCATTCATCTTGTTCAGGTGTTCCATTTGTGCAACATCAGCCATTAGATTTACTGCCCAATCCAATAATGCAGCTTCTGTTGGCGGAAGGAGCCTAACAAGTTGAGCACACTCCTCTTCTGACTGCGACTGCATTACCTGCTCTGGTGAGAGAGAGTCCAATACAGCAGTTGGGAGTTCTCTAAACCAAGCCTGAAAAAGCACCGGGACATCAAATGTCATGTTAACAAGTCAAACTATGAAAGTTCTGAACAATAAGTTCACCTTTGGTTAATTGGGGGAAGGGACCATGGAGCAGGTACAACCCATTAACCATAACCTTTGAGTTTGGTCAATGGATGACATATAAAATATCAGAGTAAATTGAGTGAGTGGGTAAGTGCCAACCTAATGCATACAGATTCTTAATTCCAGAATAAGCAATGATAACAAAAGGGATAAACAGAAGAAAGACTAGTCATGAACAAATAGCAATGCCTTACCTTAATAAGACCTGCCAAACAGTGCATGTCAACGCCCTCTGGTATTACTCCCCTATTTAATTGGTCCCTGACGTACTCTTCCTGACTGTTCTCACCATTAATTCTGAAAATTCCTTCTGCCTGCATGTATAACTTGTAAGCTTCAGTTTACATTCAAGTTAGTTTGAGCTATACCAATTTTCCAACCTCAAACTTGTCATGAATCACCTCATAAAAATTACCCTATGTGTTAATGGGTCTTTAGTTTGTTAGAGAACATTATTCCTTAGTTTGTTAAGTTTTACATTCAAGTTAGTTTGAGCTGTATCATAAGCACCAAGCAGCAATGTTCAAGAAATCTCAAACTTTTGTACTTAAATGTGTTATGTAAAACTGTGGAGCTATAGCATGGCTATATAATTACATTCTACCCTGGGCATACAGGAAAAAGAAGGAAAAGGATAAATGGTCACCTGCAGACCCCCTTGTGCATATAAATGTCTCTGCATCAAGATGAGTATTGTGGGGACACTGTTTCCTCTGGAATCAAATGAAAGCTGCATAGACTCTGTGGAAACCCCGAAAACATTTGCACTGCAGATGAACTCAATGTCAATATGGCACTATTACCTTAAATGTCATAAAGATGTTAAACTGAAACATAAAAAACAAGTATGTAATAAGCATGCAACAAATTAGAGTATTTTATCACTAAAGAACACAGGGGAATCCAGTGCCTACTTTAGTTTCATTCAAGCAACCATGCCGAATCAACTCAAAAAAGTCACATAAACAAGCACAGACATATCACATTAGTTAAATAGATGCACAGAACATCTGAGATGTCTCATTTATAGAAAACAAAAATAAAAAATGCTCGTCACATCCAATGCTTCCTCTCTAAAGCATTTAGAAATGGACCAAAGGCTCTGGCAACACAAACGTGTATTCTCTTAATCTCACTTGAGCAACAGAAAGCTCCAACTGAGTAACTCATAACAATCCAAAATATCCCTTAAAATTTGCAGGATCCAACATTTTCCAAGCCTCAGAAATATAACCAAACAAAGGTACATAAAAAACTGGCATCAAGTGGTTTCAGCTTGATACGAATCATACGACACTAATTAAGCTAACAATATTGATGGCACAAATTACAATAATTGGTGAAGTTTTTCTGACAGAAAAAGCTTGCTTAGGGTTTAGAGCAGAATATAGTACACCAAATACCGTCAAGCAAGCAAGCAAAGAAAAATAATGTCATGTGCCGACACAAAGCTGAAGAAAATAAAGGATTTAATATTCAAAAGTTCCAGCCAGGCATATAAGAACAAAATGCTTCAGAATTTGGGTTCTCCCGAGAAAGTGAATGCAGCTTAAAACCAACCCAGAAAACCCAATTTGATACCTTTATCAGCAAACCAACTAAATGAAACACTGAAACCCTAACACAGGTTTTCCTACCCAAATTTAACAAACCCAATGTTTATCAAGAATGATGAAACCAAACGTTTTATGCAACCACAACAACATTTCAAGAAAGATGAAGCTAAACCATTTGTGACAAACCCAGAACGGAAGAACTTCACAAATAATTTACTATAACCAATTATGGAAACCCATTAACACAATTCTAATTTCTATGAAAGAAAAGGAGTAAACTTTAAAACCCACTTTAAAAAACCCTTGAATCAAAAGACCAGAAATTGCAACTTACCTAGCACTTGGAGCCCTCCTGGGAACTTCAGGCTCAAGTTCAACCGGCAAACCAAGAAAGCCATTGAAGCGATCAAAGGTGACATGGGCAACGTGCCTGACATTCGAAGGCCAACCAATCTCCATATTAGAAAGCTTTGCTCTCTCAGCCCCAGTCCCTGTAGTACTGCACCCAATCAAAGACTTCCTAAAAGCAGCGAGCAAAAGAGTCAAGAGCGACAGCTGATCTCCCTCTCTGTCCCTTTCGCTCCTTTTCCTCTCTTGTTCTTCTTCTTCCTCCTCTGAACCCAAATGGGCTTGCAGGCTTTCCCCTATAGAAGGACTGTTAATAAGGGCTTGGGGGTATGACCCATCATTGCTTGTGGGTGGAGCACATGGTGACGAAGAGCTTGAAGGTGAAGGGAAGTGAGATGGGGATTGGAGTACCTCAGTCATGGTGACCCAAGAGAGCTATTTTGGGTAGAGGAAACAATCAAAGACTCAATTTTTATTCACTAATTTAATCGGGTTTTGACTAAATTTGGGACCTTGCGAAAGACCAATCTTTGGGATGTGAATGTTGAGTAGAGTTGGATTCAAGGAAAGGTCTTGGAGGGTAAGACGTGACTGTCATCACTTTTCTTGATTTCCCTCATTGATTTTTTAATGTAAAATTCTTGGCTGGCTATGATTGATGCTCAGGGTTTGAGAGTTGAAGAAGCAAGAGAGAGTGGTAGGTTGAGATGGGTATGCTATGAGTAGAGAGAAGACGAAGAAGAAGAGGGACTTTGGAATTGTTTAATGAAGGCTTCTAGGACAAATGAGAGGAATAGAGGGAAAAAGAGGTGAGTTGGGGTTGGGGTTGGGTGGAGTTTCCACTTGGGAGCAAGTCATCATTTATATAATCTGATTTGTAAATGAAGCTGTTGCTCTTCTATTGGCACGGGTATATGGTATTGAGCCTATGAGGCTTTTTGCAGTGACTAATCTTTTCCATTGTTCTCTGGTAGCCAATCAACTATGGTCCCCTTTTCCCATGTATATGCCAATAAAATTTCAACAGATGGAGAGAAGATCACTCTCTTAAACTTGATGCTTATAGAGACCAGCCAAAAAAAAAACAATGGAACTTGTAGAAGTAGTTTCCAATGCAATAATGCTAGGGTTAAACTCATTTTTTATTTCTTTGCGTTGGTGAATTCTAATTTTGGTTTTAGTTACTTGGTGCTAAATTATGTCAAAATTGTTTCTAAATTAAAATTGCACCCAACTCATAGGTGTTGGAGCTTTTCTCGTGCTTTTCTCTCATCTCGGAAATTTATCTAACTTACATAGAGCATTTACATCAATATACTGTAGAAATTCACTGTAAAGTTTTCCCAACAAAATCATCACAACTCGAAGTCCACTCTCCTCAACCTTATTTTTAACCTTCTCTAAATAGGAAAGAAGGGAATCTAATAAAAAGTATCATATATTATAGTTCCTGAAATTAAATTCACGTGATTACCAACCAATATGTATAGACAGTGCAGAAGATGTCACCAGTCTTATATTAATTACATGAAATGAAATTGAGGCAAACTTGACACACGCACATCTGTATGTTGGGACTTTTGGGAGTATTAGGAATGATTTTGTTTTGTCTCTTGTAGTTTAAGGTGGAATGACAGGTAAGATTAACATGGGTTTATCATCTGTTAAAGAAAGGTCATTTGCTTGAAATGAAGCCATCGTATATCTGATTAGGTGGAGGGTCAAATCACTTTTAACCTCATTCATTTTTGTTGTTGGCATTTTTTGTGCTTAAGAGTTAGGAGCATTTGATCCTAAGAAGTAAGAACATAATTGTCGTAAATTAGTGAAGCATAGTTTTTTTTTTTTACCAAGGTTATGATATCTCAAAAGCTTCCTAAACTTAAGGATTAATTATGTTGCACATGTGAAATGCTTCAACTATGCATTGCAATATAGTGCTTAGTGAAGCAGAGTCTAAGTGAGTGTTTCAGAAATGACTCCAAATGACGGTTATAATTTATTGTTAATTCAAGTATTAGTTAGTTAGTTACTAATTCTACATCTGTTGTCCGTTTAATTTCTCTTGCAAAACTTTGTGTCTCGTAAGTATTATTTCTGTTGCAAACTGGATGTTTAAACAAAGTGTAATATACCTTACGGAATATATGTTGTCGTGCTATTAATCTAGATCATGGTTTCAAACGAGAATCTAAATGGTAACATATGATGTATATGATGCAACATAACAAGCCAAATCCTCAATCTGAAGAGCCTTTTTTTTTTTTAGAAATAAGAACTTTCTCTTTAACAAAGCACCTTTCCTCAACGGATACATTAGTTTTTGCTTTCTCAAGTCACAATGTGTGAAGTATTAGGGGATGAAATGAAAAGAACCATCTATCATCCATGTAAGCAGGCCTAACACAAATCTTATATTGGATTCTTCAATAATATAATGCAGTTGTCCCAATCTTTACACAAAGAAAAAGAAAACGAAAATGAAATAATGGCCTGCCTCCATGAACGAAGAATAGGAATAAGCAACAGCGAAGTACAGGACAAGCAAGGAGTTGTCTTATGGTTAACAATACAGATCCATCTCTTTTCGCCACCTACAATCTCAACTTCTCAAGCAATTGGTAATTTTAAAAGGAGAATGGGGACCATTCCTTCATTCTAATTTCTAGCATAACATGTTACAATATTTTTAGTACATATTCAGATCGAAATTCTTAGGTAATAACATATCAAAGTATTTGGCAAGAGAATATCTCTATCTAAGCAGAAAACAAAATTATAGGCGACCAAAAAAAGTTTGACATTATCAATCAAAAGTTTAGGATTTAGGGTTTATGGGTTTCCTTGAGTCCTTGACAACACCTCAACAAAAGATGTAACCAAGGCCCCTATCACATGTCTTTGATAAGAGGCACATGTAAATAAAGAGGAAGATTCACAAGTATAATGCTGCTTGGAATCCCAGCTTGGTCAGCATTTAGTTGTCGTTGCCTTTCAGCCTTTCTGAGTGAGAATATGTATTCATCAACCAAAACAAAAAAGAGAAAGAAGATGATCTAGTTGAGTTGTTCTATCAGACTGGAAAAAGAAGCTTTATACTTGTAAAGATTATGAAACAGCCGTTATGAAGATTATGAAACAGCCGTTATGACACACCATGGATTTGTACCTTCAAATTCAAAATAGAAATGGCGGGCAACTGTTAGTTGTTTCATTCTATACCCTTTTTTTTTGTCAATGTTCCATTCTATACCCAAAAGAGCTTTTCACAGTGTAAACGGTAACCACACAAGAATCAGGGAAGAGAAAGTGATCTTCTCTTTTTCTTTTTGATTGGTACCACAATCCACATACTCTCCCCAAAAAGGGTTATTAAAGAGAGATTCCCAAGTCATCTGGGACTTGCTTTTGAAGTAACTTTGTTCAACATGAGCTCCTAATCTCATAAAACATTAATCAAAGATGGTCACCAGCACATTGTCAAATACACATACACAGGATGCTCTTGCATCATTTTGATCGGATACACCGATACAGGCTGAAGCCACCTTCATGTTACGAACTAGCCTGTATCCACCTTCATGTTACGAACTAAAACATGAGCCGCAGTAGCTTCCATTTTATTTCACAAGTCTGCAAGCACAAATGAACTGCTTCACAAGCTTGTGGACAAGCAAGAGCTCTAACTATGAAAAGGCAATAGCTCATCCACATTAACAATCGCTTACACAAAAGCTAAGTTGCATTGAAAGTCAAAGCCAATCGCATTACCGCATTTTGTATCTTACACTCAATTAACTGCTATTCAATATAGAACGATAGAATTACATTCATAACAATCTGCTGGTGGCAAGCGTAATCTAGAAATCACCTCACCACCATAACAAACTTGCAGAGTTTTCCTTTGCATACTACATCCCAACCAAATTCATTTAAAACAAAAACTACTGCATTTTGGCCACAGGTTCAAGTGCTTCAACAGTAACCACACTGTTTCCTCGGATCACCTGCAGCAATATAAAGAAACATTAAGCAAACACTAAAGAGTACCCTCGAGCAATTATTGGCAGTGGAACTATATAAATAACAAGACAAGGAGGAAAAAACTGGAACATACCACCATGCCTATATCAGTCTTTTCATCACCATTCACTTCTACAGTGTTATCAACCACCAGATTCATGAACTGGTCAAATCCACGCAGGGTTCCAACAATCATTCGGTTGGCATTCAGCTTGACTGCAATACAAAACACAACTTGATTCAACTGTTTAAAGGTTCTGGTAGCATTAGAAGAGAGGAAATAGTGACAAACTATGATGTTTTATTGTTTTAATACCTAAAGATCTGACCTACCCTAAATACCCTTTGACTTAAAAAGGATCTATAAAAAGCTATTAACTTTCATATTTGAGACGAGACGGCATCCAAAAAGTAGCAAAAATTTTGGCACCATATTCCATTCAGAAAAAAATCCCTCCTCACTCCCAAACATTCATACATGGAGAATTTGATGATAGTTTTAAGAACTAGAAAAATATAAAATGCCAGAGCACCACCTAAAGAACTGAGGGGGTCACACCATCACGGTCATCACCTATATAGTTTAATTTAATTTCCAATTTCCACAAAACAATTATAACCCAAGTGCTCAAACATTTAAAAACTGCAAACTGCAAACTGCATAATTGACTTATAAAGGAGTCACCAGTAACCTATTGGTCATGTCATGCAAAGAAAAGAAATAAGCAAGTCATACAATAGTTGCGAGCAACGAATGTCTAAAAGAGCCTCAGACAGAAGAAATATGAGAAATAAAAGGGACAAAAAAACAGATCCTTACAATAATAAATCTGTGTGTGCTTCACATGTGTTGTTTAAATCCTTACTTCTTAACAAATAACACTAGAATTATAAATGACACAACAAAAATTGTCATACTTGAATGGGGAAGAGAGAGAGAGAGAGAGAGAGAATTGAGAGCGTAATCACCTTCATAACACTTCTCTTTCTAGAGACCTAGCTTTATAACACTTAAATCCCTATGAAGCAACACAACTTGAATATGCATTAAAAAGTAAATCAGCAAGTGCAAAACTCCTGCTGTTCACATGTATTTGGGCTGGGCTAACATATTCTTTCCTTACAGGCTTACATGATGGTATTATTTCACAGTACCAAGAAAAAGAAAAAAACCAACTTATCATAGAATCTGGGTTCGAACCCTACTGAGAAGAGAACCAACAAAGTTGCTCTACAACATAAGCAAAAATCTCTTATCAATGGTAACCTAGACTTGACGAACATAAGTAAACCAGATAAAAACCTTAGCTCAATCATATGGACAGAAAATAACTAGGCCCCTTCAAAAACTATCTTGAGCATCTCGTATAAATCAAACTCAAGAACAAAGCCGGGAAACATCATTAATGCACTTACACTCATACAAAGGAATGCATGTTAAAACCATCAAAACAAAAATAACAGGATTTTAATATTCGTTTCTATGGAGATGCGGTCACCGTAAAATTCACGCTTTGAGCCCAAGAAAGAAGAACAGTCCTAACTCATAGATAAGGCCACATAATAGGAACAACTAGAACTTGTGTTCGTAGCTAAATTTTCACGGCAGCCAAATAGAGCGATAAGGCAAATCCAGTAAAGTAGTACATACAAAAAAAAAAAGAGGGGCAGCGAAAAGAGCAGAGATTTTAGAGAGAGCATAGTGAACTTACTTTGAAGCTTCTTGTCCATGTACCTGTGAAAAAGAAGAAGAAATTGAAACGATTAGCACCAAATTTGCGAAAACAGAACAACGCAGATAATAAATGGAAGAATCGAAGTGGGTAAAATAGGCCAAAAGGGAGAGAAAAGAAGGCTTACTTTTTGAGATCCGGGGGCTGGCCTGACCTGCTCATGGTGAAGAATGAGAAAGAAAACGAGAGCGAAAGACAGAGAGGTTTTGGGAGAGGAAGGTTTCGACTTGAGCAAAACCCTAGAGAATGAAATTTCTTTTCTGGTGCTGGGGTATATGAGGAAATAATCGGCTCTGTATGAGTAAGGCTGGGCCATAGAGCCCAATCCACAATGTTGGTTGGGCTTTAAAAAAAAAAAGTGAAAAGAAAATTGAATATTAAGAGGGGTGTTGCGAGAATCGAACTCGCGACCTCTCGCACCCGAAGCGAGAATCATACCACTAGACCAAACACCCACTATTGGTAATTGCCCGCGTAAATTGTTTTTAAACTATAAATCCAACTTATCTATTTGCTATCTCGAGTCAGTCGAGTGTGTTAATTGGAGAGCGGAGTAGAGGCTGTAGAGCAAAGTGTTACATTCTCATCTTTGGAAAATGTCTCGACTACAAAGTGTTACTTTTCCATTTTTACATCGAGCTCGACTCAAACTTAGAACCTAAATTCTTCTCACCCTCTTAATGGTAACGGAGTTGAGTTGTTAAAGTAATAGTCTCTAAATTTTTTGAGCAGATGGGTGTAGTATCCCGCTCACAACCCAGTGTTCGAATCCCCCCCCCCCCACCCCACAAATTTCAAACTCGGGAGCCATATTCCCCCTCCCCTAAAAAAAAAAGATTAGAAAATGTTAATAGAAATCTTGCAAGCCTATAAAAGATGTGAACCTAACTTCCAAACCCTGAAAAGCATCTATACAAAAATAGAAAACAAAAAACTTAGAGGATTCACATCACAAAACTATTAGTTTGTTTTTTCTTTTTACAATCAAAACCAATGGCTACATTTATGTTAACAACAAGCTATTGGGTTAGCTCAAGTGGTGAGAGAGGATGGAGCAATAGATTAGAATTAATTAAGCAGGATCAGGAGTTCGATATCCCTTCAATGTAACTAAACAATTTGTGTTAATTAACATGATGTCATGGCTGCATTATTACAACACTCTTGCATTTTCGCACAACAAATTAAGGTGAAGTTAAGCTTGGAATGAACTTATGCCCTAAATCCTAAAGCTTTGACCTGCAGTTTTATCGGCCTTAATTGTAGGATTGTAAAACCACCGACTTTGGGATTTCGATATTTATGCTCCTTATTTTCATGAAACTCAATTGTTCACAAAAAAAAAATCACATTCTCAATTTGGATGTTAATGGAGATCCAATGCTCTAAATTGAAAAGCATGTGTCGCATCGTCATCTCTCAAAAAAAGGTATAAACTCGAAATTATTTCATTCATAAACGTCACAACATTTTTGAATGAATAGATAACTATAGAAAAAACATTTCTCCGATGAATTATTGTAAACCACCAAGTAATCACATTCTCAATTTGGATGTTAATGGAGATCCAATGCTCTAAATTGAAAAGCATGTGTCGCATCGTCATCTCTCAAAAAAAGGTATAAACTCGAAATTATTTCATTCATAAACGTCACAACATTTTTGAATGAATAGATAACTATAGAAAAAATATTTATCCGATGAATTATTGTAAACCACCAAGTAATCACATTCTCAATTTGGATGTTAATGGAGATCCAATGCTCTAAATTGAAAAGCATGTGTCGCATCGTCATCTCTCAAAAAAAGGTATAAACTCGAAATTATTTCATTCATAAACGTCACAACATTTTTGAATGAATAGATAACTATAGAAAAAATATTTATCCGATGAATTATTGTAAACCACCAATATCACATTCTCAATTTGGATGTTAATGGAGATCCAATGCTCTAAATTGAAAAGCATGTGTCGCATCGTCATCTCTCAAAAAAAGGTATAAACTCGAAATTATTTCATTCATAAACGTCACAACATTTTTGAATGAATAGATAACTATAGAAAAACATTTCTCCGATGAATTATTGTAAACCACCGAGTTTTGGTCCTTCTAATCCCACCAAGTTGGTGGCATTACTATCACTACGTATGCAAAATGGTTCCCTGTCTTCATCAAACTCAAAGTTTTCAAAGAATAATTTGTGTTCCTTGACTAACACAACAAAACCATACCGAGGAGTGAGGGCATTGAGACTTTTACAAAGGAAGAACTCCAAACTTCAACCAGTGAAGGAAGGCGGCAAAGAACGTTTACCCACCCAAAAAAATTAGATATAGACCCCTTGTTAATAATAATATATTTTGTTGAATTTGAGTTTACACAAAAACAAAATTGTCAAAAAGTACGATTTTGAGGTACAAATTTTTCCTCGAAGTCTTCGTCAAATTGTTATCCAAACCCTAAGCCTAATCCCATATAAATGTCTCATAGTGAGTGCAACTTGTCATGTCAACTATGCTTATTTTGCCTTTGTTTTTGTGTTGAATGATTTTCTCTTTTGTTTAGAAGCCAACGCCGGCCATGCTTTCTCTTTTTTTTTTGGTCGCCGGCGGTATAGGACTTTCTTTATTATATGGCTATTGCTCCTCACACGTTACAATCAAATCCGACTATAACGTAGAAGGGTACCCCCTTTTTGTATAGTTGTACTTCCTCGTGTCCATGTCAATTCTAAACTTCAAAAACTTTAGCACATGTTGTTATTAGTTGACCACCATTGATAATGAATAATCGAGTACTTTTTACCCTCCACTCGCGTCAACCAAGTAAAATGGCAAAGGCACAAATGCACAATGATAGTAGGGTTTACGTATAAAAAAAAAACAATGATAGTAGGGTCGGGACATCTCCTCTTTTTAAACCGGACGTGAAGGTCTTTCCTCATTCGGCTCCTGTAGGGAAATCTTCACTTATTGTTTTCTCTAAAATCTCGTTTGGTTCATGAAATTTATTCCTTTTATGTGTTTAGGATGCAAAAGTAAATAAAATATTTTCTTGAAGGAATATAAAATAAGAAGGAAAGTGATTCAGTCCACACCCCCAAGGGGATTATTTTCCCTCTTTCATGCATTATTGCACTAAAATAATTATTTATGAAATTATAAAAATTAATTTTGTTTTATATATTATTATTTATTTATTGTTTTCCTGAGCGTTGCGAAATACTTGAAATGAAAACTAATGAAAATTTCAGTTTCTCATGCCTATAGAAAGAGTAAAGAATTGATTTCTTTTTCTTTCCTTTATGTGAACCAAATGAGGCTTAATAGTTTTCTTTTACCGAATTACCAGGCAGAGTACAATACATCTTAAAGGCTTATTCGAAAACAGGGTAAATGTTAAAGAGTGTATTAGGGAAGGGATTTGTAGCTCTAGCGATAGAGAACTTTACTTTTACTCATGATAGCAATTTAACTCTAGTTATTTCCTTCCAAGATAAAAAAATAATATAAAAAATAGCTTCTATTTGATTTTTTTTGTAAGTATCTAAACTAAGGGGTGTTGCGAGAATCTATCACGACCACTCGCACCCGAAGTGAGAATCATACCACTACACCAAACACCCACCTTTTATAATGGAATTGAAGCAAATGGTGTTGCTCATAGGTTAACACATCTTGCTAATTGTTTGTTCTTGGATGACTTTTGGTTAGAGGAGTCACAATCTATTATTGAAGATGTGCTCTATGAGGATATCAGTCATATTACTCTAGGTGAAGGTATTCTGTCCCCCTTGTTGTATTCTTCAGTCATCATTACTCAATAACTTTTGCTTCTTCAAAAAAAAAATGAATTGAAGAAATTATAAAATAGTTCCGGACTACCACCCGTCTATGATTTGGAATTGATTTATTTGCTTTATTATTCTTCACTATTGGATTTAGTTCCAATGACAATTACACGACTGACTAAAAAAATCATTAAATAGGTGAACATGACTCGAAAATGATTAGTAGTCTAGTTTCATTCATTGATGCACCGAAGGAGATCTCTTATAAATATATTTATTTAAAGTTTACCAGTATAATAAGTATAGCATTATAAGAGTGATTTGTACGAGAGTAGCATTTTGTTTCGAGGTAAAAATAAAACTTGTAATTTGGTGAATAGAGCATAGACAAAACTTGTAATTTGGTGACTAGAATATGGGCAAAACAATCCATTTATATTCAATTCCAGAAAAAAAAAATACTATTAAATTTGAAAATAAAAATAACTTATACCAAAAAAAAAATTGATTTTATTAATATAAATATTTTTATAGTATAATTTATTTTTATTTTCGGAATTGAGTATAAAATAACTGTTTTGCCCACGCCACATAGGTAATTTAACAAAATATTTGACGTATATTTTTTGAAAGAAATATAAATATATTAATTAAATAGTCAAACGATTACAATCGCAAATATTGACATCATGATCAATAACAGGAGCGATAATTAACCAACTAAGGTTAATATGAAAATCTAAGTCTGGACAAACCAAAAGGTGTATTGCACTAATCGGTTGTCTTACAACAATAAAGCTTAAAGGTTGATGGTGAAAGAACCAAACAACCATCTATTTTGTAATAGATTGTCGACAACGTACAGACCAATTCAATAGCAATTTCTCACTATTTGACGTATATATTATAATAGCAAACGAAATAATAATGAAATGTGTTCTCATGTTAAAAATAAAAAGTTCACGTTAATAACAATTTTTAAAAAATATGGTACGTGGTTGGTTTCTGTAAATGAGGATATATAATAACAACCAAGTGTTTAAAAAAAAAAAAAAGACTTTCCAGCTAATGAATTGCGATTCCACCAGCCATAAAGTTAATCAAAGCACTATAATGATAATGTGGTTGGCACTTGATTCAAACTGACACATGATTTCATAGCAGTTTACCATTTAAAAGCTTAGTTAGTGGGATTCCATCATTGTTTATGGGACTTCTATATTTACACGCTCAATAATTACACCTCATTTGTTTTTTTGTTTACCATCCTTCGATTAATTTTATTCATCTAACATTTAGAGAGCCATTTGGTTGACTCATATTCCCAAGTTTTTTTTGGGTCAGTTCCCAAGTTATAACTATAAGGGTAAGACAAAACTCAAATACATATTATTATGAATGTTTTAATGGATTATAAATTCAACTACAAAATTCATATCTTATTAATTACGTCGAATTTCAATCAAAATTTAATTTATCAATAAATTCAAACACAATTCCTTAATTTTTAATTTTCTCATATAGTTAGATGTGTCCCCTCCTGTTTCCACTTGAGTGATCTATCCCTTCAAATTATCTGCAAATTGATTGTATCTCCACGATCATTCACTCTCTCTTTTGAACAATTGTATCCATCGATTCCCTCCCGAAAGTTTATAAATTGATCTATATGTACATATCTTACTTAAATGTGACATTGTTTTAAGAGTATATATAGGGTTTACCCTAACAAATGACACAATAATATTTCCATGATTCAAAATTTCCATTTGTTGTCTTCCTCTTATTTCTACTTATGCTCTATAGGATGGGGTTATTGGAAAATTCTGGAATGCACCTCAGTGCAGCTGAACCGGGCCTCGTGGCCAAATCTGAACCGTCGATCCAAGAAAGATAGACAAGATCTGACAGTGAAGCTCAGCTGAAGGAATTGACAGCTCGGCTTCACGGCTTGGATGGCTTCACGGCTTGGATGGCTTCAAACAGGGAAAAGGAATTGTCACCGAGAATGTCGGTCTCTTTCCTTCAAGCCGATCAAAAATTAAATCTCTTCAATTCAAATCCTCTCTTCTTCACTCGACCCGGAAAAAAAAAAAAACCCTTCAAATCCTCTCTTCTGCATAGATCAGTTCTTCCTCCATCATCCATACCACTTCTGCAAGTTTTCCACAACCACCGACAGCCTTTAAGTTTTGGGTTGGGTCAATCGTTTTGGGTGTGTTGGATCGCTGAGGTTGGAGCAATCGGTGTTGATGGTTGCGTCAAAATTGTTGAGGTCGGAGCAGCCGGTGTCGATAGTTGCGTCAAAATCAATTATGGGTTTCATTAATTACGGCAACTCATTGAGCTTCTCATGTTAATCATTGTAGCTGGATGATGGAGGAAGAAGTTATCTATGCAGGGAAGAGAAGGAGAGAGAAGGAGATCGGCAAGAGAGGAGAGAGAATGAGGAGATTTAATAAATAAAAAAATTGGACCAATCTGGACCATACATTTAAATCTCCTGTTTGAAGCCATCCAAGCCGTGAAGCCGAGCTGTCAATTCCCTCAGCTGAGCTTCACTGTCAGATCTTGTCTATCTTTCTTGGATCGACGGTTCAGATTTGGCCACGAGGCCCGGTTCAGCTGCACTGAGGTGCATTCCCGCCGCACCCGGGGTTATTGCACCTACATTGTATGCATTTGCATGTCTCCCTAGGCATATGGAGAAAAATATTAAATTGATATACATTGTACTTTTACAAGGTTAAACTTTTTGAATCAAGTGCAAGTGTGCAACACACATATTTTGCAATAGTATCTTAAATTGGTTCAAACCAAGGATATATCAATAATATCTTCTATATTTTCTTAAAATTCTATTTTTTTACAAGCACGGATATTAATTTTTACATATTTCCGATATTTTGTTTTTAGCATATTTTCAGTTGATTGTGTAATTTTTATCCAAAATTTCGGTATAATTTTCATCGATATTCGATATTTTCATCGAAAATTATGTGTTTGGAACAACCCTTATTTCCATAATATCTGATATTTTGGTCATTGGATCAAACCAAATAGAAAAAATCAAATATTTTCATTGGCTCCATTTTCTTATGATTTTAAAAGATTAATTGGTCTAAACTGTTTTTTTTTAACAATAATTGGTCTATACTGTTAAGAGGTCAGAAAAAAAATCAAAGATTCCCAATTTAAAAAGTCAAATAGGCAAACAGCTGACCTTTCTGAGACATTCCCCCCACTCCATATCACAAATAAAAACCCCTCACCCACACCCACCACCATTCTCAAATCTCCACTGACCAAAATCATGAGGCCACTTCCTTCTTAGCCAATATCTCACCCCCTACCTCTTTCAATCTCTCCCACCTCTTCTCTTCTCTACTCCTTTCTTATCTCTATCAAAACTTCACAAAAATGCTTGGGAAGAAGATGGTGAGCTTTAAAAAACTAGCCAAGAAAGTGAAGGCTGTGGGTGGAACTGGTAGAGAGCCATCTTATCATGAATGCTTGCTTAGAGACTCAGAGCAAGGAGGGTCTCCTTCAACCAAAACGCCAACTGGGTTCTTTGCACTCTACATAGGCGAAGAGCACCAGAGGTTTGTGGTGCCAACAAGCTATCTTTCTCATCCACTCTTCAAGATGTTGCTGGAGAAAGCATACAATGAGTTTGGTTTTCAGCAGAGAAATGGGCTTGTGGTTCCTTGCAGTGTATCGGCTTTCGAAGAGGTTGTGAATGCTGTGGAATGCAGTAATGGGAAGTTTGATTTTGGAGAACTTGTTGAGGAATTTATTTCATGAGTAGCGATATGTGTTAGGTGCCTTTATTTGATTAATGAAAGTGCTTAGATTAGTGACTGTAGCATCTGCTCTGTGGGTTTTGTAATTCCATGTATGTACTAGAACATGTTCATATACATAAATACATATAGCTCGATCAGCTCTTCAAAAGAGCTGGAGCTGGTTTTTGATCATATTTGCTTCTCTGAATGACTGAATTAGTCCAAGTAATCTGATTAGCCATAATTGAACTCCAAATCTGACCCCAAGAAAAAGAAACAAAGCAATAATACATGGGCGAATAAAATATTTGATTACCTACCAAAATCATAATATATTACGTTCTTTGACCCTTTCAGTTGCAGACTTGCAGTTGATGGCCTGACATGCCTTGCCAGATTAAGCAATAGCAATAGCAACAGCAGCAGGGTCAGTTTTGGACGCAAGCACGATATCAGTCCAAATCGGGAACTTCCCTCTTCTTTATGGGTTCTGAATCCAAATAGGGTTTTGTGACAACAGAAAGGAGGATCAGAATATGCATTCAGAATGCTAGATGTTTCATATAGCAAAATACAGCCAATGCTTGCTCTTTGTGCTAACACTGTTACCATCAAAGAAATCCATTAGAAAGCTGGAGATATGTAGCTACTGGTCATTCTCATCATACTGCAGAGATTCTGAAGAGGAGCAATTACCCCGGGGATCATTCGATTCTTTGATATAGACATTACTGTGTTCAGCTGCATATCAGGTTCTCAATATGTAATGGACTTGCAGAAAATTAATCTTCTTCTAGACTAAAGTCTAAAACAGTCTTTCCCCTTCTTTATTGATTTATTCTGAACTCCTTTACACACTAGAGAAGCAGCAGCACTAGACAGATTTATGAAACAACAGCAATAGGCTGTAGCACATTGGAAAAATGAAATTCATCATAATTAAGCTCATGAACCAATCTAGCTCTCACTCTCAACATCATTACAACCATCTACAAGAATGCTCTTCATACGATCCATCAAGTCCTGCATTTGTTCCCTTGAATGCAAGGGTGACGGATAAACACATGTACAATTCAATTCTCCATCGCGTATGCAGTCAAATATGGCTATGGAGGGGCCAACACCATGGACTGAAGAGCACCCCTCGTAATCCTCCAACCCTAGCTCTTGGTGCACTTCACTAGAATCATCGATCACGAGGTCCTCAAAAACAGAGACAAAGGCAGTTCTCATTGACGATGATGGGGTTAAACCAGGGTTTTCAATAGCCTTGCACATGAGGAAGTTGAGGTCCGACATGTCTGTGAAATGCTTGTTAGAGTTCTTCGCATCTGCAAAGGCTGTGTAGCATCTCTTTGCCAGCTCCCACAGTGTGTTTTCTCCGTTTATGTCATGCGAATTCATGATGGCAGAATGATAAAACCCTGAACCAATTAGACAGGCATGTCAATCTTAATTTCATCCGGCATTTAGATAATTCATAATTGACATTGGATTCACATTCCTGATTATTGACCTCTAAAAAGTCAATTTTTTCCGGTCAGCAGTTGACATTTTCAGAATTGACTTATTAAAAACTTCAACAAAAGTTTCAGCCCTGGCTTTTTTCATGGTAATAGTATTCAAGGGCTTACCAAAATCATTGGCAGAAAGGGGTGGATCAAGAAGTGAACGGCAGTCGAGGAGGGTTACTACAGCATACTTTTCCCATTGATGATCAGGAAGGTGCTTAGAGGCACGTGCGGCAATCAATCCAGCAGCTGCCAACGCCCCACATAGTTTTATTCCTTTAGACTTGCAACCCTGCAAAGTTGGAGTCATGGTCAAATTTAGCCAAATTCATATATAATTTTTGGTCAAAAATCAAACTTGTATTATTGATGCATTGCAATGTCTTATGCCTCTCACAAGTTGACCCACAAAAGAAAAAATGCTAATAGATAGCTAGAAAGAATCATTGTTCAAGGGCCATAAGAACCAGGTATTGGCATGTGCCAAATAGGCTCTCATATTTAATGAACTACGGTGACAATTCTTGACACAACACGACACGACACGACAACAAAAACCGATATGCAGTTAAAGCAATCGGCTTGGCCATTACTTTAGCAGCAACCTCAACACAACAGGATTTGCTAACACAAATAATAGACGGGATTGAGTTGATGTAAAATACAAAATGTAAGTGATTTTGACACAAGTAGTCTGTCTAATGACATTATATCGTGTCAAAATTTCTTTTGAAACTAGCACCCAAATGTGGCAATTGTCAAATCTTCAGTAACCCAATCCTAACACCCACAACTCTATCGATTGCCCCTCCTAAGAGCAACTCCAACCATGGAGTCCTTAGGTCCTTAAGTCTCAAAATGAGACTCACTTGACAAAATGAGCTTCTCCAACTATTAAAAAAAAAAACAGTCTAAAGTCTTATATTTATGACACTAGTCCATGATTATTAATTATGTAAAGACATAATTGATAAAGTATTAATCTATATTATATTTAAGTTATTGTCCAAAAAAATATATATAGGATGACACTTTCAATACAAGACTTCATGGTTGGAGATGGATGAGGTGCCATTTGAATAGTTGAAAATGGGTGCTATATTGAATTCATGGTTGGAGTTGCTCTAAGTAATCTAGGACAATGACAGAGGCAAGCCAAATGAACCAATGAATGTGACTCATCTGCTAAAACTCCATACTTTTTTAGCAGCATGACAAATAATCCAGCCCATCAGGCCCATCACTCCTGCAAACTTATAGACGACAATGCCAAATATTGATGTGATGGGGGACCATACTACGGACCTACTGCTCGTCTGCTCCTCCTATCCACCCACTTCGTTTATACATCAATCTTCATTCTAATAACGAAAATATGGGCCCATTCTGGTTCATTGGTTCATTACTACGTAACTAGCTTCATTATATTCGAGCATATTCATAGGAATCAGATTAAAGAAAAGTTGAGATGCTTGCAATGATTGCTTTATTTTTATGGCTAAAAAATTAGGAAAAATAAATAAATAAATTCAGAAAATGACTTACAGCAAGAAGCTTGTCAGTGTCTTGTGGATTAATCCGCAACTTCACCATCTGAGTAGTCCTCGGCAGCTTCACGTCTTTCAACTCCAGATTGGAGAGCCTGAATGAATTCAAAGAGTACCCAAGCATGTCCACCCCACGCGCCCAGAATGGCTTGTTCGCCTTCCCATTTGGGATAAGATCCTCGATTCCCAATCTGACCTCCCCATTTCCCTTTAATTCCCTCCCTGTCCCTCCCCCGCCAACCAACTCCAACAGCTCCCTCAGCAGCTCCGCCGCCGCCGCGCGGTCGCATGCTGCCGTGTGGAGTCGCAGCACCAGGGCCCACTGGGACTCGCTCAGCGCGTACGTGCTCGCGAAGAACACGTCGGTGTCGTCCGACGGCGGATCGGAGTTGCGCCACGAGTTCTGGTTGAGCTCGTGCTCGAGGATTTGATGGAATGGGGTGATGGTGGAGTGGCTCTGGAGAATGCGAGCCGTGGATGAGAGATCGAACGGCTGGATTTGGAGGTGGGGAGTTGGGGGAGTGAGGAAAGAGTAGGTGTTTGCGGAGGGTTCGAAGTGGAGCTTGGAGCGGAAGATAGGGTGGGAATTTTGGAGGTTGTGGAGGGCATTTTGGAGAAGTGGGATGTTTGGGGGTTTAGTGAGGAGGAGAGCTAGGACTGTTATGCCGGTGCCAACGGGAACGGCTTTGCACCAGCTGTACTCGGTTCCACCGACGGCTCGGGCATTGGGCTCGGGCACTGATGCCGGGTTGGGGTTTTGATCTGACATGTTGCGACGAGAGAGGAGGAAGGAGAAGAAAACAATGAGAGAAGAGAAGACCCATGTATATATCCTCTCAAAGGCAAACTGTCTATTTTTCACACATATCCTCTCAACTAAATTTTTTTTCATAATCTCGTTACTGACATATGTGACGAAGTACTATAATTGGTGACCTCAATATTTTATTGTACAGCCACCAATCATAGTGGCCCGTCACACATATCATATGGCGTGACAAGATTTTTTTTCCAACTAGACGGTCTAGATTAAACTCATTCAAGTATTCAACTACCAAAAATTTTCTTGTTTAGTTACTTGTTAGAAGAATTGTTTCCAATATTGAAAATCCGCATTTATAATCTTGGAAACTCACGTTTCTATAACGTTTCTTTCGATCATCAACTGAAAACGTGATGAAAACGTGTTTTCCTTACGTTTCCGTATCCGATTCTCACCGATACAAATAAAAAAATAATTATAATATTATTCTAAAATTATCATTCGCACCACCACAACTACTCATGTTTAATTTTGATTCGCAGCTTATTATTCTCATTTTTTCCCATCGTTTCTTACTCTTAATTTTGTTTTTGAACAATTCTCTTAAATTTGGATATGACCAATACATGTGAATGTGTGATGACTTTGGGAGAAGATGGTCACGGACTTTTCAAAGCGCACACTTGTTTTTTTATTACGCTGCCACCACTGTTTTGGAATATGAAGCTTGGTCACACCTATCATGCTTTTATCATGCAACCTTGTATGATATAGTAAAAGGGTAAAACAATTTGACATCTTCGTCATAACTTTAGGCTTCAACAATGGACGTACTGACACACATCTTTCTAGTGATAACAGACCACATGAGATTTTAACAACTCTCTCTTATGCGACTTTACAATTGAAAAAAGTTAGTATGAGGGATCACATATAAATAAATATACGCAACTAAATGTTATAACAATGGAAATAATCGTATGTTGTTTCATGTATATATGATGGGTGCGTCTACGGTACCCTCGAGAGGAGACGGGGAGGAGGGAGGATAGTGGGGATGCATTTGCAGGGGGTGGGGTCTGGTGGGGTTATGGAATTCAAGGACAGCCAAGCATGTCACGTGTCCAAATATAACATGCTTGAAAGTTGGAACACCTTAGAATTTCCCATATATGATGTATATAATCTTTTGGGCATGTCGATACGTTAAATCCTCAAGTCACATGTTGTTGCTCCTCTATTCTTGCGTCTCTTCCTCTCTATCTAGCTCTCTCCCTGTCGAACATAATCTATCTAAACTATGGTTCTTTGTAAAAAAAAAAAAAAACTAATTAATTATAACTCAATAACTCATCTTTATGTAATTGTTGTTTGTACTCTATCACTCTCTATGTGAGCTCTAGGCTTCCGACTAAATCAGCAACGATTAATTAATATCCTTTAATCACAACTCACAATCAATTGGTGATGAAACTTACAACTAACCGTAATTTAACATCAATGGGGACCATGAGTTTGACTAATAAGAGTTCCATTGAGAGAGAAACAGAGGGCTAAGTTTTGGTGCGGGTGAAATAACTGAGTGGCAAATTTTGTAATTTATATGAAATATATAGTATGAAAATGTCATATTGGCTTTTTTTTATTAGCTATATTTATTGGGCAAAATTATATTTTGTATGATTACTTGAGATGAAGGAAACTTAATTTGTGTGTGTCAAGTCAATTTAAGAGCAATCAATTCTAAATTAAAATAAGAAAAGAGAATCCTTCTAGAATATAGTTTAGAGTTAGAATATGATTTCTGATTCAAATCATATTGTATCTGAGACGTAATCAAAGAGTTAATTCAGTACGTGATTTCATATGAGATGAGATTGACAGCGTGAGCATGGTGTGGGAGCTAGAAACACATTGCAGTGAGAGAATTGGACAAGGCTTTATGGGAATATTTTGGACATTTAGGTAGGCCTGTGAGGTTTGGGAAGATTTGGGAAGTGCGGAAAAGCTTGGGAGATTCAGGAAAGCTTGAGAATTTTGAGAGGTTTGGGAAATGCATGCTTGTACACCTGGTAGTTTCTTAGGATGTTGTTAGGTACTGGTTGGTTTATGTTTGGTTTTGATTGGCTGCTTGGAGGTTGTTGCATGAGGGGAAGGATGAGAGAGGGAATTCATCTCTATGCCTGTAATGGTTTGCCTAGGTGTTGTTGAGTTTTATTCAGTCTCAGGAGCCTCCCTTTTATAGGCTCTATCAAAGAGTGAAGCATTTACTTCGTGATGTCAGAATTTAGTGAATATAATCAATGCAATTTGGAGGGAGCGTCTAATATTAAATGCAGTGGAAATTGTTGCAGGGAGAAGAGTTATCTATCATTGACTAAAGTGGCAACCATTAATGAAAAGGTGAGTAAGTAGTTGGTATTTAAATTTCAGATGTTGGAGACTCATTGTTCGAGGAAGAAGGAAGATATGTCTCCTCCTGCAGTTTTTGATATTGAAACACCGCGGGAAACATTACTGACAACGGAGCATGTGAGGAACGACAAGAAATGAATTGGGTTTCATAGGCTTTGGCTCTGGTGAGTCCAATTCTCATATTCACTATTTCAATTCCAACGTAAACCATTGGGCTTAGATTTTGGGCCCAAGACCAAAATCTCCAATGGTATAGGTTAGAAATGAGCATTATGTGTTTCTGTTACCTTCCATACCATATCCACTTCTGTAAGCCCCAAATGTGTGGTCGTGGCTTGGGTTCACATGCGTGATATGATAATTTGGAGTGATGAATTTAGATAAAATATATAGATTTATTGCATTTGTGGGTGTTATTATATGTGTATTTTCTTATCGGGCCTAAAATGTGTAAAATACATGTTTCGTGCCTTTTTAGGTATCAACAATATCTTGTACTCCTCTATAAATAGAGGCTCATGTTCATCAATGTAATACAACAATACCAGAGTTATTCTCTTCTTCTTTACTTTCGTCATTCTACAACACGTTATCAACACGAGCCATAACCTTGAATCAATAGCCAAAAACTTTGAGCATGGCATCCTGCTACGCGCCAAAACCCTAGAACCCTATCTCGCAGGTTTAACCCGTGTGCACGCTGACAGAGGCCGAGACCGTCGACCCTCCATGCCGTGAACCACCACCGGCGCTGCACCTTGATTCCCTCATCTTCTGCATACCACCTTCAAGTTCAAGACCAAGAAGAACCCAAGAAAAGAATTCCAAGTAAGTTTTAAGATTAAAGTTATTGCTTTTTGCACTTTCAATTACTTCTTTTCTCAAGGGACTTGCAACCTCACTGGGGATCAAGGTACAGCGCTGGTGGTGGTTCAAGGCATGGAGGGTCGGCGATCTCGGCCTCTGTCGGCGTGCGCACAGGTTGAACCTGGGGGATAGGGTTCTAGGGTTTTGGCGCATAGCAGGATGCTATGTTCAAGGTTTTTGGCTACTGATTCAAGGTTAGGGCTCGTGTTGATAACGTGTTGTAGAATAACGAAAGTAAAGAAAAAGAGAATAGATCTGGTATTGATGTATTTCATTGATGAATATGAGTCTCTATTTATAGAGGAGAACATGATACAATCTGATTGAATCAAGATTCTTATTCTAACTGTAAACTATATTCTTGAAGAATTATCTTTACTTATTCTAATCTATAATTGATTTCTCTTAGATTGGCTACACACACAAATTAGGTTTTTTTTTAACAGTAAGTCAAATTTTCTTCTACAACTTAATTTAGTTCGAAAAATTAATTAGTAAACTGCTGACTTTCATTACTTTGATGATTAACTTGAAGCTTTCATTTAACGAGGTGTAGCTCTTAAGCTTGGGCATGATCCATGTCGATCCCTACAATAGGTGGAACCATAACCAGAACCAGAACCCGAACCAAAACTAACATGTCGAGTTCAGTTTAGGTTGAGTGACCATAGGCCTCATCTACAACCTATAAACTATCTCTCTATCACCAATTCAGAAACCATTAATTTATCACCAGCCCATAAACCATCGATCTACTCACAAAGACAAAAACGAAGGAGAGAAGAAAAAAAGAGGAAACACATACCTTTTGTGGCCTAGAAGAGAGTAAACTTGGTTGCAAAGAAACTGGCCATGGAGTTGCAAAGGAAAAAAAGAAGAATAAAAAAATAGAGAAAAAGAAGAGAAAAGATGTCAGTTGAAATTAGACTATAGACGCACTAAAAATTTGCCATATAACTAAAAAAAAAACAAATTTCATAAATATCAATTACTTTCAATTGAATTGATAAATTAAAACACGGAACCAAGATAGGCCTGTTCACCTACTCAATAAATTGTTTACTCAATCATGCTCAACTGCCATTGGATTTAAATATAATGGTGGAAAACAATGAAGCAAATAAATACATTATAACTGTTTAATTATTTTCCACCATTGGATTTAGATCCAAAGACACTTGAGCACAATTGAGTAAGAAATCTATTGAGTAGGTGAACGGGACTCGGAACGAAGAACCGATTTGACCAAAATTGAACTGAACAACAAAACTTTAGAAGCAAAACCAGACCGAATCGGCTCGTTGAGGTTTGGTTCTTCGGTCTTTTTGGCTCACCCTTATTAGCTATTTTTCAAATTTCAAATTTGTTGTAGATTCAATCCGGCAAGACAAAGCCCAATTTCATTTGGTCCAGACCACCCCAGTCTAATATTTCAACCTGGCAACCACCCATTTGTTTAAACTTTAAACATGGGCAATCGAGTCCAATCAACCAATACCTGAAATAGAAATCTCACCAAAACCGTCCGATCTACATCCTTTGATGCGGAACCGTCGATATATCTCGTGAGGAGCGGCTCTCAAATTTCAAATCTCACTCTCATCCCGCTCTCTTCCCAATTTCCTCAGAGCAACAGAGGGAGAGAGAGAGAGAGACGAGCATTTCTGATTTCTCAGTTCGCAATCCGCGTTCGAGTTCGCATCAGAGAGAAGGACACACAGAAAAGAGCGATTGAGAGAGAGAGAGAGTGAAGAAACTCAGAGAAGCATTTGGGGAAGTGGATCTAGAACTAGTAAGACAAAATAGGTGCGTGCGACTCTCCCTCCGGCCCGCGTCTCAGAATGTCCGGCCGTCACGAGAAAGAGAAGGGCGTCAACGTCCAGGTTCTTCTGCGCTGCAGGTATTTCCCATCTCCGAAACCCTCTTTCTCTGCCTAGGGTTAGGGTTTGGAAGATTAGAATAGATTGGGCGAACCGTTTTGAAATCCCCAATTACTCTGTGATTTTGCTTGATTTGGAATTTGAACTCTTTTTTTAGGCCGTTTAGTGACGATGAGTTGCGGAGCAACGCCCCGCAGGTTATCACCTGTAATGAATACCAGAGGGAAGTGGCGGTGTCGCAGAGCATTGCAGGCAAGCATATCGATAGGGTTTTCACTTTCGATAAGGTTTTTACCTCAACCTAAACTCTCTCTCTCTTTTTCTGCCGAATTACATATTTAAAATTTTCATTTTTTGTTACTCGTGTTTGTAGGTTTTTGGTCCTAACGCGCAGCAGAGAGATCTTTATGATCAAGCTGTGATTCCTATAGTAAATGAAGTCTTGGAAGGCTTTAACTGTACCATTTTTGCTTACGGTCAAACTGGTACAGGGAAGACTTATACCATGGAGGGTGAATGCAAAAAGGCGAAGGTATTGTTTATCAGTTTCACGGTGATATTTTACGAGTTGAGTATCAATAATTCAATATCATCTGTTGATATGATGTGGAATTGCAACAGAGTGGGCCTAATGGAGAATTGCCTCCTGGAGCTGGAGTTATTCCGAGGGCTGTCCAGCAGATTTTTGATACACTTGAGGGCCAGTGCGCAGAGTACAGTGTAAAAGTTACTTTTTTAGAGCTTTACAATGAGGAGATTACTGATCTGCTTGCCCCAGAAGAACTTTCTAGAGTCTCTGTGGAGGAGAAGCAGAAAAAGCAGTTGCCTCTAATGGAGGATGGGAAAGGTGGAGTCCTCGTAAGAGGACTGGAGGAGGAAATTGTGACGAGTGCTAGTGAGATTTTCACTCTTCTTGAAAGAGGGTCTGCGAAACGTCGCACTGCCGAAACTTTATTGAATAAACAATCTAGGTAATGCTTATTTCGCTGTCTTCGTTTCTAGAATATGTCAACTTTTTGTTTTTGTTACTGAAAAATCTTTTTTGAATTTCAGTCGGTCACATTCTCTCTTTTCCATCACGATTCACATTAAGGAAGCAACCCCAGAAGGTGAAGAACTGATCAAATGTGGAAAGTTGAACTTGGTTGATTTAGCTGGCTCAGAAAATATTTCTCGTTCGGGTGCTAGAGAGGTGCAAACATTTAGTTTGACTGCCCAAATCAATGCTAGTGTGATCAGGAGTTGCAGGATTACATCTAATAGTTTTTAAAACTGTTTTTCTTCTTGTTGTGTCATCTACTGATTATTAGGGTCGTGCACGAGAGGCTGGAGAAATCAACAAAAGTTTACTGACTTTAGGGCGAGTAATCAATGCTCTGGTGGAGCATCTTGGGCATATTCCATACAGGTTGGGACTGCACTCTTTTGTTTTTCTCTTTATCCCTATGGTCATTGTACTTTCCAAATTCTAATAACAGAATTGCATTTGAAATTAGGGATAGCAAGCTAACAAGGTTACTTCGTGATTCACTTGGGGGAAGAACGAAGACTTGCATAATTGCTACAGTATCACCGGCTGTCCATTGTCTGGAAGAAACCCTGAGCACATTGGATTATGCACATAGGGCAAAAAATATAAAAAATAAGCCTGAGGTTTGTTATTTCATATTGGTACTTATAGTTTGTTAATATGCTTTACCATAGTGTGTTCTTATGCAAGGTTTTCATATTGTTACTGCATAGAGACTCATATTTCCATTTGTTACTGGAATAAGTAACAAAATCAAGTGGTCGTCTCTGTGAATTTGTCCATTTTTGTAAAACAAAAACAAATGGGCATAAGAATTATTACTCTGTGAAGACTTTTTTTCTTATAGGGCTTTGTTTGTAGGCCAATGTATCTTTCTGCCATTGGCACGATGCTATTTGTTGAATGTTTGTCGTTACTGTTGAGGCCATGAGTAGTTTCAATTTGCTTAATATGATTAAACACGGTTATAATTTTTTTTTGTGGTTTATATGTAGGTGAATCAAAAAATGATGAAATCAACACTGATCAAGGATCTTTATGGTGAAATTGAACGGCTTAAGGCAGGTTAGAATCGTTAGGTACTTTGTATTATAGTTGTGAGGTAAAGCTGTGTGTACCCTGAAGTAGCTGATTTAATTGTGATTGCGATCAGAGGTGTATGCTGCACGTGAGAAGAATGGTGTCTATATTCCAAAGGAACGATACTATCAGGAGGAAAGTGAAAGGAAGGTATAATATTTTCTTCATTTTCCTTCTGTTCCTTAATGTGTACATTTGTGTTTGCATGTGTCTGAGTTATTGATATAATCTGATTCCATTTCTATGTATAGAATAATTTTTGCAGCTTAAGAAAAGGGAATATACATTTTACTTATGTATGTCTTGACTTTATGAATCATATAAGCTCTTTCTCCATTAGTTGCTTTTGGTCGGGTGGGTGATAGTTTTGGACTTGTGACTTTAGATAAGCACCTCTTTTACTAAATTTGAAATACAATGACTGAATATGTTGACTTCTCGATTTTCTTTGCCGATACTCATGTTCTTTTTTCTTGTGTTTAGGCTATGGCTGATCAGATTGAGCAGATGGGGGTCACCCTAGAAACTCATCAGAAGGTTTGTTGCTATGCTATTTGTTTTAAATAATAGCTCATATCCTGCTACTTGTGTTGTGTGGTATCTAACCGTATGGTGTGTCTTGAACAGCAATTTGAGGAGTTGCAGGATAAATATATCGTTCAGGTTCGACAGTGTCATGATTTGAGCAGCAAACTTGAATCCACTGAGGTGAGCTATTTCCATCTAGTCATATATTTAGTTATGGATTTATGTATAGAGTCTAAGACTAAGTGTAAATTTTTTTTGCAGAAAACATTGGATCATACTGCTAAATTGCTTTCCAACACCGAGGAAGAACTGATGAGATGTCAGTATGCTTTGAAGGAGAAGGATTTTATTATTTCTGAGCAGAAAAAAGCTGGTATATTCGAATTCTTCACTTCTCGAGATTGAATATTTTCTTTATCTTTCTTTGTTCTGATATTGTGGTATTCATGGCAGAGAATGCTTTGACTCATCAAGCATGTACTTTACAGTCTGACTTGGAGAAAGCACTCAAGGATAATGCTTCCTTGTTCCAAAAAATTGGTTAGTAGCCTTCATTAAGCAACTGATCTTCTAGTTTTTAAATTGTTTTCTGAACTTTTTTGTTCTGTTGTGATTTTTGGCAGGTAGAGAGGATAAGCTGAGTGCTGATAATAGATTGGTAGTGAATAGTTACCAGGAAGATCTTGCCAAGCGAGTTGGTTCCCTTTGCCAGATGGTGGAAACTTCAATGTCTCGTCAGAATGAACACCTTCAGGGTGTTGAGAACCTTTGTCATTCCTTTTTATTGGCCCATGAAAAGGTATTGTATGAGAGTTTGAGTGTTTGACACGGTTTTCCTCATATTGGGGATCATTTTTGTTTGGGTTCCTATTAATGATGTTTTTTATGCTTTCACGTTTTGCTTTTAGGCGGTTATGGATATGAAGAAGAAAGTGGCATCTTCGAGGGCTTTGTATCTTTCTCATATTGAGGCAGTGCAAAATGTTGTGCGTTTGCACAAGGCGAGCTCTAATGCTGGTCTGGACGAAGTTTCATCTTTGGCTTCTGCCAATGCACATTCTATTGAAGAAGTAGGTAGCAATCTGAGTTTCTTTGCATTTTGTCCCCTGTTGCACTCTCTAGTTTTGCAGTAGTTTGATTTTTTTATTGCTACAATATCTTTTGATGAATACCAAGTTTATTGATATTATTCAATTTTTTTTTTTGGGATTCAGTTTCTAGCTTTGGAGGCTGGTGAGTCAGCTTTGATATTTCAGAATCTTCTGAGTGGTCTTTCAACACAGCAGGGAGAGATGACAGTTTTTGCGAAGGAATTGAAACAGGTGTGTGTTCTGACATGTACCTTATTACTTGTAGAGAGAATTCTTTGTCTTTTGAGGTTAACGTCTCACATTTTTTCTTAATGCAACATCTCCAAAACTTTGATTCTATTATGCTCTAAAGTGACGTATCATTTCTTTATAATTCTTCTTCTTACACTTTTGCAAGTTTTTGTTTGTAACAGAAATTCCATTCTAGTATTGAGCAAACAAAGGAAATTTCTGAATACTCTCAAGGATTTCTGCACAAGCTTATGGAAGAATCAAAGAGGCTTGAAGATCATGTGACAAATGCTAACGATATTAAAATGAAGAGCATTGCTGAATTTCAGAAGGCTTATGAGGTAAGCTTATACAGTCACTGCACATATATTTTTTGTTACAATTTTCTGACATGCCAATTTTATGCTACACAGGAGCAGTCAAAATCTGACGCAGAGAAGCTTATTGCCAATATCTCTAATTTGGTCACCGATCACATTTGTCGTCAAAAAGAGATGGTTTGTGTTTTGTGATGTTTTTTATGTTGTAAATTAAGATTTTTGTATTATAGAGCTCTTGCCAAAATGATCAATGTTTGGCCTGCCAGGTGGATGCCAAGCTTGTGGATTTCAGAGAAAGTGCAATTGCAGACAAGTCTTTCTTGGATGGTCACGTTTCCTCCATGGGCGGTATTGCCACAGATGCAAAACGAAAATGGATGGAATTTTCTATGCAAGCAGAGAATGATGCTAAGGATGGTGTTGATTACTCTGCGGCAAAGCATTGCCGCTTGGAGGTACTTCTGCAGCAATGGTAAGTTAATGTCTTATGTTTTATACCAAGTTATGATTCATGTCATTTGTTTTTTAAATGTTGACCTTTGTTCTGTCCATTTCTTTGTTTAGTGTAAGTACTGCTGATTCAGCTTCGAAGCACTGGAAAAGGACACAGGACTCTGTGAATGATATGGGAAATAAGCATGTTTCAGCTATGGGGTCGCTTATCAGGTAGCAGTCATTAGATGGCATAGGAAAACCCTTTTCATTTGGTTATGTGTTGCTTATGCTTAAATTTTGTGTGGGCAACTGAAATCAGTGAAATTTATAGTTTCCTAAAACAAAGAAAGAAAATTAACTACAAGAGAAAGAACCTCTGCTTTTGCATAAAAAGAACCTATTATGTTCAACAATTTGTGGTTCGTGTTTATAGTTCTTTGAACAGTGTTGATAATATTTGTGCAAATGATATGGTGCAGGGATGCTTATGATAGTAATGAACAACATGATGTTGAAATCAATTCAGTGAGGACCACAGTCGAGCAAGATGTGGCAAAGGATAGTGAGGATGCCCTTCAGCATGTAGAAAGTGAGTATTTAGCTGCAATAGTAATTGTGGAAGCTGTGTGTGGTCTTTAGGGTTTTATCCATGTGAATATGAAAAACAATACAATATGAATTCTAGCCTGAAATGTCGATAAGGATAATACATGTGGTGTAGTGCTTGTTTCTGTTGGTTTTTATTATTTAGATTTGTTAAGATTTCCCCAAGCATATGGTTAACCTGTATATGATTGTAGTAGAGATGTGATGTTTTGGCTGTGGAACCTCTTACAGGTATGGATGAGCAGGAGCGGGAATCTATATCTGGAATCTTGGAGGTTATCAAGGCTCAATCAACCACCCTTGAGACGTTCCGGGAGGATCACTCTGGGCAAGCTGCATCGATTGAAGAGAGGGCACGGGATACCTTCCAGAACCAGTATATGGTAAGTTACTATGATATCATGAATATCTTTGGAAAGTGGACACAATTTCTGCTTGAACACATTCTTCTATTTGTCTACTGGTAAATGCATCCATAACATACGCTGCTTTTGATCCGAGTTTTAAGATGTGTTTTTAGTTGTGTTGATGTATTCCCATGAATTGAGGACATGCGGAGGACATGACTTTTGATAGTCTTCCCAATTTCTCTTTAATGTCATCACCACCAGTCACAATTTTTTCGACTGGTTTATGTAATTCACTTCATGATTTCTTCTTTCTGAATGCTATTAGGATTATGAACCTTGTGGTTCGACACCAGAAAAGGCGGAGCCAGAAATTCCAACCAAGGGAACAATTGAGTCACTACGAGCCATGCCAATGGAAGCTCTTGTTGAGGAATTTCGGGAAAACAATTCATATGACTCATTCGATGTGAAGGAGCTGAAGCCTTCGCTAATACCACGCTCGCCGCTTACACAATTAAACTAATGCTGGCCTGATGTGATACTAGCTCAGTTACTTGCATGAAATTGGTATTTTGTATCTGTATCATTATTGTTCACTTTTTATTGCTTCCAACACAAGGATGTAGTAGAATGTCATGCCATGGCTTGCCCCTTGTGCAGTCGGTGTACCAATAAATCCAGTCTTTGGATTTAGCAGTGTAGCTCGTATAGGAAGGAATGTATATCGGGGCGGGGCGTCTACACATGTTGTTAAGTTAATTTTCCTCAATGCTGTTTCGTTTACCCATTGTGTACGTAAAGTCTGTTTTGGAATACTATACGCTTTTTGTTCTAGTCTTTGCTTGTGGTTCTTTTGTAGAACGCTATGCCAAAAGGACTACCAAATGCGTTGAGTTGTTTGCATTGTATTACATTTTTTAGTATAGCTATTTCTATTAGCAATAGTTTCCATCAATTTTTATTTTTTGATTAATTTCTCCTCAAACAGAAGGAACCATTACGCATTCCTTGAAGGAGTTCCCTTTCAATTATTCGATAGGCTCTCGTTTTCCCTCTTCAGTTTTCTCTCTTTCTTTTCAAAGCAGGCCTCCGCCTATCTTGTACTCCCTGAGCGCTATTATGCTCAAATTGAAAAACCAGACCTTCCTTGTTCCAAACTATGGCAGATTCTACAAGTTTTCTACAGCGGCTGCTATTGTAGATACCACGATCACCCACACCCATATACAGGAAGTGCCACAACCTCGATTTTCGCCGTCGTTGGACCCCAAATTCTACATCACTGCCCTGCTCAGCTCTAGAAACGTCGCTCACATTAGACAAGTCCATGCTCAATTGGCTGTCAATGGAGTGCTCCAAAACCTCACTGTTACAAACAAGCTAATTTACATGTATGCTCAGCATAAAGTGCTGGGTGATGCTTATGCTCTATTTTGTGATATGGACGAAAAGGATGCAGTTACTTGGAGTGTAATGGTTGGTGGGTTTGTAAAGGGTGGCGATTTCACTAATGGTTTTGGAACATTTAGGGAGCTTATTCGATGTGGGGTGGCGCCGGATAATTATACATTGCCTTTCGTGATAAGGGCCTGTAGGGATTTGTTGGACCTGAAAATGGGCAGGTTGATTCATGGCATTGTTCTGAAACATGGGTTGCTTTCGGATAATTTTGTCTGCGCTGCTCTGGTGGACATGTATGCGAAATGTAGGGTTATAGATGATGCCCGCCAACTGTTTGATAATATGCCACACAGGGATCTTGTAACATGGACAGTGATTATTGGTGGATTTGCTGAGTGCAGGAATGCAAGTGAGTCTTTGGTTATGTTTGACAGGATGATAGACGACGGTGTTGTCCCGGATAAGATTGCTATGGTGACTATTGTTAATGCTTGTGCAAAATTCGGGGCTATGCATAAGGCCAGACTTGTTCATGATTATATATGTAGGAATAAGTTTTCCTTGGATGTGATATTGGGGACGGCAATGATTGATATGTATGCTAAGTGTGGGTGTGTTGATTCTGCGAGGGAAATTTTTGACAGGATGCAAGTGAAGAATGTTATAACATGGAGTGCCATGATTGCAGCTTATGGTTATCATGGGCGTGGCAGGGAAGCTCTTAATATATTTGATATGATGTTGAGCAGTGGAGTATTACCAAATGCAATAACATTTATTTCACTGTTATATGCTTGTAGTCATTCAGGCTTGATTCAAGAGGGTCTTCGGTTTTTCTCATTGATGTGGGATGAATATTCTGTCAAAGCAGATGTCAAACATTATACTTGTATGGTAGATCTTCTGGGCCGTGCTGGGAAACTTGATGAGGCCTTGAATTTGGCAGAGAGTATGGCAGTTGAGAAAGATGAGGGGTTATGGAGTGCTTTGCTTGGGGCGTGTAGAATCCATGGGAATCTAGACCTAGCAGAAAAGGCAGCTAGTTCACTTCTGGAACTACAGCCCGAAAACCCAGGGCATTACATATTGCTTTCAAATATTTATGCAAGAGCAGGGAGGTGGAAAGAAGTGGCAAAGATGAGAAATCTGATGACCCAGAGGAGACTAAAGAAAATTTCTGGTTTGAGTTGGATTGAGGTAGATGACAAAAATTACCAATTTAGCGTTGGAGATAGGACTCATCTGCAATCAGAAAACATTTATGCTATGCTCAAGAGTTTGAGTCATAAACTGGAGTTGGCTGGTTATGTCCCTGATACAAATTTTGTGTTACATGATGTTGATGAGGAAGTTAAAGTGCATATGTTGTACACCCATAGTGAGAAGTTGGCAATTGCTTTTGGCCTTATCGCCACTGCTGATGGAACTCCTATCAGAATTACAAAGAATCTTAGAGTTTGTGGTGACTGCCACACATTTTGCAAGTTTATATCAGCTATTACACAAAGGGTCATCATTGTCCGAGATGCAAACCGGTTTCACCACTTCAGGGAAGGGACCTGCTCATGTGGAGATTATTGGTGATCTGCTTGTTTCTTGGTAATTTGAAGTTAGTTGTCCCTAGGCAAAACGAAAAAGGTCAGATTTCTTGCTTATTTTCCCATCACATATACATTTCGTGGTTGTATACATTGTAATAATACTACCTTCAGAGGCCATTTGGGACTTTCAGTGAGTTGACGTTGGTAAAACATGACATCATATGTTATTATACTGATCAACTTCATCAACGTAGTAAATATGAGAACCCGAATTGTTCTTTATTTGGTATCAAAAATTGATCTTTATGCTGTTTCCTTTTCTGGTTTAGCCTTTTGTTTCTGGAGTTCACTTAAGTTGCAAGAATCAGTTTAATGTCTATTTACATGGAACAACAATTTGAATTATATCTTATCAATGTTTGAGGTCTTGATTTTTATAAGCGTCCGTCCAGGCAATTTATATTTAGTGTTGTTCATTGCAATTGAGTTTAGTTTCAGCATGTCTGTGTGCCTTACTCTACATTTCGCCTTCCATTTACTCACCATTTAGTTCCCCTAGTTCCTTTGTTTCACCAGGGTCCTCCAAAGGGTACAGTAGTCTCACCCTCCTGTTCAGCAAGATGTGATTAACCAGAGTATACAGGTGGAAAAAGATTGCAGACCAAAATTAAGGCTAATATGCAGGCCATTACCATATTATACGAAACCTTGCATTCACAGACAGTTAGGAATGTCGCCTCTCCAAGGCGATTCTGTGAAACCTTTATAATATTCAACAGTTAGTGATGCCACATCCAACTTCTATGTTGAATTGTAATATGTCCTTTGACAAGCTACAATTAGATTACATTTACTGAACTTTTCCTTCACCAAATAATTAAGATGGCACACTTTGAAGTTGGTTTTTCTTCATAGAAGTTAGTTGTTTACATCATTGAAAAAGAGAGGGAGAGAGGTAGAGAGAGTTGGTTTTTCTTTTGATTTCACAATAATATTTCAGAAGTTGTGTTCTTTAGTAAGAGGAACCCTTCTACAGTTTTTCACCCCTTTTGTTTATATGTTGTGGAGGATGGTTGTGTTTGGTGGTGAGCAGGAAGGCTCAGGAGGATCACGTGTAGCCCTGCTAGAGTTATATACTTATATCTCGTCCTAAAACCCAACAAAAAAAGACCAATGCAAACCACTAAATTAATTCAACTTCTATGATCGTCCCAGCTAAAATAACCAGAGAAGTTGAGGAAAACAAAATGAAGTAGAAAATGAGAGAGAGCATAGAAAGAACACAATTTTTGAACGTGATTACATTTTTGCAAATTGTTGAGAATATACAACACTACAATTTCCTTTTATATCATTCTAACAAATAATATGAAATTGGTAGACTACCCTTAACATCCTCCCTCAACCATATGCTTTGGATAGAGATTGGGCACATTCAGCTCATGGATGTCATTAATAATGATGGACCCGTAACTGACATATATACAAATATGATATGATAATGTTGTTCAGTATTTACACAAAAATGAACTCAGTGAAATAATAAGGTAAATTTAACTGATTAATCTTATAATTAATTATGTACACAAGCGGGAACTACTACATTATAAGTGATATCCTTGCTAATATTGTTCTATATATGCAAGATGGTATAAGGAACTGGACTTTCCAAGGAGGCTGCCTTTTGCTCGAGATAGGATCGTGGAGTTGTTCTTTTGGATAGTGGGAATATATTTTGAACCCCAATACGCGTACGGGAGAAACATTCTGACGAAGCTGATTGAGCTAGTAACAGTAATGTATGATATCTATGATGCATATGGTACATACGAAGAACTCGACATCTTAACTGAAGCAATTGAGAGGTCTAAAATAAACAAACCGTTGCCTTTTCATTTACCCTTGATTCAGTTTTGGCATAATATACATGCTTAATTAACATATATGCTAAGATGAATATGGATACATTTTAAGCAACTTTCAGGTTGGATGCTAGTTGCATGGATCAACTGCCAGACTATATGAAACCATTTTATCAAACATTTCTGGATGTTCTCAATGAAGTTGAGGAGGAGCTAATAAAGCAAGGAAGATCATACCGAGTTTACTATGCAAAAGAAATTGTATAGTACAGTGCATTAATAACCCAAAATTAGATCGATCAGCTCCATGCAGTGACAGATTAATTAATTCTATGCAATGGTAGATTGGTCTACCACTACATGGAGTTCATCTGTCAGTAAGTACATGATTTTTTCTTATTTGTTTAACAAATATATGAATGATGTATCTATATATATTTGCGCATACAGATGAAGAATCAAGCCCGACTCTACTTTGCTGAGGCCAGATGGTTCCACGAAGCATGCACTCCAACAATGGATGAGTATATGACCGTTGCAGCAGCTTCTGTGGGTAACACCATGCTTTCAGTCATATCTTTAGTCGGCATGGGAGACAATATATCAAAAGAGGCAATTGAGTGGTTGGCCAATGATCCTAAAATTCTTAGAGCTTCGAATATCATATTTAGGCTTATGGATGACATTGCTGGGCACAAGGTATTCCTAAGTTGAATTAATGTGAACTACAATAGATTTTAACCAGTATAATTCGGAACTAATATTTGATTTGGTTTTTGCAGTTTGAGAAAGAGAGAGGGCATGTTGCTTCTAGAGTTCTAGCATTGATTGCTACATGAAGCAATATGCATGGGGTCTCAGAGCAAGAGGCACTTGTTGAATTTAACAAGAAAATAGTGGATTCCTGGAAGGATATAAATGAAGGGTTTCAGAGACCCACTCCTGCGCCAATGGCCGTGCTTAATCGTGTTCTCAACCTAACAAGAGTGGACGATCTCCTTTACAGAAGGGGAGATGCCTTCACGCATATTGGGAAAGTGTTGAAAGATGGTATTGCTTCACTGTTTATTGATCCAGTGCCACTTTGAAGTTGGACTTTTGGCCGTTCGATCTCTCCTTTGTGACTTTTTATATTTCTATTTTTGAATAAGATGACCTTTAGTGTTTCGGTGTTCTACTGCTAGGGTCCTATCCTTTCCTCTCTTTCTCTGGTTAATATATCATATCATATGTTGTTTGATTTCAAAAATAAAATAAAAGCTTTGGTCCGGTGATATTAGTCTTTTCATTTGTAAGTGAGAGATTCTACAAACTACTAGTTGTTGTGTATTTTCAGTTGTGTTATGTAATAATAATATAAAAAAACTTGTAAGCGTAATGTTATGCACATGATTACATGAGCTTATTTTTTTTGGCCACTCTACATGCACCCCACGTACTTCTCCATTTTTTTTTTTAAATTCTTTACTTTTGTTGATGAAAAAAGAAAATTAAGACGAACAAGAGTGCTTGTCAAAAGGCTAATTAGCAGTGAACCACCACACATTTAAATTCTTTATTCATAATTAAGTTTACCACTGATTGAACATATGGATTACTTAGCCATCGCTTGACAAAATGAACACAACCAAAGGTCCCTGCAGCTAGGGAAGTAGCTAGGGAGGACACACGTAGGGGTTGGGTTCAGAACATTATGAGAATGAGAATTGCATGCAGAAATTAAGTTGGTGTTCAATTGGCACACATGCATTAATTCTAGCTTTGCTTGCTATGTTTTGGCTTCTGCAATCATTAATTTGGGACGGATCGAGATGGTGTTCCACCTTCGCATTTGAGCTTGTACGTACACGTATTTAGCTAGCTCGGCACTGTAAGCGAAGGAAATCGTCCCAAATTGAAGATATCATCCCTAAGAGGAAGAGACTGGCCAATTGCATTTCGACGAACAATATTACCTGGTTTAGAAAAACCGTCATCCAACTATTTAAGAAAGCAAAGAGGTGTACGTACATGTGCTCAATTCTCTACGTTTTCTGGTGTAAGATCAATCATAATTGATCATTGGACATGTCAATTCAACACCCAGCACTTTCCATTTAACAGAAAAGTCGTAAAGAGATGGGAGAATGGATCTCCTACCAAATACAAGAAAGGAGAATGCATTAGGCACGAAACGTACCAAGGGGGGCTGGGATGTGCTGCAGCCCACCATAAATTTTTGATAAGTAATTAAAGCAATGGAGTATTAGGCAAATTGATAATTTGTACCTTAAAACATGGTTGCATGGAGTAATAAATTGGAATTAAGTTGAACGATTGTTCGGGAAGGAAAGCAATTAGTTAATAAAATAGGCAAAAGCCAAAAAACAAAAAAAAGGCAAGACCACATTTTTTAGACGAAACATTCGTCTGGAAAGGTACCTTCTGTTTTTATTGTTGTTAGCTTATTATAAATAGACGATCGTAACAGCAATGTTTTCTCATACTTGACAGAAGCTTGAGGCATAAGTCTAGCTAGTCCAAAGCAGCAAATTAATCATGTCTGTGCAAGCTAATGCAGCAGCGGAATCCAAGAGCAACGCTAAGCCAGAAATTGTTCGTCACACAGCAAATTTTCAACCAAGCATTTGGGGAGATCGGTTCGCTAATTATGATGCCGAAGACAATGCAAGTATAGTTAATTATTATAACATATATATATATACATGTTTTCCTGATGATTTTATTTGTTTTAATTTTCAGATAACTCATGCTGATATGCAAAAACAAGTTGAGGAGCTGAAAGTAGTTGTGAGGAGGGAAGTATTCACTGATGTTGCTACTGGTTCTTCACATCAACTGAAGCTAATTGATGCAATCCAGCGCCTTGGTGTGGCCTACCATTTTGAATCCGAAATAGAACAAGCCCTGGAACGTACACACGCTACACATGATCATGACAATGAAGATGATGGTGATCTCTACCATGTTGCTCTTCGTTTTCGACTACTAAGACAACATGGATATAATGCTTCTTGCGGTAGGTTGATTAGTACGTGAAGAAGTTAAAGCTATTATTTCAATTCTTAAAGTTATATATGTGTCCATTCATTTTGACAATAAGCTCAATTGCAAAGCAGATGTATTCAACAAGTTCAGAGATGCAAATGGCAACTTCAAGGAATGCTTAATTGCTGATGTTTCTGGTTTGCTAAGCTTTTATGAGGCAGCCCATCTGGGGGTGCATGGAGAAAAATTGCTAGAAGAGGCTCTTGTTTTCACCACCACTCATCTCGAGTCTGCAACAACCTTAACGGGTGTAAGCTCTCTGCTGAAAGCACAAATAACTGAAGCCCTAGAGAGACCTCTACTAAAAACTCTAGAGAGGTTAGGCGCCCGGCGTTACATGTCAATCTACCAAGATGAAGCTTCACACAATGAAGATTTATTGCAGCTTGCAAAGTTAGATTTTAATGTTGTTCAGTGTTTACACAAAAAGGAACTCAGTGAAATAATAAGGTAAATTTAACTGATTAATCTTATAATTAATTAGGCACTAATATATATGTTATAAGTTATAGCCTTGCTAATATTGTTCTATATATACAAGATGGTATAAGGAACTGGACTTTGCAAGGAGGCTGCCTTTTGCTCGAGATAGGATCGTGGAGATGTTCTTTTGGATAGTGGGAATATATTTTGAACCCCAATACGCGTACGGGAGAAACATTCTGACGAAGCTGATTGAGCTAGTAACAGTAATGGATGATATCTATGATGCATATGGTACATACGAAGAACTCGTCATCTTAACTGAAGCAATTGAGAGGTCTGAAATAAACAAACCGTTGAATTTTCATTTATCTCTGATTCAGTTTTGGCATAATATACAAGATTAATTACAAAAGATCTCTCGAATTATATGGTCATTTTCATTTTCATACCAAAATATCAAATTATATCATTTTCATATCTCACGTTTGATTTTGCTAATAAATTCATACCTGAGAGATATTAATTTGTTAATTATTCCACTAACGAATTCATATCTCCAAGGTATGAGTTTGTTAGCGAAATCAAACGTAAGGTATGAAAATGATAAAATTTGATACTTGCGTATTAAATTGAAAATGACCCTATAGTTCAGTGGTCTTTTGTATTTATTTCTAATATACATGGTTAAGATTATATACTAAGTTGTATATGGATAAATTTTAAGCAACTTTCAGGTTGGATGCAAGTTGCATGGATCAACTGCCAGACTATATGAAACCATTTTATCAAACATTTCTGGATGTTCTCAATGAAGTTGAGGAGGAGCTAATAAAGCAAGGAAGATCATACCGAGTTTACTATGCAAAAGAAATTGTATGCCAAATCATGAAAATTTATCTTTAGTACTACTCTCAATATTATACATATATAGTACAGTGCATTAATAACCCAAAATTAGATCAGCTCCATGCAATGCTAGATTAATTCTATTCAAATTCTGATCGAATTTATTAACTTCAAATTTTTTATTTGTTTAACATATATATGATCGATGTATCTATATATATATATATATTTGTGCATACAGATGAAGAATCAAGCCCGACTCTACTTTGCTGAGGCCAGATGGTTCCACTACGCTTACACTCCAACAATGGATGAGTATATGAGCGTTGCGGCAGCTTGTGTCGGTAACACCTTGCTATCAGTCATATCTTTAGTCGGCATGGGAGACAATATAACAAAAGAGGCAATTGAGTGGTTGGCCAATGATCCTAAAATTCTTAGAGCTTCGAATATCATATTTAGGCTTGTGGATGACATTGCTGGGGACAAGGTATTCTCAAGTTGAATTAATGTGAACTACAATTCAATACAAGAAGCTAGATTTTAACCAGTATAATTCGGAACTAATATTTGATTTGGTTTTAATTTGCAGTTTGATAAAGAGAGAGGGCATGTTGCTTCTAGCATTGATTGCTACATGAAGCAATATGGGGTCTCAGAGCAAGAGACACTTATTGAATTTAACAAACGAATTGTGGATTCCTGGAAGGATATAAATGAAGGGTTTCAGAGACCCACTCCTGTGCCAATGGCCGTGCTTAATCGTGTTCTCAACCTAACAAGAGTGGATGATTTCATGTACAAAAGGGGAGATGCATTCACGCATATTGGAAAAGTGTTGAAAGATGGTATTGCTTCACTGTTTATTGATCCAGTGCCTCTTTGAAGTTGGACTTTTGGCCGTTCGATCTCTCCTTTGTGACTTTTTATATCAATCTATTTTTGAATAAGATGACCTTTAGTGCTTCAGTGTGCTACTGCTTGGGTCCTATCCTAGCCTTTCCTCTCTTCCTTTGGTTAATATATCATAGCATATGTTGTTTGATTTCAAAAATAAAATAAAAACTTTGGTGTTAAGCTTTAGTCCGGTGATATTACTCATATTAGTCTTTTATTTGTAAGTGAGAGGTTTTATGGACGACTAGTTATTGTGTATTTTCAGTTATGTTATGTAATAATATTATAAAAAAACTTGTAAACGTAATGTTATGCATGCACATGACTACATGAGCTTATTTTGTTTGGTCACTCTACATGCACCGCATGTACTTGTCCAGTTTTTTGTTTTTGTTTTTTTTGTTTATTCTTTACTCTTGTTGATGAAAAAAACAAAAAACAATTGAGACAAACAAGAGGCCGTCAAAATGCTAGTTTATCATAACATATGTTGTTTATTTTCCAATCTCGAACTTAATAAAGAACTTCTAATTCACATATATGTGAAGCCATTAACTTAAACCAAGTAATTTCATTCATTCACTAGCTTGGTTAACAATGTTAATTAAGCAACGAACTAGTGTGATCCACTGCTAATTGGTTCGTTGTACTGATATTGTCTTCAACTCAACCACTTATTAAATGTGATTGTTTATCCAAAAGCTTTGGTGTTATGCATGTGATCTTATTTTGTTGGGCCACTCTACATGCACCCAACTTGTCCAATTTTTTTTTCTATTATTCACTCTTGTTGATGAAAAAACAAAAAATAATTGAAACAGACAAGAATGCGTGTCAAAAGGCTAGTGTATCATAACATATGTTGTTTATTTTCCAATCTCACCAATTAATAAAGAATTTCTAGCTAATTCACATATATGTGAAGCCATAAATTTGTACCGAGTAATTTCATTCACTTGGTTAACATTGTTAAGCAACGAGCTAGCTAGATATGGATTACAAAATAAAGGAGCTAGGATGGAGGGTTTGAGTAAAGCTTTTTACATGGATATCCAAAATGGGTTATCCCAGGATAAAGTAAAGCTTGGGAACAGCTGCAGCATATATCTTCTTCCAAAATATTATTTCTCTATCTGCAATCTGCATATATATTCATATAGTTGTGTTATGTACCATCATATGCTCGTCACGTATCTCCCAAGCCAAAACTATGCTTGGGAAGTCTTTATGTCCGATATAGCACATGGAAAAACTACTCCAAATCTGTGTAGTCGCTTCTATCATTTCTATGCCGACTCAATGTCCCACGTATATGACTGACTTTGCATTTCTCAGTTGATCCGCATCTTAGAGTTGTCAGTTTGGATAGCCAAAATGCATGGGACTAGACGAGCACAAGCTGTGAATCCTATTGGTTTTCATTAGTGAAATGAACTTATTAGCAAGCCGAAAGACAAACATTTTATTTGTGGGCTCGAGGATTTATCTCTTTAATTTGCTAATTGCTAGATTCTCCATCACAGGGGCATGTGCAGTTAGTTCTATTGTGGTTTTTATTTTTTATTTCTTATTATTACAAGCAGTGATAAAATCACAAAGACATTATCTGTTAGGCTACTTGTTGTTCCTTTTAGCTTGAATATAAGATTTATCTTCTAATGAAGAGAAGGGTTTCGTCTTACTAAATTAAAAATACAACTAGCTTGTGAAATATTGTGCTTTTGTAGCAATGGTGAAATCAAATGAAAAAAAAACTCTCTCTCTCTCTCTCTCTCTCTCTCTCTCTCTCTCTCTCTCTCTCCACACACAAATATGCCAGTAATCTAGCACTCCATGTGAGTTGCACTGTAGAAGAAAGATCGATGGTGATGCATGCGTATCCGAATCTTCAGCCATGTTGATGCTATGTTGAAGATCTGAAAAACCAGACAAATTCAACCACATAGTACTTAAAGTTTTAGTAAACGATCATGGTGATGACAATGTGAGACTGTGGGTTCTCTCGCACTGGGAAATTAAATTCTTGCAAAAGTGGTCATAAGATTTTGGGATTGCTCCACGCCTCCACCCATATATTGCCAATTAGATTTGAGTTTTATGCCTAATATTTGTGTCTAGTAAGTATACATAAAAATAATTAATTACAATAATTAAGAAAGAGATCGAGTACTCATCTAAAATGCTAAACAGATAATTACTAGCTAGCTCGATCGACCAAATACATTAGTGATAGTATTGACCACTGAAGTAATAAATGCATTGGCAACCATATCAACTTCGCGAAATATGTATTTGTTGCATCACTTGCATGCTAGCTAGAAGAACTGTCTTCTCTTGTTAAAAAAAAAAGTCTTCTAGTTTTTTTTTTGGTGTAACTTTTGATGTTTGGTGCTTGGAACGACTAACTAACTGATGTGTGATAGTTAATTGATTAGTTATTTTTTTAAAAATAATCTTTACATACGATCTAAAAAATGAATAATTTTGATCGCGACATACACAACAAATTAATAGTCAATTAGAGATAAGAGAAAAAAAAAGTTGGGTGAGTAAAGTTTACAAAAAAAAAAAAAGATGCCAACATTCTTCTTCCACTACAATTAATGATTCAATGAACCATCTTGCAAAGATGAGTTTCTCAAACTTTATCTTCAAATCTGCTACCAAGTATCAAAATGGTAAAATATACAAGTAGCCACCAAACGTTACATCTGAAAGTAGAGGTGCATGTCATTCTATTTTATATGTTACCACATGCATTGCCCTAGAGGCCAGGGAGCTCAGTATCCACCAAAAACTACATCATATATATCATTTCTTTTCATTGAAACGTATATTAATTCTTCCCAAACCAAGAAAAAACAAAACAAAACAAAAAATAAAAAATAAAAAATACGTGACCATTTCATTTTTATGGAAATATGTTTTCACGCGCAGGTACCAAATTCTAGATCTTGAACAAGCTAGTTATAGAGCAATTTTTAAATGGTACGCACGCCACATGGCACTGTGACCCGTCATAGTGATTGGCCTCTGTGGAATAAAAAAATAATTGTGGAATAAAATATTAATTAAACAAATAATAAAATATTGATGGTGACTAATCACTGTGGATGGTCACGCCACCTGTCCATATGACCGGCTCTTGGAAAAATTGCTCCTAGTTATAAGGTGTTCTGAGATGTCATTATAGTATTCTCTTCTTCATGCGATTAGCTAAACCCGAAAGTTCTATAATACTCCCTAGTATTAAAACTCCCTCACTCTCAACCCTTAGATTAGATGACTTCCACCCCCAAAGACCCCCCTGCAAAAGGCACCTCCTCTCCCCCCTAATTGTGAACCATTGGATCTTGGGAGTTTTGATACTCCCAAGCATTGTAGAAAGTTCCAGCTAAACCCGTCTTCTAATGCCTCGACTAAATATATAGCTCCATAATGATGTATTGTGAGTTTGTGACCAATGACCACCCCTTATTAATAATTGTTATAGAAAAAGTAAGCCTGTGGTTGTTAGTAAAGGTATTCTGAGATGTCATTATAGTATTCTCTTCTTCATGCGATTAGCTAAGCCCATCGATCTTCTAATGCCTTGACTAAATATATTCCCTCCACAAACTCGAGGGAAATTTCTTACTCTACTCATTTTGAGATGATTGTATACATTGTATCTAAAATTTACTTTAGAATCTTAAACCTGACAAGAGATTCGGAGAAACTCGTTAGAAATTCCCATAGTTTGTGGAAAAACCAATCCCTAAAATGAAATAATCCCTAAACCCTAGCGTCAAAAGATTAATATTTACCCAAAGACCCTCGTCACCTCGATGTCCTTTTGCATGCATAGATATTAATTACTTGCAAATATATATATATATACAATGATTCTCAGGTAAGGAGGTTCTTACTTTTTTATGGTACAGAGTTTTGATCTCAGCCGTCTGATACGTTTTAAATTATCTGATCTGACGGTTGAAATCAAAACTCCTTAGCATATAAAGTAAAGATCTCTTTAGCAGAGAGATATACATATATATATATATATATATGCATGTTCAGAACAGAACACGTGTGGTGATCGATAATGCAATATATGAATCTGTCTTATTAAGTTCCATCCAACTCATTATCGATCATCCATTGAATACTATGCTAGGATCTAAATCATGATTCCAGTAAATTTATAAATGAGACAAGATATCAATTTCTATGTGTCTCTGAATAAACTAAGCATAAAGATTTATGCTTTTTTTGATAGTGCTTCTGAAAGTGCACAAAGCTAGTGCTGTTAGTATCACAGTAGTTAGTGTTCTGGGTTGCTTTAACTGAATAGCACATTAGCACGCGTCTTCAGAGCACTTCAAAGTGTGGTTACACGAAGCACTTTAAAATACAGTATAGGCATTTATAGGAAGCACTTGAGCGTTCATTAAAAGCACTACTTGTCTACTTATTAGCAGAAGTGCTTTTTTCTTCTTTTTTCCCTTCGAAAATCAACAAAAGACATTTTGTGTTGGCGATTTAAATAGCTGGTCGTTTTCAACATACGTGTAGCTAGCTAAACCTTTGGAGAGAACATTTCCTTAATTCGGTTCGTCTTAATTAGGGCTAATTAACTAGCCCAAGTAGGGTGAGGGGTTGGGGCGGCAGAAGGAATAGGGAAAAAGAAATCAAAGAGAATGCATAACCAGAAATGGAGAAAATGTTAGAATCTGATGAAGGTGCATGGTTAATGTAATCCAAGCGAGATACAGAAAGAAAGAATATGCCCATTCAAAGCGATATCTCAGTGAATCCAAATATGGAGGTTTTTTTTTTTTGGGAAAATATGGATGATTGGAAAATGAGACATATCGAGTAAGGATATGGCCGGCATGATAATATTTTTCATATATAATGAGGGAAAAATGTTAAGGTAAATAAAGTTCGCATTAAAGTAAAATAAGTTTTTGTTTGAGTAATTAAGACAAAAAAGAAGTAATTGTAATATTTTACTACTTGATGACACATATTATTACTTTGACAACTCATGTGGTAACTACGAAAAAGTTCCCGTTAAGATAAATAAAGTCCTTATTAGAGTAAATATGTTATCATTTGGGTAAGTAAGTCGTAAAAATGATAATTATATATATGTTAATATATTGTAGAATTATCCTAAACAGAACAAGGATTTTAATTGAATAGAAAAGTTCCTAAAAATATTTTCATTCTTAATTGGTATTTAAGAGTTTCGTGGGTTAATCTGAAATGACCCATTAACTAATGGATTAACCCATTATCAAACCAAAAGATTAACTCGTCGATCAGGTTGTGCACGTTTGAATATGGTTAACGGGTTGACAACTTGTTTGTCAAGCCTAGTTAGAAACAGTTTTAAGGGGGAATGAATGAAGGTAACTCTCTGTAGTTAACATTTTTGTTAGGTCATGAAATTAAGAGTTCTACATCTTATGAGTATTTACACGATTATGTGCGTAAAATGTTTAATTGTAGACACCTCATAGAGGTTATATAAATTAGCTAGGGGCAAACGTAATGGATAGCGCGCTGGATTTAAACGAGAATGCACCTCTAGTACAAAAAAATCCGACAAGTTTTTTTTTGTTCAACTTCATTAACATGAAGAAACATGGGAACAACGTACGTCTAGTTTGTGATTTGTTCAAAATGTTAAAAAGAATAACACTTTTAAGGGTGAGAAGTGTCCGTATTACCTATAATAACGGAATTATGTTCCAAAAACTTGTAATAACTCGTACTGAATTCGCATCACACACAGATCCATCCTAGAATCTTAAGTGTGGTGTAAAAATTGATAGGATTAATTGGAAAAAAGTTTGATAGATTGAAACTGGCCGGTTTTAAGAGATCAGGTGTATATGCATGAGCTTGGTTTGAAACTATACACGACCTAATTATTGACATGCATGCAACGAAAACCCTAGGTGATGAAATCCTAGCAGGATTCGTGTTGGTACTGATACAAAGACTAGGGCTCTTGGGGACAGTTTTTTGTCTTGGCTCGGACATTAGTATGAGGGAAGATGGGCTATTCAAGCTTATCACCTATGTTTATGTAAAACGAAACATAAGGCTTTGAGCCTTGAGTCATGGTTAAAATTTTGTCCTGTCATCAAAAATCCAGGCAGAACGTGATTGACTAATATAGGAGGGGGTGAACGGATGGATTCACCCAGGGGATAAACCTAACGGTGTGTTTGGATGAGGGAAAAAGTGAAGGAATTTAATTATAAATAAGGATTTTACATTTCCTTCAGTCGAAATTTAGCGTTTGGCTTCTTTATCAAGTGAAATCAGCAATTCTCATTGAAAAGAATTGTGGAATTTGGGGAGGCAAATTCCCTACTTGAATTCCTCCCAAAATAGGTGTCTTTTCTGAATTCCATCTAAGCAGGAAGTTCTATTTTAAATTTTTGTCATTTTAAAAATTATACGTGATGGAATCCAAACAATAGAATTATCAATTAACGGAATTTAAATTCATGGAATCATAATTCCCATCATTTGAGAATATCTGTGAAAATTGAAAATATTTCATCCAAACACACCGAGAATTATCCAATGCATAATGAATAAGAAAGGTAATCCAAATCAGAGAGTGTTTCTAATGAAGACTTTATAATAAGGACTCTATGCGAACTTTCAAATCAACGGTTAAATAACTATTATATTTAAAACATTTATTCAACCGTTAATATAAAAATCCTCACGAAATCTTTTTTATAAAGTTTGCACTAGATACTCTCTCATCCATATCAAATACTAATTATTCTCGACATCTGTAGCACCATCACCTTATTACTCTCTCTCTCTCTCTCTCTCTCTCTCTCTCTGTGTAAAACGTCTTCCACGAAAATTATAATTATCGTACTCAGAATGGTACAATTTAACCACCCCACTCCCCCGATAAAAAATTAAATAAAAAAAAATCTGAAATTCTGAATAATCGCACTTAATTAACTGATACTAATTAAAGGAACTGGGTCCTCAAATAATCAATAAATAAGAGTAGTGTTAGAAAATTAACCGGAATTTTACACCTGCTACACTGCTAAATTTTGTGCTGCCATCAAAAGCCCCATAATATCAAGCCGAAACTTCTCCTGTTCTCCACCTAACTAACCACACGATTAATAAGAAAGTTACTCCAAATCAAATACTTGTTATTAATCAAATACGTCTTCCACTTCCACAGCCCTATATATAAACATCATACGCCAACGGCCAACCCATACTTCATATCATCGCGAAACCACTACTTCCCTCTATCATACTTATATTCCCCTTCTGCTTCTTTCATGGAAATCACAATAAAGTTGCTTCTACTTGCATATTTTGGTGTTTTTGTGATATATAACATCAATGGAGTCCAATCCTCACACGAGGTTTACCCAGAGTTTCAGTCCCTTCGTGCTGTAAAGGTCAAGCAAGTCCACAGAACTGGGTTTCACTTTCAACCTCCCAGGAACTGGATTAACGGTACTCAATTCTCTTTGATTTTCTTATGAATAAATCATGAAGTTTTCTCAATACCCAGGGAGTTAGTTCTGTGATATATCGGTCCATGCACTTTTTGTAATATATAATTTTTGTTTATTTAGGTTTCGGATATAGATTGTTACCTTTATCTTATGTTATGCCTGGGTTCAAATTTGTGAAGTCAATTCCTTGCAAATCGCTAACACTAAGTTCAAAATACTTTGAACTGTTTTCATGGCTGTTCAGAACTTTCATATAAGATGTTTTAATATCAATCCAACATTCAGCTACGAAAATTCAATGGGATTCGGTATGGAATACTTCGGATTTTCCATATAAAGTCGGATCCCGAGTATGTCAAACTCCGGACTAACAAAGAAACTGTATTTTTTTGCCGGTGCTAATGAGTTTTGGATTTTTTCGTTTTCAGTTATATATTTTTAAATTTTACCAAATGTTGGAGCATGTAAAGAGCATCCATGAACCCTATTCCACATGGATGGAGCCAATTGGTTCTTGAATAAGCATGGAGTCATTTTATTTTTACCAATTTAATTTCAACTTAAGTAAATGGTTGCATGTGGGATGCTTTTCGGTCATTTAATTAATACAGTGTCGTGAAATAGCTGGAAAAGTGCTGATGTTGGTCAGTTCATCAGAGCACAGGCTTCATGTGGTGTTTGAGAACTTCTGGTGTGTTCACCAGATTTCTCTTGATGATGCTCCAGATCTGCCTCCTCATCATGTTCTGAAAACCCACAGAGTCAAATTAATCATCACAGCATCATAAGTAAAAATATAAATATATGAACATTTATATAAGAACATATATTCTTTCATAGTAAATTAATTCATAAGGTGAGGTGAAATAGTTGCTTTAGTTTTTAGCAGTTCACTGACTTTTCTTTGTTTTACTGTGTCCTTTCTATGGCTGTCCATAAACAAATGAACCCACAGACCCAAATGGTGAGTCTTTCTTTAGCAACAGTGAAATTTCTTGATCCTTTACTTCAGTTAACAATTTGTTTTAATTAATTATCCTCATGCTTTATCCTCTTTGAATTTTAACAGGACCTATGTATTTTGGTGGTCTCTACCACTTTTTCTATCAGTATAATCCCAAAGGAGCTGTTTGGGGCAACATTGTATGGGCCCATTCAGTCTCTAAGGATCTGATCAATTGGCAAGCCCTTGAACCCGCCATATACCCGTCAAAGCCCTTCGATATAAACGGGTGCTGGTCTGGATCTGCTACCATACTCCCGGGTAACAAGCCCATTATCCTCTACACTGGGATTGACCCCCAACAACGCCAGGTCCAAAACTACGCCGTGCCGGCAAACGTGTCCGACCCATATCTACGCAAATGGATTAAGCCTGATAACAACCCGCTAGTGGTCCCGGATGCGAGTATGAATGCAAGCCAGTTCCGGGACCCGACAACGGCTTGGTGGAGCAATGGGCATTGGAAGATGTTGGTGGGTGGCAAGAGAAAACATAGAGGGATGGCCCATTTGTATAGGAGCAAGAATTTCATGTCCTGGGTCAAGGCCCGCCACCCGCTTCACTCTGCCCCGAAAACGGGTATGTGGGAATGCCCGGATTTTTACCCGGTTTCATTGAATGGCAAGGTGGGGTTGGACACATCAAAAGGTGGTGAGGACGTTAAGCATGTTTTGAAAGTGAGCCTTGATGAGACTAGGTATGACTACTACACAGTTGGAAAATATTTTCCTAAACAAGATAGGTATGTTCCTGACATGGCATTGGTGGATGGTTGGTCTGGATTAAGATACGATTATGGGAACTTTTATGCTTCCAAAACTTTCTTTGATCCTGCAAAGAATAGGAGAATTTTGTGGGGTTGGGCTAATGAGTCTGATACACGCGACAGTGATGTTGAAAAGGGTTGGGCTGGAGTTCAGGTACTTATCTTGCATAATATCTCAAATAATACAACTATTTGTTTCGTTTTTATGATCACATTCCTTATTCCATTTCAAATAAAGTTCAGAAACAACGAAATCTGATCTATGTGATCAGCAGTGTAGTAGGTGTAAAATACCAGTTAATCTGCTAACAGTACTCTTATTGATTTATTTGAGGACCCATTTCCTTTTGTTTGAGTTAATTAAGTGCAATTATTCAGAATTTCGTATTAATTAGTTTTTTTTTGGGTCTTAATTATGCAGGCAATCCCAAGGACTGTGTGGCTGAGTCCTGATGGGAAACAATTGCTACAATGGCCTGTTGAAGAATTGGAAACTTTAAGGGGACAAAAGGTCCAGATGAAGAATCAAAATCTCAAAGTGGGAGATCATGTTGAAGTTAAAGGAGTAACTGCTGCTCAGGTTTGATCCTCTTAATCAATATGTTAGAATATATGAGTCTACACTAAAGTTATTGTGTGAAATTCATATCTGTTATTGGATCGCACAGGCCGATATTGAAGCTACATTCTCTTTTAAGAGCTTGGACAAAGCAGAGAAGTTTGACCATAATTGGGAAAACCTTGATGCTCAAGCAATCTGTGGTCTGAAGGGCTCAAAAGTTCGAGGTGGCATTGGCCCATTTGGGCTCTTGACATTGGCTTCAGAAAACCTAGAGGAATTCACTCCCGTTTTCTTTAGGGTTTTCAAAACACAAGGCAATAAGCATAAGGTTCTCCTGTGCTCTGATGCAAGAAGGTTTGTCCATACCATAATAATCACCTTGGAATAGTTCTTCAATTACTATCTGCACATGATACGACGGTTTCTTGTTTTTACCTTAACATAATTCTAATTCGAAGTAAATGAGATAATAGTTAGTGCCTCTAGTATTGTTTTTACCTAATTTTTCCTAGGAAAGCTACTAACTCTTGGACTTGTTTCACTTTTGGATTGGACAGTTCCTCTTTGCAGGATGATCTGTATAAACCATCTTTTGCTGGCTTCGTAGACGTAGATCTATCTGATAGGAAGCTTTCCATCCGGAGTTTGGTACACACTGAATTTGAACAGTTTCCTTCTAATCTCCTAACCAAATTTAAAAATTAATCACTAATAACTATCATTATTTTGTCTTTCTTCTTTAACTGCATGCAGATTGATCATTCTGTTGTTGAGAGTTTCGGAGCCGGAGGAAAAACATGCATCACATCTAGGGTTTACCCCACTCTAGCTGTGTACAATAAAGCTCACTTGTACGTGTTCAACAATGGGACTGAGGCTGTTACTGTTGAGAGTCTCAATGCATGGACTATGAATTCTCCAAAGGCGATGAACAACTTTATAAATTAATTAGGGTTAGTTAGCTAAGCTGTCAGAAAACATGGTTTAGAATGTAAAGCTAAGCCTGAGCTTATTGCTAGGGAATAAGGATCTATCGTCCATATGACATTGGTAATAGTTTGAATGTTGTTACTCACATTATCGATCCGAGTCTAATCCGTTATTTTTGAGCTTTTATTAAAAGCATGAAATTCACATATTGCTACTATTTTTGAACATCCAAACAGTTTTAATAGTGAATTAGAACTTACACTTTCAATTAGTTTGTTTATGCAATTAGTTTTTATTCTTTGGACATAATCTAAGACTTCGATCTATATTCCATTAATAGAAGTGTACGTACTGACTAAGACTAAATCCAATTTGTTATTTAGTTTATGCAATTAGTTTTATTCTTTGGACAGATTCTAAGACTTCGATCTATATTCCATTAATAGAAGTGTACTGACTAAGACTAAATCCAAACTCAACCATATATTGTTGATCTCCACATTGATCTACACCATATATCCTTCTTGTACTCAGAACCATATGCACCACTTTCTCATCTCTCGCGCTAAAAATAGATAACACCATTAGTATTTATCACATTTTCTTTTTGGGTTTTTACATCTAGCTACTTGACTGTGATCCAATATGGATATCGTAAAAAGGTTGCTTCCAGTTTTTTTATTTGCTTGCTGTTGTGTTTTTGTGATAAACAAGAATGGAGTTGAAGCGTCACATCGGATTTACGAACATCTTCAGAATGTTATGGCCGTTGAAGTGAAGGACACCCACAGAACCAAATATCATTTTCAACCTCCACATCACTGGATTAACGGTAAATGTCCCTCTTCTAAACGTTAGCAAACCATTTCGTAAAAAAAGAAAAAAAAGTACTGGAGAAATTTGGTTATATTTTTTGAACCAGATTTGTAATAACAGTACTGTGTTACACTATTTCTCCATGCCACTCTTGTGATTAGACGAAGATAAATTTACAGTAAGAGAAAAAAAAATGTTGTTAAATAACATAGAGTAAGTTAAGTAAACCTACTAAGATTAGGTTACTTGTTCTCTCTTTTCTTGTGGAAAATAAGCTTTTTATAGGTTTTCCCCCATAATGACATGGCTAGGTGGCGCTAAAACTGTGCTGATACAACCATTATATTATGTCACAATCAGTCGTTATATTAAATTTTAAGAATTGTTATTAACACACTAAATTCTATCTATACTATATATTAAGAGAACACTCATTGTCAATCAAAGCAAATTTTTTTTTACCAAAATAACCCTCAAGTATTAAATAACTTTAGATAAAAGTTAACTGTTAGGGACAAAAAAGTAAAAAAAAATAATTAATAAAAAATAAAAAACTTACCCACTACTTAAAAAAAAACTGCTTCGTAATAAAAAAGCTGTCACACATGCAGAGCATGTGTTCACAATTCTAGTAATTATAATTACAACTCGTTTCACTAACTTAATTCTTTTCTTTCTATTTCCATGGCGACCGGTCATTAATCAACGATCAACACCAGATCCAAATGGTGAGTACTCTATCCCAACACCAAATTCTATAATTATAGTGCGAGTTATCCTTTTTTATTTATCGCGAAAAAAGTAATTAAGGAATTCTTAATTTCTAATTAATTAACTTCTCTCACATTTGCACAGGACCCATGTATTTCAGCGGACTGTACCACTTATTCTACCAATACAATCCCAAGGGATCTGTGTGGGGTAACATTGTGTGGGCCCACTCCGTATCAAAAGACCTAATCAGTTGGGAAGCCGTAGAGCCCGCCATATACCCATCCAAACACTTCGACATAAACGGGTGTTGGTCCGGATCCGCCACCGTCCTCCCGGGCAACAAACCCATAATCCTCTACACCGGACTCGACCCGGAAAAGCGGCAGGTCCAGAACTACGCCATCCCCAAAAACGACACCGACCCGTACCTCCGTGAATGGATCAAACCCGACGACAACCCGTTGGTGACGCCCAGCCCGGAAATGAATGTGAGCCAGTTCCGCGACCCGACGACTGCTTGGTGGCACAACGGGCACTGGAGGATGACAGTGGGCGGGAAGAGAAAACATAGAGGGATGTCTTATCTGTACCGAAGCGTGGATTTCAAGTTCTGGATCAAAGCCAGGCACCCGCTCCATTCGGCTGCGGATACGGGTATGTGGGAGTGCCCCGACTTTTTCCCGGTTTTTAAGAATGGGAACAAGCAGGGACTGGACACGTCCAAAGTTGGGCCGGACGTGAAGCACGTGTTCAAAGTGAGCCTGGATGAGACTAGGTATGAGTACTACACATTGGGGACATATACGCCTGTCGATGATAAATTCAAAGTTGATGAGGGAATGGTGGATAGTCGGGACGGCTTGAGATACGACTATGGCAATTTTTATGCCTCCAAAACTTTCTTTGATCCTTCAAAGAATAGGAGGATTTTGTGGGGTTGGGCTAATGAGTCTGATTCAGCTGATGAAGATACAGCAAAGGGGTGGGCTGGAATTCAGGTATCAACCATATCTTGTTTCGTTGAAAAAGAAAATGATTAATTACAAAAGACTCCCCCGAATTATAATTATTTTCAATTTTATACCAAAACGTCAAATTTTATCATTCTTATATCTTACGTTTGATTTTGTTAATGAATTCATACCTGAAAGAGTGTGAGATATTAATTTGTTAGTTATTCCGCTAAAAATGTGAGCTATGAAAATGACAAAATTTGATACTTTAATATGAAATTAAAAATGATTCTATAATTCAGATGGTCTTTTGTATTTAAGAAAATATTCTGCAGGTATATATCTCATATTCTATGAGAAACATCTCTACCATGAGGAAGAGTGAATGTTATACATAATATATTAATTAATGAAGACCAAGATAGATTAGGTCAGACGAACAAGTGTCAACAGAAATCCTCCTGTCCCAAATAGTTATATTATTTCTATTAAGGGCAATTAATTATCTTTGGTGTTGTGATAATTTGATTGTTGGCTGTTGATTAATTTGCAGGCAATTCCTAGAGAGGTGTGGCTCAGTCCTGAGGGGAAGCAAGTGCTACAATGGCCTATCCAAGAATTGGAAACTTTGAGGGGGCAAAAGGTCGACCTAAACAATCAAAATCTAGAACAGGGAAAGCACGTTGAAGTTAAAGGAATAACAGCTGCTCAGGTTCGATAATTCGTGCATCTATATTGCAAAGTTATTTTCTGAAGTTAAATTAATCGTTATTTTCTGAGATTAATTCAAAACGATCGATCAAAGTTAAAATTCTTTAGAGTTTAACTTTCTTCAAGTACTTGTGAAGTTCAATCATATAAATGTGAAAGTTACTGTTGACATTTATGCATTTTAATTGGAATATCACACGTACAGGCCGATGTTGAAGTTACCTTCTCCGTTGCAAACATGGACAAAGCTGAGATGTATGATCCTAACTGGAAGGATGCGCAAACGGCATGTGCCGCAAAACGTTCGAATGTTCCAGGTGGTGTTGGGCCGTTTGGACTCTTGACATTGGCCTCACAGAACCTAGAGGAGTTCACTCCTGTCTTCTTTAGGATTTTCAAATCTCAAGACCAGAAGCTCAAGGTTCTCCTGTGCTCTGATGCAAAATTTTCTACTCTGAAGCCGTTCAATGAGAAACAGTATAGACCATCATTTGCCGGCTTAGTAGATGTAGACATAGCTAAAGATAAGAAGATTTCCCTCAGAAGTTTGGTACGTGCATTAGTTGAGCCTTTAATTCTTTTAATTTTTTTTAGTCCGAATCCTCTACTGATCTTTTTGGTATGTGTTGATCTTGTGTTTGTGTCGGGTTATCTTAACTTCCCAACGACGTCGATGGCTTTTAAATATAAATCCAGGATCTGGAACCAAAAAGAAATCAGCAGCTAGAGATTGTAATTTTTCTTTCACTGCTAATTAATGGATTTAACTAATAACGGTTATTTTATCTCTCACTGCAGATTGATCATTCTGCTGTTGAAAGTTTCGGAGCAGGAGGAAGAACATGCATCTTATCTAGGGTTTATCCCACCCTAGCTATTAACGATGCAGCTCACTTGTTTGTGTTCAACAATGGGACTGAGCCTATTACTGTAGAGACTCTCACTGCGTGGAGTATGAATGCTCCTAAGTCCATGAACGAGGGCCAACAATAGACTATGTCTCATAAGGTGATTTAGTTTGAGCAGCAGATCGAGAACACAAGTAGATCTATATCCCATAGTAGGTGTTGTTGCTTATTTGGATTGTGGATGGTCCTGTTTCGCCCTCATTCCTGCGGATTTGTGATTCCATTTTAATTGAATTGAACACATTTTTTTATTATTCAAATATTCTTCATTTTATTATGATGCATGCATTGAAATTAACCCCGCTCACTACTTTGAGTTGTACCACTACCTGTGAAAGTCCAAATCGGTCTATGATTAGGGCATCTCCAACCATCCAACCATCCAACCCAAAACCCATACCTATACCTAAACCTAAAAAATCCCATCTCCAACCAACAAAACTCATACCCAAAATGGGTTCCTACTTAGAAGTCTACCCAAAATGGGAGGAAAAATGGGTCAAAAACCCATTACTGTTGGCGTGGGGCATCTGCGGGCCAGCCTTGTCTGGGGAGAGAGGAGTGTGACTCGCCTGGCAGGCGCCTGAAGCCACAGCCGCACTAAACGACAAACCAACGGACAAAAGCGTTGGGCGGTGCTTCACAGACGCGAAGACTTGCGCGGCTGCGTTGAATGGGGCTTGTCTGGGGAGAGAGATGACCGACTCGCCTAGCAGGCGCCTGAAGACCCAGACGCACTAAACGGCAAAAAAATGGTAGCATGCTTTGGGCGGTGATGGACAGACGCGCTGACCTGTGGTGCTTCGTTGACTGGGTCCAACGGTCATCTCCATCCAACGGCTGGAGATGACTTTGAGGATTGATATGAATGGTCCATAATAAATGGACCATTTTTATTAGTAAATAACTCGAAAATATAAGATACAAAATTCAGAAAAATTAGAAGAAAAAAAATTTGCCCGTTGGAACAGTATTTTTGAAAAATTCTATAAATATCATCCCCTCTTCTTCATAATTTTTCACTCCAAACATCTCAATATCCTTCCAAACTCTTTATTTTTACAATAGTTATTCATCTAGCTAGCTTTCAATTGTTTTTTTTTTTCAAAAATGTCCAACCCTAAACCTAGAGGAGTTGGTTGGAAAAATGCTGAAGATATAGCCTTGTGCATATCGGTGGTTACCATTGGTGAAGATGGTGATAAGGCTATCGGTCAAGAGAAGAAAAAATTGTGGGAACGTATACATGGAGTGTACGCTAGTTGCAAGCCAATCGAAGCAGATATTAGATCTGGAGGAGCGTGTGGAGCTCGTTGGAGAAAGATTAGACCGGCTTGCCAAAGATGGCATGAAGCTCTTACAAAGGCGGCGGCCGCTCGTGCAAGTGGTGAAAATGCCACTGACGAGGGAATTTTCCTTCTTATATAAATTTAGTAATATATATCGAAATTTTTTTGTTACTTATATATAAATTTGTTACTTACATATGAGTGGCTGCATTAAATGATAATATGATTATGTGTTAATATATTAATATATTAATTGATAATATGATTATTATGTTGAAAATGATATATTATGAACAGTAATATTTATTTTTTTATTTACATATAGGAAATACAAGCTAAGTCGGTGTATCGCACATTAAGTAAAGGGCATGATTTTGAATATGCACATTGTTGGCCGATATTGAAGGACACAAAAAAGTTTGGCGATCCTCCATCTATGAATTTTGATACCACTAGTAGTCCGTCACCTATTAACTTGGAGGATGATGACTCTCCCCAAGCCCTTCATCTGCGCATGCACGCCCCCCAGGCCAAAAAGCTCAAAGGGCTAATAAAAAGAAGGCCAACAAAAATGATACATCTCAGCTCTTAATTCAAATGCAAAGAATTGCAGATCAAGGAGAACGTGATCTCGAACATAGGCAACGCCTTAGGGAGGAGACCCAACTTGCCGAGCTGCGTGCGGATGATGCAATCACAATGAAGGTAGATCCAACAATCTACTCACCTATAAAAAGGGCTGTTTGGGAAAGGAAGCAAGCACAGGCTATTGGGAGGGAGGAACAATATAGACCTAGGCCATACCCACAACCAGCAACTTCGTCTCAAGCACCCTCCACACAAAGTGAAGACAACTCCTTGGAGCCATATGTGCCGGTTCAGGAAAATGAGTAGAGGAGAGGAAAATGAAATGTTGTTGTATTAATTTATGTTGTTGTACTTTGTCTATTTTTTTTTTCATTTATGTTGTTGTACTTTGATCTAGTTTTCATTTTAATTTATGTTATTGTAATTTCTCTAGTTTTTTTATTTATTTATGAAATAAAATTGCAAGTTTTTTTAATTTATAATCTCACTTTTATTCATGACAATTAACAAAATTACATTACCAAATAATAAACACACAAACAATTTTGGCATTTCGAGGTCGTATCGGCCTTCAAAATAGCATCTTCCTATAATCTAGAAATAAAAAATTGTTTGAATTACTATTTAATTAAATAACATATTATATATGATATATAAATTCATGTTGTTGTTAAATAATTATATAAAATGAATAAAATTTAAAATGGGTATGGGTTTTGACTCACCATTGTTGGAGATGATTTGAATATGGGTATGGGTATGGGTATGAGTTTTGACTCACCATTGTTGGAGATGATTTGAATATGGGTATGGGTATGTGTATGAGTTTTGTCTCACCATTGTTGGAGATGATTTGAGTATGGGTATGAGTATGGGTATGAGTAAGTCAAAATTTGAGTATGGGTATGGGTTTTGGAAAAGGTTGTTGGAGATGCCCTTATGCACGTACTATCAGTATAAAACCACCAAGTAAACGTGGAGACACAATGAAGTTGGAATCCCAGGTATCAACTCCAGTTCCAAGTATAATGACTTAAGTTGACTTTTTGTGCCAAGTAATGGACAATGGATAATATTTTTGAGGGAAATTGCCAATAAATTGATTTTTTTTTATATAAAAAAATTCCTAATTTATTGGAGGTTAGTAAAGAGTGTACTAGGGGTTCGTGAATTTTATTGGAGTCAGTAAAAGTTTATAAGATTTTATTATTAAAGTTTAATAAAGTTTTTATTGGGAGTTAGTAAACATTGTATAGAATTTTATGGATTAAATTCACCAACAGTGTCTGAATTATTGCTCACCGGTCAATATGTTACCTGAACTTTGAAAACGATCAATGTGCTACCTGAACTCACAATTTCGTATCAACAGCGCACTTCCGTCCATCTACCGTTAATAGTCGGTTAAAGTTAAGGCTATATCTGACATTTTACATACTTTTTAATAGAAAATTACCGATTTGCCCTTTATTCTTTTTTAATTCAATTTTTACATTTTTTTTTCTCTTCTTTCTTCTTCTTCTTCTTCTTCTCTCCCTGAGCCGGAGTCGCTCTCTTCTATCTCTCTTCTAGTCTGGGCACCCATTCGTCTCTCTCTGTCTGAGCCGGATTTGGGGACGCCTTCGAATTGCAGGTGCTTGATTGTTGCTTGTGTTGCTTGTAAATTGGTTGCTATGATGTGGATTGTAGTGAGCTTGAGTGTTTGTTGGAGCTGAGCAGGGAGAAGATGATGGAGCTGTCCTCCTTTTCCAGTTTCTCATCTTTCTTCTTCTTCCCGTTCCCATCTTCTCTTCCTCTTCAATTTTTTCTTTCTTTCATCTTTTGAACAGAGAGGAAGAGAGGGCTGGGAGCAGCTCGAAAAGGAGAGCTGCAACTGAGCGGCCATGGAAAGGCTGAGATCAGCGGCTGTAGAGCTTGGGTTCGGCGTTGGTACTTTAGAGACGGCGCGGCAATGGTTGTGTCGGCGTGGTCTTTGATGATGCCGTGATGGTGAGCTACCTGCGTGAATGGGTAAGGGTGCCCAGAAAAGGCACGGGCCTGGGCCATTGAAGGACTGCGGCAGCTGTAGCTCGGTGTACGAGGGGTTGCAGTGCCGTGAGTGGGTGAGCGACGGTGATGAAAGAGGCGGTGTCGAATTGGCGGTGAGGAATCACGGCAGCTAGGTAAAGCACGACTTTGCGAGGGGCGGTTCAGGGAGGTGTCGTGCACGAGCTCTGGGGTAATCGCATATCTGTCCTTTGATCAAAGCCATGAGTGCTTGATTGAGCAGTAATTGATGAAATTGGCAGAGGGCTGCCATGGGAAGCTTGTGGTAGTTTGGGTGATCTGAGGTTCTAAGGTTCTGAGGTTGTGGTGCCATGGTGGAGCTGAATTGATCTTGAGTTTCATCCGGTGTTGTTATGAGTGATTGCAGTGGGTGATAAAAGAAAGAAAATAAAAGAGATAGTAAAGAAATAATATTAATAAAATATGATAAAAATACAGTAATGCCCCTCATTTATGCCTCACGTGCACAACACATGCTCCTTTTTAACCGACTATTAACGGTAGATGGACAGAAGTACTCTGTTGATACGAAATTTTGAGTTCAGGTAGCATATTGAACGTTTTCAAAGTTCGGGTAGCATATTGACCGGTGAACAATAGTTCGGACACTGTTGGTGAATTTAACCCGAATTTTATTGAGATTCATTAAAGTTATATAGGGTTCATTGAACAGTTTATTGGATTTTACTGGAAGTCAAAATAAAAACATAGAGAAAATTTTCATCATGTCCATTTTAATGGACCGAGCAAACAAGCCATAGTAACTGGTGCTTTTAGTTTTATAGTATTTACCTACCTTCAGAGACTTAGGTACATGCGTATAAAATTGATGTATGTGCCGTTCTTTGGCGTACAATTAATAATATCTATCTGATTTTTCCTCATAAAATCATGCCCATTTAAATGGACAGATGAAAAAACATAATTGAGAATAAAAGTTAGGATTTTATCCTTTTTAGATCAAGGCCCCCGTATTTTTGTTCAAGGATAATGGGTCATGGGTGAACCCACATATTCACCTCCTTTCTAACCAGCTAATCATGCGCCATGTGGGTAACGGAGCAATAGTTCATGTACCATTTTGGATAGAGAAAAATTTGTAACTACCTAAAAGTACATTTCGCAATAGTTTAGGTACCAAATTAAGTTTTTACCTCTATCCAATTCGATAGCATTCCCTATTCAAATATGCGCTACGTATGCAAACTTAACAGTCAAGTTAACGAAAGTATCATTTTGAGTAACGACGCAATAGTTCAGACACCATTTTGAGTAAAAAAAAATTGTAAGCACAAAAAAGTACCATTCGAAATAGTTTAGGTACCAAATCAAGTTTTTATTCGAGACAATATTACTCTACCGTGATTCACTATTAATTAGTTCAACACATACTGATATTATCATCAATTTTGTTTCACATTTTTTTTTTAATTAGGTGTGAGGTTTTATGCTAAAGGTCTTGGTTTTAGTAACATCGAACCACGGATATGCATATATATTGTTTTGATTTTTCAATGTGGTTTGATGATGCCAATGGCGGCTGGAAATTTCGATCCTGGTAATATATAGAAGGAAATTATGGAGCTAGGCATCGAGGAAATGTAAAAAATTGAGCATTCTGACTCGTAAGGTTGAAAGAGGCTTCCCTTTTGTCTTGCTCTTTTTCTTTTTTAGCCAAACGTAATTAGGTAAAAATGTTTTAGCGAGGCTCGTGTTTTATTAGGTTAAGCTTCTGATAAAATATTAGCTGACAGCAGCTGAGTACCTGATGATTAATTAACACCGCCATGAGTACTACATGCACCACTTTCCCTATATATTAAATGTGTTAGATAGAATTTGCCAATCATTGAGAAAAAGTGATTCACAATAAAGCAAGAAACCCCCATTGGTGCTCAGAAACTTCATCCTAAAATGGCAGCCATTGATCCAACATCAGGATACGACAGAGGGATGGAAGTGAAAGAATTCGACGAGTCAAAGATCGGAGTTAAAGGCCTTTCCGATTCCGGAATCACATCCATCCCTCAGTTCTTTGTCCACGACCCCGAAACCCTCTCCGATCTAAAATCTTCATCAACGCATGCCTCTACCATCCCCACCATCGATCTTTCACACATCAACTCAGTTACTCACAGACACGAACTCGTTGACCAAATCAAAGTCGCCGCAAAAACATGGGGTTTCTTTCAGGTAGTCAACCACGGCCTACCCGTTTCAGTACTCGATGAGATAGTGAATGCTGTTAAAGCATTTCATGAGCAGCCCCACGAGGTGAAGGCAAAGTACTACAAGCGAGAAGAGGGAAAAGGCTTCATGTATGCCAGCAATAACGACTTGTACCGCACAAAGGCAGCAAGCTGGCACGACTCGCTGCAGGTCTGGATGGGCCTAAACCGCGCCGAGGTGGAGGAGATCCCCGAGATTTGCAGGAATGAGGTGGTTGCATGGGATTTTTATGCAACCAAGGTTGCTGAAAGTGTGATGGAGTTGCTTTCAGAAGGGTTAGGGTTGGAAGCTGGGAAGTTCAAGGAGCTTACATTTTCGGACTCGAGGGTGGTGGTAGGGCACTGCTATCCCTACTGTCCTCAACCCGATCGGACGGTGGGAATTACTTCGCATACTGATCCTGGGACTGTGACAGTTCTGTTACAGAACCATGTACCTGGGTTGCAAGTTAGGTATGAAAATGAGTGGGTGAATGTCAAGCCTGTGCCCGGAGGTTTAATTATCAACATTGGAGATCTTCTTCAGGTAAATCTAACTCATAGCTTCATATGCATGTTTTTCTTCGTTCTAATATGTTTCGTTTTAATTGAGAGCGATCGTATCTTGTTATAGTAATTCTATCTCGTCAAATGAGTTTTTCTTGTGGATTGGCACGATATATATATATATATACATGTCTTCTCTACTAAGGAGCTACTTATTTTTTTAAGTTAAAAGAGTTTTGATTTCAAAACCGTCAGAACAAATCATTTAAAACATATCTGACAGTTGAGTCTCACGTCTATTTTAATCTAACGGATGATATCAAAACTCTTTAAATTAAAAAAGTAAGGATCTCCTTATCTGAGAATCATTATATATCTATACTATATATTAAGAGAACACCCATTGTCAACCAAAACAGATTTTTTTTACCAAAATAACCCTTAAGTATTAAATAATCTTGAATAAAAGTTAACTGTTAGGGACTAAAACGTAAAAAACAAAATAATTAATAAATAAATTAAAAATAAATAACTTACCCACTACTTAAAAAAAAAAACTATTTCTCAATAAAAAAACTGTTGCACATGCATAGCATGTGTCCACAATTCTAATATATATATATATATATATATATATATATATATATATATCAATGATTGTCGGGTAAGAAAGTTCTTATTTTTTTTAAGTTGCGGAGTTTTAATCTCAACCGTCGGATCAGATCATTTAAAACAGATATGAAGGTTAATGATCTGATCTGATGAAGGTTAATGATCTGATCTGACGGCTGATATCAAAACTTCGCAACTTAAAAAGTAATGATCTCCTTAGCATAGAAGACTTGCATATATATATATATATATAACAATGTATATGTTATGAATTTTTTTTTAAAGATGAAGATTCTTGACTTCTTTTTTTTGGAGAAATTGAAATACTAATTCATAACTTCATTACATAACCGCCACACGCGGCCGATTCAACCGTAAAAACCAATCTAGCTTAGCCGTACAAATGAGGATCATTTATCTGATGCGAGCTCCTGATGGTTGAGTCTGACATACAATTTGCTGATACATATCTACATGAACGTACGTTAGGTGGAAAGAAAGAAACTTAAAACCTTTTTCTATAGAAGAGAGGGGGAAAAAAACCAAAAGGTACTCAATAATGGTCATGTTTGGTGTGGGTGGGGTTGGTATGTATGATTGAATATCTAGCGGAGCTACCTCCCTAGCATCTTGTGAGTATAGAAAAATTAAACATCTTAATATGTTGTATAGAATTAGGAGTGTACTTAATTGATTCATTCTATATGTTAATTACCTTCTCTGATCTTCTTATTAGAATATGTAATTAATACAAATTACCTGCAGATAATCTCGAATGGCGAGTATAAAAGCGTACAACACCGTGTGATGGCCAACTCTCGGAAGGAATCCCGAATTTCGATCGTCATGTTTTTGAACCAAGGAAAATGGAAAGAAGATGGTTACTGTGGACCTCTCCCTGAGCTTTTGTCACCTGAGAAACCACCGGTGTACCGAAACTTCACGGTGCAGGAATACATTGAGAATTTCTACAGCAAGGGATTAGACAGCAAATCTCTTATTGAAAAAATCACAATACGGAACTAAGGCAAAAAGTAAATTCATGTTGCTTGTACGTGCAAGGGTAACAATTAAATAAAGACAGTATGAGATTGTTATAGCCCTTGTTACTTGTTAATTAGCAATAAACATCCTGAGTTTTCTTAAATGTATTGGAGGGACAACCTTTACGTACTTTTTTCTTAAATGTATCAATTAATTATCAATAATTCTTAGTGTGATTAGAGCTTCTTCCACCGTAAGGCAAAAAGCCATATATGGGGTATTTTTGCTCCCACCGTAAGCTATAATTGGTAGAGCCCACCATTAAATTTGGCTCTTTATGATTTTGTAAGCCATATTTGGCTTTCAATTCTCATAAGCCAAACCCAAATATTTGTTTATTATATCTCATTTTGTTTTATTTTTCTCCTCAAAAATTTATATTTATAAATTTATTAATAATAAAAATGATATGACTACAAAGATCTCAACAAAATCTTTCATTTGAGCCTAATATTGAATATATTGTCAAAAAAAATTAATATATAATTAATAACTTATATTTTTATCAAAATAATAATTTATTATATTATGAAAATTATAATAATAAATAATAATCTAGTTAAAATGTTTAAAAAAAAATACATTGAGTATATTTGGCCGTTGGGACTGCATGTATAGAGGTTATAGTGCTAATTTGGCCTTACAATTATAGCTTACGGTGGGATGTCCATATATAGCTATAATCAGATACCAAGGAATATTCCTTTGGGTAAGCCATAATTAGCTTGAAATATCTCTTACGGTGGCAGTTGCTCTTAGGTTTATTTAGGCATTACGTACATTTGCAATCATAAAATAATTATTAATTATGCAGCGGTCCCATTATTGTTTTACATTTTTAGGGGAAATACAATTCATGTGCCTAAACGGCATCAGAACCATACATAGAGTAATATGTACACTAATGATCACATAACTAGGGTAAACCGTAAACGACCTAAATAGGCCGACATCAGCTCTCTTAATTAATGACAATGAAACATGCACACTTTTGAAGCAAAACAAAAACTAAGACATATAAACAAAGGACCAGATCTACACGTACAGCGTGAGGCTGAAGACAATTACCAATTAATTTTCTTGATAGGCATATAAGAAATTGAATCATGGTTTCTGACTCGAGCAAATATGGAATAGTTTGCCTTCTTTATTGTAATTGATTTGTATATCTCTCAGTCTTAGTTATCGCCAGATGGGAGGACAACCGGGCAGTATATGGCAGATTTGTTGGGGTGGTAAGACTCCGCAGCAGCCCATAATCCCCGCAGTAGGAGGAAGGCCAAGCTAATTGAGTATTTGACATACACACACATGACAACATTACAAAATACTAATAAACCAACTAAAAGTAGAGTTATACACATAAGGACATGAAACTCAAGCACACACACTACAATTTAAGCCCAGACCTTCATTTTAATGGTGCAATTACGTAATAAGGTATTTATTCGTCTTATTTACAAGTCTACCATCCCCTCTCTCTCTCTCTCTCTCTCACGTCAAACAATAGAATTCCCAGAACTGGAACTCCATTATAGAGAAGCTTCAAGGAAGATGAAGTACTCTCTTTCCATTGTAAAAAGAGGAGCTTGCAGGCGAGTTTGGCGACGATGTCGATCAGATTTGACTAGAATGCTAGACGGCCGACGGGATCTGAGCCCACCGTTATCAGATTTCTCCACAAGTGGACCAAATTACGGCAAAGGGATGGACATCCAGGTGGTTCTTGTTACGGAACGGCGTGCTCTCATACCTCAAGAATCAATTGCCAGAGAATCTTAACCTCTTGAATCTAAATGACAACGTTTGAGTGATCGGTGAGAGCTTTCTAATTAATGTAGGTCGTAGTTGAGAGTGGAGAACTCCAGGTGATTCACCAATAGCTGCGTGATACAAGAGCATGGGTAACAGAGAAGAAGAAGACGATGGAGAGCGAGGCCCCGACAATGGTTGTTGGCCTGATCTCCGTTGTTGTTTCACATCTGAATTTTGAAACTTGCGTATAGAGAGAGAGAGAGGGGAGGAGCACCAGATGCTACTGCAAAAGTAAGGGACATCACGTCTTTTTCTTCAATCTGTGACGTCTCTTCCTTCAATCTGCTACTGCACCAGGTCTCTTGATAGCTGCTACTGCATATTTTTTGTGATAGTTGCTACTGCATTTATATATACTACTGCTACTGCACAAATATTTGTCTCTGCTACTACACGAATGTAAGTTATCATTATTGATACTGCACAGAGATCTACTACTGCTACTGCACGAATATTTGAGATCTACTACTGCATTGATATATGTTGATGCTGCTACATAGATATCTGTTGATGCTGCTACTGCACAGATGTCTGATATCTGCTACTGCACATATGTCTGATATCTGCTACTGCACATAAATCTGATATATGCTACTGCACATATATCTGCATTTTTTTTGTTCATGCACACTTTAAGTTTTAAACTCAAAGCTTAAAAGAGGACAAAATAGTAATTCAATACATGCCACATGTTAGTTTGTGAACAACTTGTCCTTATGAGTAAAAAAAATTACTTATATATATGAATTGAAAGGTTGTGGGCTTGGTAGATAAATGAAGAGATGTCATGAGTTTTTCTGCACTTTACTATTTTATTTATCCCTAAATTCTCCATCAAGATAACATACACTAGAAAATTTTATCATCATTATGTACCCACAATTTTTTTACTCATGAATACTACGTACTGTTGGTAAATTTTTACTTTATAATGAAAGTTGCATTTTAACCCAGGTGACGAATTTTTTTTAATTGAGATCATCACTTCACGTGATATATGTGACGAGCCATTTTGATTGGTCAGTGTATATAAAATATCAATTAAATAGTTAGTGGAGGAATAAAATATTTAATACATAAAATATAAAATATTCAATAAACCAATCACATGACACCGTCATATATGTCACGTAGAATGACGGTACCATAAAAATATTTCTCGCTGAGAAGGCCGAAACAATAGTAAAATGCAATAGAAAATAAGACATGTAACATGTGACCAGTGGCAGACCACTTGAAAGCAAAATGGGGTCATGCCCCCCTCCCCCCAATATTTTAGACCAATAGGATTTTTCTTAATAAAATATACTATGACCCCCTCATATTTTTAATTTGCAGCGAGGATTGCTTAATTTTTTCTTCTTCTTATTTAATTTGCGGCTAGGATTGCTTATTATTTTTGTTTTCCCCTCTTCTACCTTTAATCCCTCTCTTTTCGTCTGTCTCTTCCCTCTCTCTCAGCACCTTGCCCAAACATGAACATGAAAACTAGTTTTTCTTCTATCAATTGATATTATTTGCCACAAAAAATTGACAAGAAAATCAATTAATCCCTCTCTTTTCATAAGCTCACATGGAACATAGCAGCAAGAGAAGCGAACCCCCGAGCTCCAGATTGATCCCTTTCAATCGAATTAAGGAGAGCAGTGATGGATTTGTTAGAGAGGTTCAAAGAGGAGAAGAAAAAAAGGAAACAAATTTTGGCCCCCCTTACTGAAAATTCCTAGTTTCGCCACTGATATTGTGACCAATTGGTGAAAGAGCTAGTGCTAGATGTGATCATAACGTGGTTTTGACAAAGGGAGTGGAAGAGAGAGAGGAACAGACTATCAACCGAGAGGGGAAGAGTGAGAAGAATAAAAAAATAAAAAAGTACTAACCACAGGATCAAATTGGAGGGCCAGGAATAATGGGTGAGGAAATAAGAAGAAGAGAGGATCCGAGTCCGTTGAGCAGGCAATATATACTATATAATATATGTGTAAAGTTTTTCTCCCTGACCTGCTACACCTTTAATATTCTTGATCCATGAATTTAAGTGTAAACGTAAGTACTCCGAATCATTGTTGTTTGACTCGTACCGACACTTCTATTACCAAGCTTTCAAAAATGGCAACTTCAGCCTACGACCGGATGAAGGAAGTGAAAGAGTTCGACCAGTCAAAGATCGGAGTTAAAGGCCTCTCCGACTCCGGCATCACTTCCATCCCTCAATTCTTTGTCCACGACCCCGAAACCCTCTCCGACCTAAAACCCTCGTCCAAACTCACCGCCGCTGACGCCACCCTCCCCACCATCGACCTTTCTCACATCAACTCGGTCAATCACCGCCCCAAAATCGTCAACCAAATCAAAGCCGCCGCCACGACATGGGGCTTCTTCCAAGTGATCAACCATGGCGTACCTGTCTCGGTACTAGATCAAACGGTGAACGCCGTCAAAGCGTTTCACGAGCAGCCCCACGAGGTGAAGGCCAAGTACTACAAGCGAGAAGAGGGGAAGGGCGTGATGTACGCCAGCAACAATGACTTGTACCGCACAAAGGCGGCCTGCTGGCACGACTCTTTGCAAGTGTGGACGGGGCCGGAGCCGGCAGCCGTGGAGGAGATTCCGAAAATATGTAGAAATGAGGTGGTTGCGTGGGACTTGCATGCAACCAAGGTGGCCGAGAGTGTGATGGAGTTGCTTTCGGAAGGGCTAGGGTTGGAAGCTGGGAAATTTAAGGAGCTTACGTTTTCGGATGCGAGGGCGCTTGTGGGGCACTGCTATCCCTACTGTCCTCAACCCGATCGGACGGTGGGGATAACGTCGCATACTGATCCCGGGATAGTGACAGTTCTATTGCAGAATCATGTGCCTGGATTGCAAGTTAGGCATGAGGATGAGTGGGTAGACGTTAAGGTTGTTCCTGGAGGTTTGATTGTTAACGTTGGAGACATGCTTCAGGTAAATTAACTATAACTGAGTTTTCGATCTCTTACTAACAATAATTCAGTTGGGCAAATTTAGATATGAATCATTGAATCAAACAAAACAAAACAAAAATTTAGTAGTGATATATTTTTTTAATTTTATATTTTATTTACAAGATTTGAATTAAATTGAGTCAATACTGTGGTTCAAAAAACAATAAACTGATAGCTAGATTATATAAATAATAACTTTAACTTTTACAACTTTGAATTTTGGACAACTTTGAATTTTACACCGTAAATTTGTCAAAGTTGCGTAAATAAAGCATAAGCATAATATTCTTGGATTTGATTATGCATCTCTTTGTGTAATCGTTACTGAGTTTTCTTTTTGGCGAGGGTGTAGATAATCTCCAATGGCGAGTATAAAAGTGTGCAGCATCGTGTGTTGGCCAACTCATGGAAGGAAGTTCGAATCTCAATTGTGATATTTTTCAACCTAGGCAAATGGAAGGAAGATGGATACTTTGGACCTCTACCGGAGCTTTTGTCACCTGAGAAGCCACCGATCTATCGAAACTTCACGGAGAAAGAATTCGTGGAAAACTTCTACAGCAAAGGAATAGATAGCAAGTCTCTGATTGAAAAAATTACCATAAATAACTAAGATTTCTCTCTCTTGGAATCTGGAATAATCTATTTTCATGTATTATCGATGTTATTGGAGTGTTTGCTTATCACTTTATTAGAAATAAAAATGGGAGGGATATTGAGGTTCATATTATTTCTAGCACTCGTTCGTGGTGGTGTTGATGGATTTGGAATTCTGGTGTGAACGGGTTTGAGATATTTGATTTATGGGTTTTTAGCACATATACTAGCTGAACTATTTCTCAATTATATATTTGGTACATGAACTTTAATTTTTGTCACGACTCACAAGTAGTATCAAAAGTTTTCAATTTTGTTATAAGGGCAACTCCAACCCATAGGGTACTAGGGTACCAAATACCTAAAATGAGATTTTTTTAATTTTTGGGCTTCTCCAACCCAAGAAAAAAATGACACTAGGGCTATAATATATGAGACTAGGTCTATATTTAGACCCCATATGGACCCAAATCAGGGACTTTTCTTAGTCCGGTACCATATTTGGGACGGGGACAAAGGCAGGCTGACGCTCACACCACGTGCAAGAGGGCACGGCCCAAAGAACTCGCCCAGGAGCATCTGAGTTGGTCACTCTCAGTATGCGACAAATCAACGGCACATGGAGGTAGGACACACACTGGTGCGCGAGTAGGGCTGCATTGTGCAGCAAACACTACATGGCCCGCCCACGTGAAGAGCATTCCAACAGCCATATATCCAATGGTCTTCATTTCATTAGATTTGAAATATACGGTGATGATTAATCATCATATATTAATTAAAAAAACTTAAACTATTAATTAAATAATCAGATCTAACGGCTGAAAAAATGTTATTTGATTATTCAACGGTTATAAATTAATCACACAACACTTTTATCAAAAAAATATCCACGAAAAAATAAAAAATAGAAACAAATATTTAAAAATTAATATGGCTAAAATACCAAATTAATACAACACTTTTAATTTCATGTTATTGTATATTTCAGCATTTCCTTGGCTAAAATGATGTGTTCAATTATGAAATAAAATACTAGGATACACAATTATTTGGTAGACTGAAAATAAAAAAATACAAATTTTGTTTTAATTTTTAATTATTTATTATTTACAAATATTATATATTAATTATAAATTATTATTATTATATTCTAATTATAGTCTAAAATTACAAAAATGTAATTTGGCACCCCCAAAATGGGACTTTGGGTTGGAGATGATGGAGATGATAGAGGTGCCATAATAGAGAGGGGTGTTATAATGGATTTGGCACCCCAAAAATAGCTCCATGGGTTGGAGTTGCTCTAAGTAGTACCCAAAGTTTTCAATTTCATTTCTTGTGGTATCTAAGACAATTTTTGTCACAAATATATGTGCGTGAGGACATGTGTTTCCAAAAAAAGAGGCTAATTAAAAGGAAATTTTTTGGTACTACTTGTGACAAAAATTGAAAATTTTGGGTACTACTTGTGATGAAAATTGAAGTTCAGATACCACAAAAGATGAAATCGAAAAATTTAGATACTATAATTGAAAAATAATCAGGTACTATATGTCATAATAACTCTTATTTTATTTGTAATGTCCTTCGTCAAAGTGGCTTTTATTCCCATTTTGCATTGAAGTTTGATATATTGAATCAAAGCATGAGGGCTATTTGTATATAAGAAATATAAAAAATTACTAATAAAGGTGACCTTGTTCTTTTTTAAGTCACCAAATATTTTTATCCCTCATAAAACCACCAATATTTACAAAAATGTCACCGCATTTTTTTTCTCATTATTTACAAAAATGCCACTAGATACGAAAAACTACTACTAGAGACAAGAAAATTATTGTCAAAGAACAATAAAGCCATTGTCAATGAACAAGAAATGTACTCCCAAACAATAATAAAACTATTGCCGAAGAACAATAAATCTGCTGTCAAAGAACAATAAAATTACTGTCAAAAAATAAGAAAAGTACTACCAAAGAACAATAAATCTATTGTCAAAGAACAATAAAGCTACTGTCAAAAAATGAGAAAAGTACTACCAATGAACAATAAAGCTAGTGTCTATGAACAAGAAAGTTACTGTCGAAGAACAATAAAGCTACTGTCAAAGAACAATAAAGCTACTGTCAAAGAACAATAAAGCTACTGTCAAAGATCAATGCAGTAGTTTTTTGTAGACAATGACATTTTTGTAAATAATGAAGAAGAAACAATGTGATGGTATTTTTGTAAATATTAAAATTTGTAATATTTTGGTGGCTTCATGAGGAATAAAAATATAAGGGGTCTTTTTGAAGAATATAGGTTATGTAAATAATCTTATGAGTAATTGGCCCTAAGAAATATCTCTTGGGTCAATCAAAGTCGCTTTGCGCATCGATCCTTTAGGAGTTGCAATCTGATGAACGCCACAAAAAAAAATTCCAAGTGTAGGAAAAAGTTGCACAATCGATTCCAAGTCAAGAAAGAGAGTGTAAAACTTAAAAAAAAAAATTATGCTTAATAAATATGGCGACAATATTTTGGTGTACGTTGAAATTGGACTTCCCATTATATGTCATTTAAAAAAGAACAACCAAATTTGTAACACTATTTTAATAATTTAATTGTCAAATTTATGGTGAAAAACATCATTTACAAATTCTAAAATGCGCTTTAAATATTTAGAAAAATATGTTTAGTTGTGATCGAGTTTTCTTACATAAATTGATAAAACAAATTCAGAATTTTTAATTTCAGCACTTTTTTTTTATATTGAAAAATACTAACTTTAGGGCCTATAAGTGGTGTCGTTAAAAACATTGTTCATACATGAGCTAGCAAAGAGAAAAGTAGCCACATACCCCGACTAAATCAAACTCCATTACTATTACCGGTGTTATTTTCAGCTTTCATTTTCTAACATAAAGTTAGAGCACTTGTTCTGAATGAATACCAATTCTTAGAGTTAATTATGAAGTTTTCTAATTATTTTATGACGTAGCTTTTCTGAGGTACCACCATTATTGCGATGATGATCGATGATGATCTTCTGAATGTGTTTCAAGTTTAAACTTTAGATTGGATATTTGGATCGGACCATTAGCATGGTTTGAAGAGATCCAAATTCTTATAAACGTATATTGCAAGGTTTTACTTTTCAATGAGGACAAACATTTCTCCACTCAACGTACATTATTGCAAGTTTTGACTATAATGACCCCTATATTTCTCCACTTATTGCTTGACCTGCATGCTCACATTTTTTTTTGTCGGTGAGAAATTTCTTATCTATTGAACCAAATATTAGTGGACCTAGAAGGATTGTACGTATGTAGTTTATTATTATCTTGTGGTCTTAATGAGACTAATCTTCCGTAAATATTACTGAGTTTTTCCTTAAAGTCAAATTAAAGCTGGCACTAGAGATCCACAAAAGTAAATGGTTTTCAGAATATTCAATATCCAGTAATTAGGCCGCCCCTGGACTATTTGGACACAAAAGACGCGACAACCATTACATTATGCTTCTCTTAAATTGGTGATCGAATTTTATATTAATTCACTACCTATCATAATATGACAATCTAGACCAACCTACCATTCCTTCTTCATGCAGTCATAATATGATAATCTAGACCAACCTACTATATATATATTCCTTTTTTTCGATCAATTAAGTCGGCTAACTAATAAAGTTCTAAGTTTCTAACCGATGATTCAAAGCAAGCAAAGCCTCTCCCTTATAACATACCAGAAGGAAACCACACATTATGTGTGTCAATGTGTATATTTATTTTTAGAAAGAAAAAAAACAGAAAAACGAAGTTTTATTTTTATTTATTTTATGACGTGGAAGTTAAGAATGTGAAAGTGGATAGTTATATGTAGTTTTTGAAAAAAAAATATTTTATTAATTATTAATTATTTGTGTTTTGACCTTTTTATCCTTAATGATTAAAATAAATATATGATTATTTATTATTTAAGGGGTATTAAAGTAAAAAAAATATTTTTTGGTTGACAACGGGTGTTCTCTTAATATATAGTATAAATATATCTATTATATTCATACATTCTCTGCCAATGAATTTCTTACTTTTTTAAGTTTAAGAGTTTTGATCTCAGCCGTCAGAGTAAATTATTTAAAACATATTTGATAATTGAGTCTTACGTCTTTTTTGATCTGATAGTTGAGATCAAAATTCCTTAACTTAAAAAAAGTAAGGATTTTCTTACCCGAGAATCATACCTATTTATATATATATATATATATATTTATACAATTATATATGAGACCCAAGACTAAAATATTGCATATACACACACACACTATATAAGACTAAAATATTGTTCGATCACAGTAAAGAGTAAAGAGTAAAGACTGAAACGAAGTACGCTAATCGGTCAAGAACATGGCAACTGAAGCTGTTAATTGTGCTACTTCTGATTCCCATTATGATCGGCTCAAAGAAGTTAAGGAATTTGACGAATCAAAGATGGGAGTTAAGGGTCTCTCCGACTCCGGCATCACTTGTATTCCTCGCTTCTTCATACATCCACCAGAAACTCAGAATAATTCAACCTCGACCACCAACACTTGCTCCATCCCCGTACTCGACCTGGCCAACCTCCACTCCCCTGCCCACCGTCCTGAGATCATCCAGCAAATCAAAGATGCCGCGGCCACGTGGGGCTTCTTCCAAGTTATCAACCACGGCATTCCTTCCTCAGTTCTAGACGACACACTGAGAAGCATCAAAGCCTTCCATGATCAACCGCACGAAATCAAAGCCAAACACTACCGACGCCAAGAGCACCACGGCGTCATGTACACTAGCAACAATGACTTGCACAGGAGTAACGCGGCCGCCTGGCACGACTCCCTCCAGGTACAAGAGCGGAGCCCCGAGGGGTTCATGCCCCCCTTCCTTTCTTTGACAAAATTTTTCCATCTTAAAAATAAAACGAGAGATGAATTTCTAAAAATTTATAATCTCTTAATCATTTCTCTTTTATTTTTCTAAATGAACAAAGGTTCCCCTCGTGATTAAATTTCTGGCTGGTATGTAAATCAGGTGTATACGGCACCGGAGGAGAAGAAGGTGGAGGACGACATCCCAGAGATTTGTCGTAAGGAGGTGGTTGCATGGGATTTTCATGCATCCAAAGTAGCCGAGGCCTTGTTTGAGTTGTTGTCTGAGGGGCTTGGTTTGGAAGTTGGGAAGTTCAAGGAGTTGGGTTTTATGAAAGCTAGGTTATTTTTGGGGCACTGTTATCCGTACTGTCCCCAACCAGATCTGACGGTGGGGATCAAAACTCATACTGATTCAGGTTTGACGGTGTTGCTGCAGAACCAGGTCGGAGGGTTGCAAGTGAAGCATGGGAGTGAGTGGGTGGATGTCAAGCCCTTGCCCGGGGCATTGACCGTCAATATTGGTGACTTCATACAGGTTCCATTCATTTGCTTCTCTAATAATTCGATAGATCAATTGTATTTAAGAATTAAGTTTGGTTCTAGTAGTAGTTGTAGCAAGCCGTAGGGCAATGATTTCTTAGGAAGCACTTGTACTAAAAGCACTTATATTTACAAAAACATTTAGACGTGACCAAAACAAAAAAAAACTATTTTTTTTGCGCTTTCTTGGTAATCAAAAATAATGTTTTTGGTAATGTTTCACAAGAATTGACTAAAAGTAATTTTAGGTTCATAGAAGCATTTTTTTAGTGTTTGCCTAAGCGCTTGGTAGTGCAATTTATAAAAAAACATGTTTTTTACTTAAGGCAAGTTGAAGTTTAGTGGTCACTTAAATTGTAAATTATTTTTGTTGTGCCATCGAAACTAAATATCTAGTTTGGATGCCGGTCAAGTTTGTTTTCTTCCCATGTTTCATCTGACATCTGGTCTTTTAAGTTTTAACTATTTTCATCGCATATGATCATTGACTGCTAAACTTTAATGAAGAATTTATATGTATTTTTAATAAAAACGCTTGTAAGTAATATAAGTAACTACGTACTGAGTAAAAGCTCTTCTTATAAAACTCTTCAAACCTATGTGTGTAATTGTTTTGGGCAGATCATATCAAATGGGGAGTATCAAAGTGTGGAGCATCGAGTCTTGGCTAACACATCGAAAGAACCAAGAATCTCAGTGTTGATTTTCAATAACGTGGGTGGTTGGAAAGAGTCGGATGAATTTGGGCCACTTCCAGAATTATTGTCAGCTGAGAAACCAGCCCTTTATCGAGGATTCACTGTGCCAGAGTTCTTTCAAAGCTTTTTCAGCAAAGGATTAGATGGCAAAAACATAGTAGAAAGAGTTACACTACACTAGCTAGCTATTAGCAGTGCCAAATCAGAAAGAAAGTATCCCTAGCTATAGCTTAAATGGGATAATATGTTTCCATGTATTGAGTGTTGAAGTACTGTAAGTTTGAATGCTCTATGTACTTGATAGAACTTCTCAGATAGCATTACATTTTGCTATCTGCACCAATAATTTTTTTTTATTTTTTTAAATCCCCACCCCTACCCACTCCATCCCACCAATCCAATGATGCCAGTGAGATTTGAATTTATGACCTCCACAATGTTGGTTATGTCAGATACCCAACATGTCATAGCTCACCGGCAAATCATGCATCAATATTGACTTAATTACTTGCCCTGTATAAAGTAAATTCTAAATTCCATGGTTTCCGATTCAACAGAAATTTTATTCTTGCATATATATAGCTCATATACAGTTTGCTATTTAACTACCCTCTTATGCAAAAGCATGTCAAACAACACCTTAAAAAGATACTAGAACTCGAGCAAAGATACTAACCAGTTCAGAGTTCATAAATGAGAGATCATACAACCATGTAGTTTGATAAGAGCAGACAGACTATTAATGAAGGGACTGATACATGTAGATGAATGACTTTGTCTATCAAATCCCAGCTGTTAACACCCTCAAGCATAAACACTTACTACATCTAAATCACGTACAAAGGCCAAAGAGTAACTAGAAATTTAATTTTATCCTAATTAAACTCACTCCACCCTCCTTCACCTCAGTACGTACCTGTCCCCTGAATGTGTTTGATCGCCGTTGTTGTACTACTTTAACGACCCACTGCTTCGAAGCTAGAACTTAATGATACCGGAGGGGAAGCAGCTTGTTGTTGAAGTTGAGGCAGTGGATAATCATGCATGCCATGTGGAAGGTCTGGCAAAAGTGCTTCAAGCTGAAGAACCTTCATTACGTACTTGTCTTGCTTTTGGTCTCTTCTTGCTTTCGGGGCAAGTGCAACATAATCCCACAGTTAACAAGCATTTCATTTCATTTCGATGGAATTTCATATCAATATATCATCGGCCACATTAAAATAATAATTGAAAATAACAACTCCGAAAGTTGAAGATCAAAATGGGGTTCCATATTTCAATTTTTTAATTTTTTAATTAAAAGAAGTTAATAACAATAAAAATAATAAAGAAGCTAACTTTCCTAACGAAACATTCATGTGGAGGGGCGAACCTGATCTTGCTTGGTTGGGGTGGTCCTTTCCTGGTGCTTTGCAGTTTGGGGTGTACGGCGGCGGCTTGAGGTCTTTTGGCTTCAAGGTCGTTGATGATTCTCTTGTCGGGAGGATGTTGGGGTTGCTTTCTCGTCTGTGGGTGTTGCCTGCGATGGTGTGGCTGCTGGGAGTGTCGGCGGCGGCGAGATGGGAGTTGCTGGTCTGCTATGGGTTTCTATGGTTCTTACCTTTGGCGGCGGCACGCCGGCATTGCAGGTGCAGCTTCAAACGGTGGACGTGCGGCTACTTTGGTTGACAACGGCAGTAAGCTTGATGGTGGGCTAGGGTTGTTGGGTTGTTGGTGGCCTATTCTTCTTGGGCTTCCTGTTGGGGCTGTTATTTTTTATTATTTTTACCGAGTCTATGGACTCTCTCTTTGTGTAAGCTCTTTGTGTAAGGTAAAGTTACAGATTAATAAGTTAGGGCTCGAATCAAAATTTATTATTTTTGAGTCTTACGTGCTTCAGGTTACTATGTTACTTGAGCTATAACACTATCCAAGGCGGTTTTACTTGGGCAATAATTATTTCTTTTGTCTTATATATATGGGCGGTCATCGTGTATTATTGTCTCTCACTATTAATGAATGGACATTTCCTATAAAAAAAAAATTATTACTCAAGATACTCATGCTTTATGGTGTGAAATGGTCACCTAGATAACGAGAGACCATATCGATCACCTAAAGACCAATAATTTAACATCCTAAAGCTAATCAACATCTCTTTGGTTCAGCATAGTAGAAAAACTGGATGTTCTTCGGAACCCAACAACCACCGTGCTAATGACATATCACCAACTGTGATGGGATGAATAGACACAAAAGTACATGCATTTTCCTTTCTTGTGTTTGGCAGGACATAAATTCTCTCATCTCTTTAAGACTTGTCTGTTAAATGGAAAGTGCTGGGTGTTGAATTGACATGTCACACACTCACATGATCAATCATGATCTTGCACCAAGAAAACGTTGACAATTGAGCATATGCACAGTCTTTTCCTCTAGGGATGATATCTTCAATTTGGGACGATTTCTTTCGCTTACCGTGCAGAGTTGCTTGCTCTTCGTCCAACTGGTTCAGTCTCCATCATATCGGCATGCAATTATTGAAACTGATTGCTTAAGCTGCTTACAAATTTTTTTTAATCAAATGATAAGAAGGGTTCGAACTTATAACTTCTACTAATATTTTGTTATCTATTAGACTAAATACTTTTTTTAGAATGATAGTTAATCCATTAATGTTCAACGAAATTACAACATAGCAACTCGCTCCAATGGAGCTGTTAAAAAGAGTCGATACCTAAGCAATCTTATATTTTCTATCCATAAGGCCATTTCAGATAAGCACAAGCAAATCCCGTTAAAACAATAAAATCAAGACACGAGATCTACTTTACTAGTCTGCGACTACTCCCTTAATACGGAAGAGGTCACATGCCCTTTATCCTCTGAAACAAAAAAAGTAAAAATAAAAGCCCAAGGCCAAAAGCAAAACCCTAGGCCCATAAACAACTGCAGCAAGCCTAGCATCAGCCCTCAACTTCCGTAGCCACCAGCCAAAAATCCCACACAGACGACAAAGAGCACCAATGAAGCACTGTCGCCAAACCCAGCCTCCAAGCACTTGCCACCAACAATGGCAAAACACCATGTGTGCACTCTAGGAATGGCAAAACCTGGAGCAGCAACTACATCATCACCGCCAAGGCTTCTGCCAACAAGAACTTCCCCACTATAAAAAAACCCCTATTGGAAGACCTTCACAACAACACCTCCTCCAGCAAAACCAAGTCCGGACAACGAATCCCAGAGCCACTCATGCCACCCCCTCCGAGAGAAGACAAAAGGAACACCATGCATAAGGCTGATAGCCATATGCAGAACCTCTAGCCCAACGAGCAGACAAAAGGAGAGAAGAAAGAAACCAAATCTTCCTGATGCAAGGTATTGTCGTCTAGCAAAGCCAGCGCCACTACCCTCAAACGAATGAGAGAAGAGAGAGAGCCCCCCTCCCCCTGTCGAACGTGCAAAGCCGCCACCGAAAGGCACCGACCCCAGCCTCCCACATAGAGAGAAAAACCCTAGCATATTTATGGTTTTTGGAGATTACACAAGATTATTGTACTTCAAATTCTATTAGACTAAATATTAATTGGCCTTGAGGGATTGTACATAGCTACTTTAATTATCATTATCTTCTGGTCTTAGGCCTAGTTTATTATCTTCGATAATACCTTTCTCCTTAAACGAAAAATGAAAGCCAACACTAAAATGCAAAGAGATCTATATTAATAGGGTAATCCTCAAATTGTACTTAAACTATTACGAAATGCACTTTTTAGTACCCACAAATGTTTAGGGAGTTTAGTAATACCTGAACTATTACGTCGTTAGCTATTTGATACCTCCGTCAATTTCTCCGTTAAAAACAGGGGTAAATATGTCAACCAACATAAAAATAAAATTTTATTCTTCTAAATTATTTTATTATTCTATAATTAATATTATTTTAATTTCATAAAATTGTAAAATTTTATTCTTCTCCGTTACACTAAAAATATATATATTTTAATTCTTCTCCGTAATTTTTTTTAAATTTAATTACACTGAAAAAAATTAAAATCATTTTATTTTAATATCATAAAATTGTAATGAAAACAAAATCGTTGTTAACTATTTATTTTAGTATTCTTGTAAAAAGATTTTAAAAAGACAAAGAAATGTTGGCCAAAAAATAAATAAAAGTGAGAATAAATACTTTGACCAAAATTCCCATGACAATAATGACCACTTGTGCGCCACATAAACAATTTTAACAGAGGTATCGTAATGGTTAACAACGCAATAATTCAGATACTACCAAACTCCCTAAATATTTGTAGATTCCAAAAAGTACATTTCGTGATAGTACTGATATATGTACCATTTGGAGATTTTACCCATATTAATATTAGCCCGCCTACCCTATGGACACAAAAGTCATAAAATAAATACATGTTTTTTTTTTAATATAGAAGGGATGCCACCAATTAATGGACACAAAAGTCATAAAATGAATACATGTTTTTTTTTAATATAGACTGGATGCCACCAATCCATTAACTACACAGTGACCTACTTACAATCTACTTACAATGGGCACGTAAAAAACGAGTCGGTACCTAAGTAATTAAACTTACCTTTGATAACGCTAATGCTCCAATTAACCAAATTAAGAACTTAACACTACTAGGCTTTGAATCAAAAATTAAACAAACGTGTGACTTGAAGCCTAAATTATTTATGTGTGCACCCCTACGCAGAGTGAGTCTACACACTCCTTAAACACAAAAATCATAAAAAATATATATATAAAAAAACACCCGAAAAGTTAATTAATTAGACTTTCGTGATGGATGACATGGAGCTAATGTACTTTTATGGACATACAGAGACGGATTAAATCATTAATTTAAATACTTCTTCGGTGGTGTAACTTAATTTTTAAACCAAGGTTTTGATCTTTGTCTAACTTAATTTTAGATTTTGGGCTTTCGAGGGAGGACGACTTCATGCCTTCCGAAAATGGGTTCAGCTGTGGCTCTTCGGATCCGTGATGAAGGACTGCTGATAGTGTTTGAAGAAGTTATGAGATTGAAAAGATAGAAGAGAGGAATAGCTAGGTTTTTCAGAGAAGTTTTCTTGAGGAAGAAGACTATTTCTATTACTGAGAATATATCAATTGTAGGCTTGGTTACAAATCGTACACACTGATTGATTATATAGAACAAGTTGGTTAGTGCCAGCCGCCAGCAACCTCACTAACAACCTCAGCTCTAAAAAATTCCCTAATAACCAGCTGTGAACACTTGCCATCTGGCATGCTCTACAGAATCCTATTTTGTTGACTTGCTGATCGAGTTGTTGGCCTTGACCTGGGTTGACCAGCTCATCATCCTTACGGTGTTGACGGCGGTGATACGCTTGGCTTTGCTTTTGGAGTTAGCTGAGCCCTTCCACCTCTTCAGTATCGTCTCCTAGTGTTTATCGATATGGGCAATCTGGAAAGTCCTCAATTGTAAACTTTGGAAAGACACTCTTTCTCCGCCATTGGATGTGGGTTTATCATCCTCCACCTGGCTAGACTCATACCATAAATCACATCAAAATGAGCTCCTAAGGCTACTAGATATTGGCTTCTCTGATCGGGCTCCATCTCCTTTGGGATGGTATAGCGCCACCTTTGATGAATTGATGGTGCAGTTGATTCCCAGACGGGCAGACGAGTATGGTGTTGTGGTGCACGACCATGATGGTGAATGCTTTTGTCATGGGTACGTGGTCCACTACAAATCTCTCCTCAGGTGAATGAAAAAGGTCTAATTAATACTTCCACTTATTTTTAATGAGTGCTTGTCGTGTTAACGTATAACACTAAATTATTTTATTAAAAAACGTGTTCTTATCGTGGTTACCCGATATGGAACCGAACCAATAAATATTTACCCAAATTCTTATAATTTCATTTGTATTGTGTCATGTTACACTTTTCCAGGTCTCATATGAGAGTCTAGACCTACCTACCAAATATCCCTTTCTTCGATCAGGTCGACCAGCTAAAGTTTTTTTTTTGATAGAATCGGCAAAATAAAGTTGTTATAATCGAAAGCAAGCAAAGATTTTTTTTGACAGAGTCGGCCAGCTATATATATGTACATATGCTCGTATAATATATACTACAAGACTAAAATATTGTTCGATCACAGTAAAGAGTTAAGACTGAAACGAAGTACGCTAATCGGTCAAGAACATGGCAACTGAAGCTGTTAATTGTGCTACTTCTGATTCCCATTATGATCGGCTCAAAGAAGTTAAGGAATTTGACGAATCAAAGATGGGAGTTAAGGGTCTCTCCGACTCCGGCATCACTTGTATTCCTCGCTTCTTCATACACCCACCAGAAACTCTTCCTCAGAATAATCCAACCTCGACCACCAACACTAGCTCCATCCCCATACTCGACCTGGCCAACCTCCACAACCCTGCCCACCGTCCTGAGATCATCCAGCAAATCAAAGATGCCGCGGCCACGTGGGGCTTCTTCCAAGTTATCAACCACGGCATTCCTTCCTCAGTTCTAGAGGACACACTGAGAAGCATCAAAGCCTTCCATGATCAACCGCACGAAATCAAAGCCAAACACTACAGACGCCAAGAGCACCACGGCGTCATGTACACTAGCAACAATGACTTGCACAGGAGTAACGCGGCCACCTGGCACGACTCCCTCCAGGTACAAGAGCGGAGCCCCGAGGGGTTCATGCCCCCCTTCCTTTCTTTGACAAAATTTTTCCATCTTAAAAATAAAACGAGAGATGAATTTCTAAAAATTTATAATCTCTTAATCATTTCTCTTTTATTTTTTTGTTTTGTATAAGTCAGTTGTTAACTTTGTAGTGGTATTGCATGCATCAACTTCCTCTCACTATTTCATCAATTTTAGTAGTGATTGCAGCTTGAAAAATTCTGGGATAAGGTTATGACATTTTTTGTATGAATACCCTATATATGTTAAATGAACAAAGGTTCCCCTCGTGATTAAATTTCTGGCTGGTATGTAAATCAGGTGTATACGGCACCGGAGGAGAAGAAGGTGGAGGACGACATCCCAGAGATTTGTCGTAAGGAGGTGGTTGCATGGGATTTTCATGCATCCAAAGTAGCCGAGGCCTTGTTTGAGTTGTTGTCTGAGGGGCTTGGTTTGGAAGCTGGGAAGTTCAAGGAGTTGGGTTTTATGAAAGCTAGGTTATTTTTGGGGCACTGCTATCCGTACTGTCCCCAACCAGATCTGACGGTGGGGATAAAACCTCATACTGATGCAGGTCTGACGGTGTTGCTGCAGAATCAGGTCGGAGGGTTGCAAGTGAAGCATGGGAGTGAGTGGGTGGATGTCAAGCCCTTGCCTGGGGCATTGACCGTCAATATTGGTGACTTCATACAGGTTCCATTCATTTGCTTATCTAATTTTGCTGATTAAATAAATATATTTAAGAATAAATTTGGGTTCTAGTTGGAGAAATAGCTAGCCATTGGGCAATGCCTTCATAAGAAGCACTTCTTAATTATAAAGCTCTTCAACCTATGTGTATATTTGTTTTGGGCAGATCATATCAAACGGGGAGTATCAAAGTGTGGAGCATCGAGTATTGGCAAACTCGTCGAAGGAACCAAGAATCTCAGTGTTGATTTTCAACAATTTGGGTGGTTGGAAAGAGTCGGATGAATTTGGGCCACTTCCAGAATTATTGTCAGCTGAGAAACCAGCCCTTTATCGAGGATTCACTGTGCCAGAGTTCATTCAAAGCTTTTTCAGCAAAGGATTAGATCGCAAAAACATAGTAGAAAGTGTTACAATACACTAGCTACCTATTAGGCTATTAGTAGTGCCAAATAAGAAAGTATCCCTATTCCTATTGCTTAATTACTTGTAACATATGGCATATATAGGTATTTGTCTTCTAAAATGGAATAATATGTTTCCATCATTCCATGGTAGTGATGGTACCGTACTGTGGTATTAACTATTTAAGTATTGTAAGTGTGAATGCTCTATACTTAATGGATTATTATTATTTAAGATTATTGCCTACTGGACGGTCCAATATTTACTTTTTCTTATTAGTTTGCTTACAAGCATAAAATAATTTTACATCCCCTTGAAGGAAGTAACAAGAATTTTTCGCAAAATGAACATTGTGGATGACACAGGTTTGAATCTCATTGACATTTAGGGATAGGTGAGGAGGATAAAAATTGTCATTTTTTCTTGTAAAAAAAAAAATTCCGCAAAACCAAATCCTTTCATAACCTAAACTAGCATTCCGCAACAAAGTTAATTGGCCTCCTAAAAACGAATGCCCTTTGTTCCAACGAATCGTAAATGACTACAAGGAAAGAATCTGCGCGCATTGAGTTTCATATATATATATATATATATACCTTACTTTTTTAAGTTAACGAGTTTTGATTTCAGTCGTCAGATCAAAACAGACATGGGACCCAACTGTCAGATATGTTTTAAATGATTTGTTCTGACGGTTGAGATCAAAACTCTTTAACTTAAAAAAGTAAGGAACTCCTTACCAGAGAAGATTTTATATATATATATAGAGAGTCCCCTTCACATGCGGACGTCCGCACGTAAAATAAAATGCGAACATTCTCATTGTGAGTGCAAACTAATTATCAAAACCGTCTATATTTTAGGTCATCCTTCAAAGATCATTTTGATATAAAAAAATTCAAATTGGAAATTATTTAGCCATTTGATTACCACATTCATCGTTTCAACTTTATCTGACAGACTGTATTTGTTTGTAAACTATACAACGAACAGATGATCAAACAATTTCAAATTCGGCTGATTTTTTGCAAGAATAATTTTTGAAAATAAATCTAAACGATGAATGGTTCCGATGATTAAGTTATGTTGTCAATTGGTCGGGATGCATATGTTCGCATTTTATTTTACTTGCGGATGTCCGTATGTGAAAGAGACTGTATAGAAAGTTACACGAACACATATTAAAGATAAGAGAAGGAAATTAGAACCGGCTACGATCGATGAGATTACACGCATGCGCACATTCTCTTTTCTCGAGTTAGGTAAGGGATCGAGTAATTAAGGACATGCATTCTCTCATCTCGATCTTTACGATTAGTCTGTAAATGGAAAGTATTGGGTGTAGAACTGATATATAATGTCGATCAATTAACCAGCTATCGCCACTCAATCATTGAGCACATGCACCCACTTTGCTTTCTATGATCAATCATGGTCTTGCACCAAGAAAACGTTGACAATTGAGCACATGCATGCACCCACTTTGATTAACATGACAAATATATGTTACGTACAATTGGCCATCTAATCGATTATTTGCACCAAGGTCGCATACTGATCCTGGGATAGTGACATGAGGATGAGCGACTGGACGTCAAGGCTGTTCCCGGAGGTTTACTTATTAACGATGGAGTTTTCAATTTTTCATACTGTAGAACCTTCCCTTGTTATCATGGAGCTTTTGAGCAGAGCAACCGAATTGATTTCAACCGCGGCTTAGAGCAATAGATAACAAGGACATTGTATGTAAGGTCACAATCCTTACTACAGAGAAAGCATGGTAGGATAAAGAACTGTCAAAATTTGTCCGAGTGTAAATGGTTATTATAAAGTGATAATATCAAACATCCCAATCAAGGATAATATAAACTACAATGATTCCAATCTTGGACGAAGCAAATTCTCTGATTTAATAAAAAAGTTGAGACAAAATATAAACTTCAAACTCAAGCCTAGACCTTCGATCAGTTTACTTGATCTTCTTCTTTGGCCTCAACTGCAAGAAACAAAAAACAGTTTTAGTTCATTACAAAAAAAAAAGATCACCCGAGTTATCCACTGCCATTTGTCCAATCATATTCCACTATATACCTAAAATTTAACAAAATTTTACCTGATTGCTGTGGCCACACTTCTTCTTCCTACAGTTGACAGCCCTTGGGTGCAGACGAGCATAACATCTGAGACACCACAACAATACAAATTAGCAGTTGGCAACATATTATACCAGTCAGATTCCAAAATACAGTCATGGTATTGAATCCCATTCCACCAAAATCTACATATCATCAAAACACAAGCAAACATGCAGTAAACAATTTAAGTATCTTCGACAAAATACAACGTGCAACAGAAACGGAAATTGTAGGAAAAACCATAGCAATACCACAAACAATGGAAATTAATGTTTTTTGAAGATAAACATGGGCATGGACAGAACTTAAAAGGGAACAACAAACATTAAACAGAAATCAAAGGGATACTAATGACCCTTGTGAAAACAAAACTTGATAGATTGCAATTTTTGAGTAAAGGAAAAATGTAGCCAAGGGTTCAAGACACTCAGAAATGAAACAGAACTCTGAGAGTAGTACGATTTGGCAGTGATTCTGCGAAGGTTTGTTTTCAAATGTTAGAGAGGCCTCAATTAAAGAGTAGCTGCCCCTCCGCTGGGACCTTCACATAAAACCTAATTAAAATAAAAGAAAATTCTGATGTAGAAAACAATGATCCAGAAATAAAAACCGACACCCATATATTAAAATGTGTTTCGGCGATCTGCTTTCAGCACAATATTCGAAGGCAAACTTGGATGAAAGCGCACTGTTTTTATACGCTGCCTCCATAGGTCCCTCGGTTAAAGAAGGTATCAAAGAAACTCAAACGGTAATAAGAAAAAATGTAATGATGCTCAGTGAATACGAACCATAGATTTACAGATTCATCTTGCTATAGCAATCAATGAGTATTTCTCATCTATATCTTCATCATTGCATCACATAATTTTCAGACATCAAATGAATAAAACATCAAGGGAACAAGACTAATCCGCAAACATTAAAGAGTAACTAGGCTTACGTATTATTCAAAGTGTTAACTACAACATAATCAGATAGCCCAACAAACTTCTTTCCTATGCCTTATTAAATTTCAATATTATGTTCTATAATAATCAACATTCAGACCGTTTTTCACACACCTGTTACTTAAAATTAACTGACAACTAAAACAGGAATGACATTATGTTCCACTCATGAAAATCAACTGCAAGTAATCGATTCCAGCTGACAAAGTTAAGAGAATGAAATACTAATGTGGGGACAAGTATAACCTCAATTGCAATTGCAAAGAAAAGAGGCTACATAATTGTCCCATCAATTAAGACTAAGCATGATTCAACAACTACCCATACACAACTAAAAGTCACTGAACAGCTATAAAATTTAGCAGACAGTAAAAAGCACCTCCGAGCTTTGTTAGACACAAAGAGAAAAACAGAAATATGTGATTTATCTACCAGACATAGACTTAAATCAGAGGTCACATAAATACAACAATCGTTAATATAAGCAGGTACCAACCAAAAATTTAGGTCAAAGTGACAAAAAGATCTAGCAAACTAAGTGAGTATTCACACTTTCAATCGAATGTTAGCTAAATATTTCTACCCAAAAAAAACACAAACTAAAAGCACTGGCAAGGCTCATATAGAAGTCACTCCTCAAAAGGATAGAGACCAAGAAAACTCAAACTGCACAAAAGAAACATTTCAATAACAACATGATGTTCCATACATGAAAATCAGCTGCAAGTAATGAAGCCCAGCTGACAAAGTTAATAGAATGGAATTTCATGTTGGGACAAGTATAACATCAATTGCACATTAAAAGCAAAGGAAGCTAAGTAAGTGTCCCCTCAGTTTTTCTGGAGCAAAACCAAGAACTAAATCGACTAAAAAGTAGAACAAGAATCATATACAAACGGACTGCGTAAGAAAAAGACTGAGAAGGAAAAGAGCATTACTTTCTGCAAATCATTTTTTCCTGATTGTACTTGCGAGCCAATGCCATCAAAGAAGGCTCGATGATTCCTCCACGGAGCCTGAGTACGAGATGAAGAGTCGACTCTGAAACAGAGCAAAGCAAGCCAATTAGTTTCAGTCACAATTCAATCCTCTAAAACTCACAAAATCAGAAGCAAAAGTAGACCTTTCTGGATGTTATAGTCGGCCAAGGTGCGGCCATCTTCAAGCTGCTTTCCGGCGAAAATCAAACGCTGCTGGTCTGGGGGAATCCCTTCCTTGTCTTGGATCTTAGCCTTGACATTGTCGATGGTGTCGCTGCTCTCGACTTCGAGAGTGATGGTCTTCCCCGTTAGGGTTTTCACGAAAATCTGCATCTTGCGGCGTCTCTGTTTATGACTCAAATGGGATCGTCAGGGTTTTATAAGCTTTTACTAGGGTTGCATTTCTCTTGCCAGACACATCTTCATCCAAAATCTGGGCCACAGGTTTTACGGCCCACAATAGAGTATTGGGTTGGGTACTTAACTTAGTTAATGACTAAAAAATAAAGGCTAAATCACACTTGTGGTTTTAGTATTTTGACTATTTTATTTTGACGCGAACGTTTTGGTATCCAATATTTGACAAAATAAAATGCAAAAAATAGTACACGGTACGTTGTCGACACGACAATTAAAATAATATATATAATATTTAAATAATAATATGAAAAAATTATTAAATAAAAAAATACTTTAAAAATCCACAAAATAACACACAATAAATTGAAATATCAACAAAATAGCCATAGAAAAAGTATTCTCATATCCGATCTACTTCATTCATCACTCAATAGCATTGCTTCTGCATTCATTGTTATCACCAGAAGAAAGTATGTGAGCCTTCAATGTTGGCTCATCAAAAGAAAGATTAGCAATCTCAAGCATGCCAACACTACCCCCATCTATATAATCAAATCCATCTGCTCCAACATCCAACATCCAACATTTCAAAAGAAAATAATATTCGAATATGTGTCGGAGGAGTGTCGATTATGACGACACAAGCGTCGGTCCCGTGTCGGCAAAAGTGTCAGAAAGTCAAAGTCAACCAACACATCTCCAACACGTGTCGGAGGAGTGTCGGAGCGTGTCGGACACGTGACACAACACAATTTTGGAGTGTCGGTGCATTGGAGACCGATATATAGTCATATGATTTGATACATCCGTCAAATCCACCCTTAGAATTAAAGGCATTTTCGTCAAACAACGTCTCTTCTCAAAAGCTTCAATAACAAAGCGACACATATGTTTGTTTTCAAATCTAGAAAAAAAAGTATTTTAAAAGATTAAATTCACTTTATCAAATCACTAAGGAGCGGGTCTTATCCTCCCCCCATTTCTCGAACCTTTGGAGCCCCCTCTTCTTCCCTTAAAAAAAAAAAGAGGAACGGATCTCATTTGTGCTACGTCAACATTTAACGGTTAAAACTAACGGATTGACTAACAGTTGAAGTAAACTGATTAAATTGGTAAGTACAAGGGTGTTATTGATGAAATTAAAAGAGCATGGACTAACATGATTTTCGCTCATAAGTTCAGGGTTGTAAACTGAATTTAATCCTTATGAACAATATTTATGGTAGAAAAATCAGAACCCCAAAATGAGAGCCTCCAAAACATACCAAGCATACAACCTAGTCGCCAAAACCATTAGACAAAATTAAGAACCCAATTGAGATCTCATAAAATGAACCACTACCAACGGCTCCGCTACTAGAGACGGTCACTACCAACACTCAACCCCATAAGGCGAAAACCAAGACAAGACCCTAGCAGGGCCAAACCAAATTCGAAGAAGCTCCCATAGTGAGGAGACCATGGTGAAGAGATCATGGAGGAGAATAACTAGGAGTGCTAAAAACTATCTGAGAAAGGCATGAGCGGAATGATCTTAATTTGTGATGAAGAAAACACAATGTTAAGACAACTAAATAAGACAACTACTGGAACTAGATGACCTTAATCCGATCTTCTCAATGAGAAGGAAGGATGTAGAGCACCTCTGCCTTGTTGATTCCACCAAAAATAGCCGAGTTGATGTAGCAAAGTTGAATGTTAACATACAACACTCTGTTCCCTTCCCTCCAAAGCTTAAATATTAAGGTTGAGGAGGGTAAAAAGCTAAACCAGAGAATGAAGTAGGCAGCTCCCTGAATCAAACTTTCGGTACCACCATTGCCGTCAAAGTCCTCTATCTCAAACCATAGATCAAAGATGTCCCTCACAAACCAATAAAGATTATCGTTTTCTATTCTCTGCTTTTTGAGCTTGGCAACCTCTAGAATTAAAATCCTATAATGCATGATGCTTTAATTTGTTACAGTGATGATAACCTAATTAGATAATTTATTCTCAACTATTAGATTCTCAACTATAATAACCTAATCTTCCAGTTAACCAAGACACATCGACATCATTGATAGAAATTCAGTGACATTAACCAAGTTAATATAACCTTTTCAAGTTACTTCCGTGATAAATTGTTTGCAGTGTTGGATCAACAGCCTGCCTATAATTTGAATTAATAGGCAATGAAATTTTCCACTTCACCAGCTAAAAACTCATGAACTAAGCAAACAGAAATCCATGCGAAAATAACAAATAAGCTTGTGTGTACCGCTCAAAATGATAATTGTCAACCAAACTAAATTCTAGTTCTCTTTTCTGGCATATAAATCTAAGAGTTCAAAACTACATTGCTGCCAGAGACGAGGCTGATAATAAACTTTGAACCAAACCAAAAATACTGGAGAAGCAACTGCAACATCTGAAACCTTCCAATTGAGAAATCACAACCTTCTACCCCTTCTGCCACCCTTTCTGCGGGTACTGTCGGTGGGAATTGGAGTGACATCCTCTGTCAAACAGAAGAATGTACATTAGAGATTGCAACAGTAACAGCTTTCAGAATTGAAAAACAAACTAGATACCAAACTTAACAAGGATAGGGAAGCAGGCAGGTTTAATTATAGAGCGAAGATGAAAACATTTGTGTTTCATCACTAAAGTGATAGTATGAGCTTATAATGCCTACATAGGCTCTTTACAAGCAGAAAGTCGCAAGATCAAATTTCCAAAATTGGCTAGCATGTCTAGGATCCAGGAGCGGCACAAAACACATCCAAAAAGAGGGAATGTGGAAGAAGAGATGTGGATGCATCATATATTACTAATGCATACAGAGAAAGAACATAAGGACTTACCAATCCGACCAATTCTCATGCCAGATCGAGCAAGTGCTCTCAGTGCTGATTGAGCACCTGGACCAGGAGTCTTGGTCTTGTTCCCTCCAGTAGCCCGGAGCTTTATATGCAAAGCAGTAATTCCAAGCTCCTAAGAAACCAACACTAAGAGTCAATAAGCAGTTTACCACAGAATTTTACATCACCATAAATCTGAGGGAAATTAGTAACAACTTTACATAATCAAGGAACGCAAACTGAAACCAACATAAAACATGTAATTAAATGTCTCACAAAATGACTAAACGGAAATCATTCACCTTGCACCGAGTAGAAACATCCTGTGCTGCAAGCATGGCAGCATATGGTGATGATTCATCCCTATCCGCCTTGACCTTCATGCCACCTGAACTTATGAAAAAACATATATTAGAGTTGCTCAAATAAAATTCAAATACTCTCTCCTAACAGAACAGCTTTGACTCGAACTCAATTATGTATGGCTTCTTTTCATCAAAACCAAAAGGGACATCAAAGTTGATAAAGAATGCATACTTAAATTAACAAAGGAAAAAAGAGTACCAAAGTCATTTAAATAAAAATACATCCATCCATCATAAAGATTTTAACTTCATTAGGCTAAGCTCTACAAAGAGCTCTACAATCTATTATAAGTTATTAATTTACTAGGCAATTACTACCATTCAGTACAAAGCGAGAACTACCCAATATTATTCCATTGTAAACAAGAGTAGAACACTATACCAGTGATGCGAACAAGAGTTTCCCTCCCAGACAAATCAGTCACATGCTGCAATTAGAACACATAAACTGATTTACAACTCCAAACTACAAATTATAATCACAAGCAGATTCATGAAGAAGAGGTACTACTCACAATGAAGGTATCATTGAAGGAGGCAAAGATATGAGCGACACCAAAAACATGCTCTCCATCACGAACAGCAGGTCCCAGAGTAACATTTTCCTCCTTGGGCTCTCTCACCTTCCTCTTCGACTATAAACACAATCCAAATCATACAGGATACATAAGCCATTGTATTATTCCAAGCTTAAGCAATACTAGAAATAATTCAGGGTATTTGCAATAAAATCAGTAATTACGCAAACCGATTAAAATACTGAAAATATATGCAGTAAATTCATTTCAAATTCGGCAAAATACTGATCGATACTCTGGTTATTAAGCCGATTACTGTATCTAATTGCTTGAAACAAATCTAAAAATCTTATTAACAGTGTAGTGTAACTCTTTTCCGATCCGGTTCCTAAAGAAACGAAAGCTATATAGAACGCGAAAGCTTTTCGCTGACTGATATTGTGTTCGGCTGTTGAGAAAACTAGAGAGAATTTTCGATTGGTATTTTGTAATCACTCTCTCGCCAACAATCACAGATAGAAAAAAAAAGTGAAAGATCAGGTCTGGAAATGGATTAAGCAGACGAAGTGAGAGTGGAGAGAGAAAGTCGCTTACCATGGCGGCGGCGGCGAGTGGATGACTTGGTTCACAACACAGAATGTACCAGCCCTAGCAAAGCCTTTGCCTGCTGAATGAGATGGTTATCAGTTGCTTACATCTTTATATAGCTAGGGTTTCGCATTTTTGGTACATGTGAAAAGACCCGGTTGCCCTTTAATTCCTAATTTTTACCATTACAGTATTTTCTTTTTCTTTCAAAAAAAGTTTAAAAGTTAAAGGGTAAAAACCTGATTTAGTACCTAAATTATTGCGAAATATACTTTTTGGTACATACAATTTTTTTTTTTACTCAAAATGGTATCTGAACTATTGTGTCATTACCCAAAATCGTACCCAATTGGACCAAAGTTGAATTACACCACATAAAACTTAAACATAAGCACGGTCACAAATATCAAATCTAATATTAGAGGAAAAAAATATTTTTCATAAGGAATTAAGCAAAAACTGTAAAATTATGACTTACGAGTTAAGACGACAATTGAATCAATTTCAACAAAGCTATTTTTCTTTTGGCTTTGTACCTTTGCAAAAACCAGAATATAGGCAATGGTACTAGATTTGGGAAGAACTAGTGAATGTTAGGAACCCTGGTTCAATTTTTTTGGTCCCTAAATTATGTTTTATAACTCCAAAAGTTTAATGCTCGAGTTTTAAAATTAACTAGATGACTGTGAAACAATCACATGGGCATCTCCGAAGAATTGGAGTAGAAATAGCTCCACATAATTTTTCTTGGAGTAGAAACAAGAAAAATAGCTCCTAGTAATTATTCAATGAAACTATAAGCATACAAACACTTAGAAGGGTACAAGCATGACTTTTGTAATTGTCAAGACTCAAGATTATACATACAATGCTGGAATTCCAGTATCAATATTATTAACAGAGCCTCATTCATCCCATGAAGTTGCTGAATGCCAGCAAAAATGATAAGAGAGAAATCGCAAATCCACAATACATCTTCTGTGGCAGATATCTTTAAAACCCTGACTAGGGTTTAGTCGAAAGGGATGAAATCTTAGGTGCCACAATCTCGAGAAGACCTTTTGGATTATCCACGTGAACCCAATGGCCTGACTTGGGAAGAACATGAAGTGAAACCTTCCCCTCCGACCCATCTGCTTCCCGACTAGCCAGGCTTTCAAGCTGCTGAACCACGTCTGGGTCCCAACGGTCACTGTTCTCAGCGCGCACAACAGCTATCTCCAAATCTTTTGGGGGATGCTCCAACAGAGGCCAGTAAGATTTTTCCCTGCAATATTTTAAGATTAATAGAAAGATGAAAGGTAAGGGGGAGGAGAAAAGTTTTAATTGTTTCTAATTCTCAAAACTGGTCTCAAAGTGATAAGACACTTGCCAATAAGATTTGAACATCTGGACAGCACCATCAAGATTGAATGCCCATGTCTCGTGATCTCCATCTTTCTTGAGGTTGGTGCCTATCCATTCTGACAACGATTTTGAGAACCCAAGTTCAATCATATGATTCACAAGCCACCTGAAGCCAAGAACCAGATTTATCACATAATGAACTTGTTAACATGCAGGGCATATGGAATATGATTCTACAATGAATTTAACCAGATTCCTGTTCAAGTTTAACCAAATTAATTCTACACCAAGTCATAGGCTCTTTCTTGAGTGAAACAATCTGAGGGTAGATAAGGTGTGTGTAACTGTGTATGCGTTAACATTATTAAGCAGATCAACTTTTTCATGAACATCCTCAACTATAGGTGTACACTTTCTGTGTGAAGTATTTAAGTATCTGAATTATTTAACCATGTATCGGGTATGGTTATCTGTGAAGGGGGGTTAGCAATAAATAGAACACTAGAAAACTCCACCGGACACATACTTCCAATACCAAAGGTAACACCCACTTAGAATACTACAGCACCTAAGCACACAAATGCAATCAAATGTTTCAACATAAGGAGAAAGGCTTTTTACTTTCGCGACGGAACTGATGAAGGTAGACCCTGCAATGTCTGCAAAACTCTCTCAACGTCCCCATTACTGTGTATAGGGTTCACTTCTCCTGGAACAGAATCCAATACCCACAGCTGTTCTGGATCCAATACCCGCAGGAATCATATCAAAACGATAAACAAACAAGTAATCCTTATAACAGTTTCAATTTCAGTTCATTAGATAAGACCAGCATTATGAAGCAGACTAGCAGGACTTGCTTGGAACCCCAAGCAGGAAAACAAATCATGAAGTAGGAAACATTTAAAATACTTGTACATATTACTTTATCATCGATTATGAAAGCTTATAACATTGAAGGTTCATAAAGTACTGCTGATCCCACAGATGCTAAACATGCCTCACTATATAAACATTTTGCATCAAGTCAAAAGCTTCCCAATTTCAATTTTTCTGTGACAATTACATATTCGGGTTGTTACGAAGCTCTATAACTCATGTAATGAACCAGAAATTATGCAAAAATGAAGCAACTTCAGCACAAAGAGAAAGGGACAAGCGTTGAAACTATGGGGCAGAGTAAAACCTGTTTGGGCAACTTGGCGTAATCACCATAGTGGCCACGAGCACAGCTCTGTGCAAATTGTAGAGCAACCTTGCCGCCCAAGGAGTGACCAAGAACAACATCGGGCCAAGCCCAATTTTGAGACTCAATCAAATTAGCTAAATCTTGGGCTGCATTGACCAAGTCATGAGGCGGGTTTAGACCTTCGATGTCAGCAGATTTCCCGTGGTTTCTCAAATCCACAAGCACCATTCTCCAACCTATGTACACGCGAAATTGGATTCTTAAATATGAAGATAGATTAGTTAATGAACACTGAGAAGAAAAAAAGACTCACCAGATGGATCGGAGAGATTGGAGAGGAGGGAGCGAGAGAAAGATCTCCAATTTCTGGCGGAGCCGAGAAGGCCATGGAGTACAAAAGCGGTTGAGTGGTAGGGTGTGACGGTTGAAGCTCGGACTTCTTCGTAGGCTAGGGTTTGCAATGACCGACGTGAGGTTATGAATCGGGTCAGGATATGCCGAAAGCCCGGCTTGTTTACCAAGGTTCTGGCCATGGGGATGAACTGCCTTTGTTGCTCAATAAATCATAGGAAGTACAGTAGCTTAATACCCGATGACGCATGCGACGTCGTTTCCTCCTCATAATAAAAAAGAAAACAGACTTTAAAAAAGTGTAAAGATGAGACATGCGACGTCGTTTCCCCTCCAAGTGAAGAAAATACAGAAACAATACAAAACTATTTGACAGCTGTGGGATTTGAACCCACGCCCTTTCGGACCAGAGCCTAAATCTGGCGCCTTAGACCACTCGGCCAAACTGTCACGTATTGTTTATTATTGTTATATCGAATTAGTTAACAAAAAGTAACTCATCCTAAAGAAATTTACTACGCCTGATCCTTGAGCCAACTCGACTATGTGGATCTAGGTGGTTAGTCTTGGTGCTATTGAAAAAGGAGCCATGATATGATTGAAAGATGATTATTAACGAGAAGGTGAAAATTGTTAAGTAACTCATCCACAAAAATTGTTAAATTGTGTGACTCGATTTAAGATTTGAGGCAATTATATGAAAAATGAAAGTTTCACCGTGAAAAAAAGATACGACAAGCTATAAGTTGGTGGTTATCTATTGATGATGATGAAATCGATACATTTGGATGAAAGTCATGAAACCCCACACCTCATAGATTCTGGTGTGCTTGAGCCAACACTGACAGGTAGACCTTCAACTTCAAGGTGGAGTGGCTTTCCCTGGTGATGACTTCTTGTGGATTCTCCAGCAAATAAGGATCTCACCGGGAGCCTCCATTTATTTCTCACTTGTACAAGTCTATCCGAATAATCTTTTTCTTTTTTTGAGTAGATTGGGAGTCCTAGGAAAATTAACAAGAATTTTGCTTCTTTAATAACCTAATGATCACTCATGTCGAATGGCTCTTGTAATAATGTGAAATCCATGCTACACGCAGTTAGTACAATCACTCATTTCGTGTGTTCTCTATACTTTGTCAAGAAAAGAAACCCTTTTCATCTAACTTCACAACCAATTTCCCAAATTTGTGTAATCCATGTTACAAACAGAGAACTTGCAAACCATAGGTGATCTTAAATTGATGATGGTTCCTAGTTTACATAAATAGTTTATAACCATGCCAACAACAGCAATAACAATTAATGGAGACATTGAGAGGACGTGTCTATTACTTTATTTTCTTTTGATCAATCTTTTACTTTAGATACTTTCTGTTCTTTGGGTTTTGGAGGAGGTTGGAGTGGGAATATTATTCCCAAGGTACTACATCGACAAGGGGATGACACACTGCTGCTAAAGTTGTTATAGCAATTTGCTTTAGTCAAATGGATCTATCCGTGGGTCGTGCTCGCTCGCCATCATCATCCCTGTGCACAGGCATGTTGGGCACATTACCTAAAATGAACATGGAGTATGATCAGTCAAGATTGGCAAAACAAATAGAACAAGGGAGCTAGGATGAATACGGATAGATGATCAACAGCACAAATGGTAAGGGATTGATATTACACACTGCAAATTCTTTAACTTCCACATACATGCCAATTAAGACCCATATATAAGCCACCTTGTAACAAATTCCATACCTTTCTAGCACCAGAGCAATTTGGACACCTCTGAGTTGTTGGCACTTGCAACGGGCGGTCAGATGCATTAGATACTGATATAGGATTGATGCTCAAGCATACACCACTTGCAGAGCATCTAGCACAGGCCAAGTACCCTGTCCATGTATGATCAGACACAAATGAATTCCAACTTCAAATGGAAGAAGCGGGAGCAAAAAATATTAAGAATGATACACATCACCCAATAAAAAAAAGTAACAGGTGCAAGTTAAAAAGAATTTTTGAATAATAAAAGGGATGCAACAGGCTAGCATAAAATTAAAGGAACGTAATAGTGCAGTACAAACCAGAATTTAAGCCCTTTTCTAATTTCATAAGTTATTACCCCAAGTACACGACTACAGTTTCTTTAAATGTAATAAAAGTTAGTTAAATCAATCCCATCTAATAATTATCAACCATTTTGTGGAAGAGAATATAAATTCAAATGCAAGTGTTGAAAAGGAAGGCCTTCATAGCATGGTGGAAATGTTTCTTTTTGTTAGCATGCTTGTATTTGAAAGTTGAAACAGATCAGCACATACCAGTCCCATGGCAATACTTGCACCTTTTCTTCTCTTGTTGCTCAACATTGTTAGCTTCAATCAACATTAATGCTGAAATGACACCCACTGCCCCACCAGAAAAGGATGCCACAATGGGATCAACCTGACTGGATGCGAAATCAAACTAGTTTTAGGACACTGTAAGAAAATCTGTACTTCGATCATAAAGACAAATGTTCTGTATATACCTCAATTGCATGGGCAAATGCATGCTGCGAATGAAATCTTCATACGAGGTACCTCCTATACCTAATTTAAGTTCCAGCTGCCATGGAGAACAAGTTGAGACATTTAACAGATACAGCAATAAAGAATTTATTTATTTTTCCCACCATTAAGGTTCATATTTGAAAGTGGAGACCTCAATCTAAATAAAAAGAAACATTTACCACCATGCTATGAAGGCTAGTAATGTCATAAGCATAAACGCATTAAAACGTAACCAAATTAAAATTCTACATTAGACTATACGAGAACTATTAAAGTAGACACGGAAATGAATATTTTAAGAATAGAGAAGCCGAAGTAGATTTCCTATGAGGAAAGAAGCAGAAGCATCAATTCCAAAGCATTTTAGGGTATTTCCTGTTTAGTACCTCTTGATAGAGCAGGAATTATGAATTAATCGTAATGGCTTCTTGTGTGTCTGTTCTTGTGCATATTTCTCTTATTCGATGAAATTGGCAAAGAAGTGACTAAATTGATAGAGCAGTAGGAAACAGGCAAACTTGCAGACTTACTGTTGGTGCAATAAGCCCCCCAAATACAATTATCGCAGATATGAATGTTGCACTTGTGAGGTAGAGTTGCTTCAGTGTCTTTGGTGTCTACATGCCAACAAAAATTGCATGATGTTAGCCGAAAACAAAATGCTAAATGCTTGCACAGCCACATAACTCTGCTAAATATTTGTTTCCTCTATATGGAGCTACATGGAGTACAAACAGAGAACTCATCCCTCCAATGCATAACCAAACAATTTGAAAAGTTTGACCATTGCAACACTTACGCTAATGGGATAGTTAAATGGGAATGTATTACTTTGGTAATGGTTGCAGCAGCACACTCAAACTAATAGGTAAACAAAAAATTCTGACCATGATCTTCTCAATCAACATCTTCATGGGCCATGTTTGCAACCCTACTAAATTTATGGTTAGTTCATGTAACTAAAGCCACATGTGTTTTGATTTCTTAGCTAAGTATCCCAATTTCCCAAAGCTAGTTTGCAGATGATAATGCAAAATTCAGTTTGTAATTAAACGAAATCATCAAACTCACCACATGAGGGAGAAAAGGGATAGATGATGGAATGTCAGGCATCTCATCTGACTCTTCGACTCCACTCTCATTAAAATCTTTCGCCATCTTTATCCTGTGTTGCACCCGCAATCTCCTTAGCTACAAAAACCAAACAACATCAAACAAAAATCAACAAAATATATCCCTTCTCTACTTGACATTGAAGATTCAAGAAATTGTTTCGACCTCTTCCATGAGGAGAAAAATCTTGTTCCGCCTGCTCCTTATATTGTCCTGAATTTCCTGCAGCTGCATCTGCACAAAGTCCTGCACCGTCTCCGGCCCTTCTATGATACAAAACGAGCTGAGTAACAGAGATAACAAACTTCATTATCATTTTTTTCATCGATCAACCAAACAAAAAAATTGAAGGAAAAAAAGAAGAAGAGCAGACCTCGGAATGTTTTCGCCGGAGGAGGATTCCTTGGAAGAAGAAGAACAGGAGATTTGGGGACGCGAGGAGGCGGATTTGGACAGCGAGAGGCGTGTAGGGCCGCCATGAGAGGAGGTGTAAGGAATTAGGGATTTGGAGGAAGAAAGAGGAGGGGAGTAGAGAGAGAAAGCAGCCATTAATTATTAGTGTAGGTGTTATGCTATGTTCTGCTCACCATCGAAACGCAGAGAGTGAGTGAGTGAGTGAGGGTTTTGGTGAGCGGGGAGAGGAATCTCCGAGAGGGATTGAAGCATCCTCAAGGGAGGATGAGGTTGATGGGATTTGCCACGTTTCACTCTGCCAACTTTTTTGGTGACCGTTAAACGGTTATTTGTCTTCGTGGCCGCTAGTACGCGGTTATTTTAATTCTTAATTTTTTTATAACTTAATAGCCAACTAGTCCCTAACTTTTCACAATTGTTAATTTAGCTCCTAACAAAAAAATATATTTCAATTCAGCCCAGACCTTTTTTAATTTTTGTCAACTTCTCCCCATCCGTTAATTGCTGGTGCTTTCACTTAATTTTGCTACTATGCTGAGCCCACGTATCCAACGATGTGATAGTAATTTTGGATTTTTTTAGGGTTTTTATTATTAACAGTGTAAACTTTGATGAACCGGGTAAAAATGTATCAAACTTTCAAAAGTGATTAATAAGTTGTTCGGACTTTCAAAAACACATCATCGGGATATCTAAGTCTATTTTTCGTTACTTGTCCATCATCATGAGAGTTTAGCAGTCATTTGACATATCTTAACTTTAATTTTTAAAGTTTCAATGTACAACTAACATTGAATTGCAACTAACATATCCCTGGTGCACTAGAATGACTGCTAGAACTGGGATTTAAACAGGAACTGAGATTCTATTTTTTTTTATACAATGCCACCAATTAAGTGACACTTTTTCTATTTGCAATCAAATCATAAAAACAATACTAGTAACAAAGAAAGCAACATAAAAAATAACAAAACAATGACAAAAGGAGAAAACCATGTTCCAAATTGTCCACAGCTGCCTTCATAATGTTGATCAGCTTCCCAATCCAATGACTCTTTACTGCACTTGTTTCCCCTGGTATGAAACTTTCCTTGCTCAGCTAGTCCTATATGAGATAAAATGTGAGGAAACACCTTCTTGTAAGACTTTTCTCCAATCAATAAATCCGAATGCCCAAAACCCTCCACAACAACCCTTTCATGTCTAAAGCCAGGCTGGTGCAGCTTCATGTATTTATGAGCGAGGAAAGAAGTCTGAGGAGTCACAAGGAGACACCGCCCACCAGATATATAAAGGGTTGGGAGTGCCATTCTTTCTGGATGGATCAAGTATGAGTTGCAACCATTGCTGTCTACAATAAAACCAGAGTTGCATATCTTCCTGAGGTGGGGAAATGCTGCCATAGGAAGCCTTGTTGAGCTTTGTTTGTTCAACCATTGGTGCATGGTGGGGGTAATGTTTTCATGCCAGAAGGTGTTTCCGAACATGCCGGAAAAAACTTCACATTCATTGCAGGTGCACCTCTCGTACCGGGGTATGAAGCGGGCTATAAGTTTCAGGAGGCGGTGACGCAAGCTAAGCTTTGTTGTTTCCAAAAGAGGAAGTATTTTGTCCTCTCCAAGAATGAACATCGATATCTGCATCCAAATTAACTTTCTAAGGCTCAAGCAGGAAATAGATGAGTTTAAACTTGTGTAACATGTCATAAGCACCAAATAAATGAATCAATGTGTGGCTGCCACTATGACAAATCTATACCTAGAATAGTTCCCAGCATTAAGAAAACTTTGTATATTTTCAATTGGCGCAGCTTAGAGAAAATATATAATTTTTTTAGTGTTTCCCATCATTTGAGTGTATTTTCCTTATTTTCTCATCCACTTGATACCTGGGTGTTTGTTTCTTTTTAATTCCTCCCGATTTTAATAATCAGTTTCCTGCTCATTTTTGTTCCTCTTAAACTATCACCTATCACCTAAATCCTGGATTCAGAGAGAGAGAGAGAGAGAGAGAGAGAGAGAGAGAGCTCACTGAGATCAGAGGAAGCCACATTTTGACTCTGGAGAAAGCATTAAGCTTGAAGAACATTGAAGAGTTGGTGCAAGACAAAGAAGCTATATGGGTTGCAGATACATGACCTCCCATGACTGCTATGTGCATGGCTAAGCCTCCAACACAATGTGCAACTACATGCACCTTTGCACTTGGTCCATGAAGTTCAAGAATCTTATTAATTGCTGCAAAGGAAGAGTGAGAAAGGAAATGCTTAATGAAGGAAAATAGGACCAGTATCAACTAATTACAATTAGAGGTTATGATCTTTTACCAGCAGGGATATCAAATCTTGCAACATCTTCAATCGTAAAGTTGTTTGAAGGATTCAGAGGGTGCAATCTTGGTTGTAAAAGCCATGTTTCATGCCCTTCTTCTAGTAAAGATCTTACTAAGTCATTGGGCTCTGTTGGCAGCCAGTAACTCTCCGTAGAATATCCATTAAGAAGGAGAACTGGATTTTGTTTGTCATCTCCTTTAAGTTTTGACAAAATATGGTCGGTCTTCCATTGCCTGCAACTGATGATGAATCCATCTTCTGCATGATATATGAAAAGGTATGAAATTAGGACCTCAAATAGCACCAAGAACAAAATTGTGTTCCATACTTCCATCTGATTGCCTTTACATGTTTAAGTCAGATCATCAAGTTAAGTATACAATGCTCAAGCATAATTTTATTCCACTCCCCAAGCAAAGCTTTATAGTGAAAATCCAAAGTTTTGAATGAGCACTCTTTTATACAATGCTCAAGAATTTTTTTATTTGTTACATGTTAAATGTACATTTGAGTTTGCTGGCTTCTAAAAAATGAACTCAAATTTTTACTACCTGTTTTTATTTCATGAAGATCGCCTCCTGGATAAGATTTCTGTTGATAAACTGACAGATTTAAGTCCTTGTGGTTCCCTCGAGGTATCTGCAAGAAATAGGTTCTTACGAGAGACCCTAGTAGGAGGCATATAAACCTTCTTCGATCGTTACCTTTAAGGCTTATGAGGCTCTTAAGAAGCTCTGTCATGGAAATACTAAGCTCCCCTTTTAAAATAACCGTCTCATCCTTGGAGTTTTTCTCAGCAACTTTTGCAAATGCCACATGCAGTGTAGTCATTTCCCTCCAAGCATATAATGGAAAGAGATAGGGATTCATTATCTTTCTTCCCTCAAGAATATATCTGCATCCAAATAATTAATCTTTAATTCTGGAAAAAGGAAACAAATGAAGATCAAATAAACTTTCATATACCTTGAACCAGTAGAAGCTGCAAGAAGAAGGCGATAATGCATATACTGTGTGTAAGGAGTTCTGCGGTCTACTACGCACAAATTTACATCCCCATCTATAACATGTAATATGTCCTTCTCAAAGGCTATGAATTCCACATATCCTCCAACTTTCCCTCTTAGAAGGTGATGAGATTTTCCAGTGCCCAACTTCCATTCAGCAGAGCCCGTCTGGTCCTGAGAGTTCATTTTCATTATGAGATAAGCTGTGCATGGCATACCCCCAATATAACCTCTCATGGTTTCTTTAACGGTGACCAATGATCTCTGGCTATTAATGAAGGATTCTGGACCTTGATTAGCAGTTTTAAGAACACATTCAAGGCCTTCTGTGTTCTTGTACATGAGAATGTCCTGCACAAGGTTCCTACTTATATGCTCAGCTGCAGTAGCAATAGTAAGAGATGGATTTATGCCGACAGAACATGGGATCAAAGAAGCATCACAGACGTATAGGCCGGGATGCACTGTGGCAGGTGACTTTGGGTCAAAAACCTGCCCATTGGGGTTGCAAACACCATGTGAAGGATCCGATGATGCATTGCACCCTCCTAAAAGATGAACTGATGCGCTTCGGTATTTTGCCATAAAGAGAATTCCTCCTAATTTCTTCGTGAGCTTTTGAAAAGCTTTAATTTTTCGTGGGAGAAGGGGATCATGAGGTGGAGTGAAGCAGATTTTGTTTGTTCCCTTCTCTAACATGATCTTACCATCACCCTCATCATGCCCCAGTGCAATGAGGACCATTGCTTGGCATGCTTTGAAACCTATAATATGTTTTATCTTGTCTATAATCCCATGAAAGAACCAGTATCCAGCAGGCCACCCATACGTTGTTATCCCTTTAAACAGCAGGTATGGATAAGCTGTTGGAAGTACAGCACTCTGTAACATAAAACTGCATAAGAGTTTGGATGAATCCATTGTACAAACTATCAATTTATACTAATATAATAAAATTTATGTATGCATGCATATTATAGGTTTACGAACCTGGATTGTAAATCCCAGTGAAGAGGTGTAAGATGAAGAGATGGATGGCCCTGGCCTTTCCTCAAAAGGAGTCTTAAATACTTGCTTTCTGTGTAATCCATAAGCACTCAATGGTGCTGGGCTTCCAGCGAGATAAGCCACAGTATTCCCATTACAGCTGAATCCAGACCCAAGTGCTTCGGAAAGTTTCAATCCTCTCATTTGTGAGTGGAAGAGTATCTCAGTTGTGCCAAAAACTCCAGCTGAGAAAACCAATTCTAGAACTTAATAGGACATACAGAATCAAAATTATGAGGAGATATCTACTTGTTTTGTTTCTTACCTGCTAGGATTACAAAATCAGAGGTTATATAGTCAATCTCATTAAAATAAACACGCCATCTTCTATTTTTCCTGCCAATTTGACCTTCACATGGGAAATTTTCATACATGTTTCTTACTACATACTTCACTTGACATTCTGTTTTAACAATGCATCCTCCCTGGTTCAGAAGAAATACTGGTTTTAGTGGACATTCCAATGGATATTATGAAAACCATAGTATTCCTACAGAATCCCAAAAGCTCACAGCTAAAATTGACTCATAGAACCATATGATTATCATCAAAGTTTCAAATAAATGGTAACAATTATTTAACATTTACCACAAACAATTAACAAACAAGCGATGTTTCACCTTTTAACAACTACCACATTTAGTCATTTTCAGGGATAACATGGGCCTGAGAGTCCCAGAAGCAATTTGATATCCATTTAACATCGAATGACTCGTGAAGTAAACAATTTGGCTTACACTATTATTCTATTAATATATTAGATAACACAAGACATTAAGACATGCCTGGATTGCTGAAAGTATATAATTTTTGTCGGTAGAACTTTTGGCATTGTAAGGACATCCAGAGAGACAGTTCCCACAGGCTAAGCAGCTACCCATCGGTGGAGCCTTCATTCCCTTGGTTATCGGTTCTTCAATGTCAAAATTCATACTCAGCTTCACTGAAGTGTCAAAAGTTTCTCCAATCTTTCCATATGCAACTTCTTCCAAGATTTTCGCAGAAGGAAACATGAGAGGCACACTTTGAATTTTCAGCATGGCTGCTGCAGAAGCTTCACAACTCTCCCAATTCCTTTCCCATTCCTTTGGCCATTTTGGATGACGTCTAGCACGAACCGGTGCTGGTATCATAACTCCTGCATTGACTAGGGAACCTCCACCAAGCCCACAAGCCACTGCTGCTAGAGAATCATTTTGCTCGTATACCTACATTTTCATCATGCATATCAGGTTATCACATGCACTATAGTTAGAATCTACAAGTGTCATGGTCAGGCTTTCAACTCCATGCGACTGCTTCCACATGACCTGACCAAGGTCATATGATTTGACTACAGAAAAAAATTGTGTGGTAATTAACATTATTCTGTACCAGATCCAATGATCACTGAATTAGAGTTGTTCATTGCTCGAAGATTCTAAATCCCAAAACACAATTTGCATATAGTTTTGAGAAAAGTGCTATATATATGTTTATAGTACAAGTATCTGGTATATGTACAAGATAAGCAAGTAACATAAGTATTCCATAAAGGAAATGGAAAGAATTATGGCTGCAGTCTTTTATAAAAGGAGACAACAGCATGAAAAGGAAACTCAGGCAGAGATAATAACCTGGAACAATGCATCTTTTGGTCCAAAGCTGAAGCCTAGGTTCTGGTTCTCCATCCTAAAAGCCGACAAGATTTTGGAGCTGTCAGTTGGAAAATCCTGAGATTCCCATTTCCGGCCCTTCTCAATCAGACATACTCTTATACCTGCCATAGACAACCGGCAAGCAGCAACAGAACCGCCATAGCCAGACCCCACAACAACGGCATCATAACCATCTTCATGTCCATCACCAAAACTTCCTTCTACAGCTGCTTGTTTCTCCATTTTCTTTGAAACCCCAGATCAAGAATGCAGGGCTAATTTCCAATTTATAGTCGAAACCGTACAGTGACGAAAGGGAGGGGGATATAAAATATAAAATCGGAGAATTTCAGTTTCAGATTCAAGAATCAAGAGACCTTTATAGATGAACATACTGCCAAGATAGAAACTACTTTGTTTCCTAGTGTGCTTTTTTAATAGGGGTGATAGCAACTCAATTCATTGTTTAGCTTGAAAATGCCAATAATTTCCACTTAAAACAAAGTAGACAACCTTTACATAGAACTATGCTCCTAGACTATATAACCCCAGTCTCTACAACATTGTAGATCGAACATCCAAGAAACAGCAAAAATATAATATAGATTATCAGCAAGATGGGCAAGCCTGACATTCTTTTAGTTCTTGTCTAGCATATCGAAAAGCATTTGTGGCCAATCAGTTAATCTTTTTATGTACATTAAGAGGATTGATACACGTTTCTTTTTAGTCCAAAAAGGGAAAATTGCAAAACAAAGTCTATAATCTCTTCTCTGGAACCAAACTTCATTGAGAATAAATTAACTTTATTGGACTTAAATAAACTAAACATTTGTTTACATAAGAAAGTACATATAATCACAACTGATATATTCACTAACTTGTCTACATCTAGCGATTAAAAACGACCCTTCTGAAGAGCTGCAATAGGATTCGATCTCCTGATTTTGGGCTCACCGGGAGGCCCCTGATTCTTCAGGCATCCTGCTCGATCGGAAAACCACCGTGCCCAAATTGTAGACCTAATTGATTTTTTTTTTCTTCTTTTAAAGACATGAAATTTGGGTATGTAAGCAGATGAATTTGGACAATGAGAGGAGGTTTGCGGATTTAGGGTTTTGGAGACAGAGGGAAAGCAGCCATGGTTGTAGCTGCCACGCTTTGCTCAAAACCAAGGCGAGTGAAAGAGGGTTTTGGTGAGTGAATGGGTATTAATGCCACGTGTCCCTCATGACCGTTAATACGGTTGCTTCTCTCCGTGGCAACTACTGCACGCCGTTATATAAGCCCTTCTACTAATCCTTATTCAACGTATGGTTACTGTGCTACTTGAGCAGAGCTATAATTAACATTATTCAAGATACTTTTATGAGTTAATGATAAATTAGTCCTATAGAGAGAGTTTGATGTTAAATTAAACTTCAATACTTGTCCATCCTAAATTAGTCCATAAATTATTAAATTTATGTTAATTCAGTCCAGCTTTAACAACATGGCTGGCTTTTTATTTTTTTTCGTACCAATCTTGCCCTTCTTTCTACATTCTTTCTACAGACCCGTCTTCTCCTCCTCCATTCACTCTGCAATTCACAAAATCATCATCCCAGCTCAATCTCACAACCACAATCAACCACTCCCTACCCCTTTCGTTCCTCCTCTCGTCAATTCAACACAATACTTGCAATTAACAATCGAAGCTCAATCACTCACACAAATAGCAATCAATAAACACCAACCAAATCGCATCTCACCACTCACAACCAATTCACAGATCACCACCATGCTTCGCCGTGAATCATTAAGGCCATTGTTGAGCTCTACCGAGCCCAACACCCATGCCGCCGCACCCGGCCGCCGCACATCACCACCATCACCGAACCGGACGCACCGCCATTGTACCCATCGATCCTCGCCGCAACCACCGTCGACGCCGCCGCAAATCAAGCCACCGCAGCCTCTCATTCACTTAAGCCACCCGCCCAGGCCCCGTGCCGCCGTTTCCTCTCTCCGTTCTCGGCTCACCACCATCACCACCGAGACACCGCACCCAAGCACGGAAGCACCCAATCAATCTCTCACCTGCAGAAGTTGTCATCTACTGTCCGCGCCGCACATCCCGAGCTCGGCTCGTGCATCGCATCAACCAAGCCGCACCGGTTCTCTCCGCCCGCCGCCATCACCTCCTCTCTCTTGGACCCGTGCTTCTAGAGCCTCCAAGCGCTCTCTCTCTCTCTCTCTCTCTCTCTCTCTCCTCTTGGGATCATCCAAGTCTTCGTCTCTTAAGGCCATCATTGACCGGTGACATGTTCGGTGACTTTGTATGACTTGGTACGTGTTTAGTGACTTGTTCGGTGACATGTTCGGTGACATGTTCGATGACATGGTACGTGTTTAGTGATTTGGTCTCTCTCTCTCCTCTTGGGATCATCCAAGTCTTCGTCTCTTAAGGCCATCATTGACCAGTGACATGTTCGGTGACTTTGTATGACTTGGTACGTGTTTAGTGACTTGTTCGGTGACATGTTCGATGACATGTTCGGTGACATGGTACGTGTTTAGTGATTTGGTCGGTGACATGTTCGGTGACTTGATACATGTTCAGTAACTTGGTTAAGTGAATATAAGATTGATTGAAGCATAACGATAACGTTTTTGTAACTCCCGCAAAAAAAAAATCAAGGAGATTTCGTGGGAAAAATGAAATTTGGAGATTGGTGTGGGCTTAAGGGTCAGTTTTAGTTGGAGAGAGAAAACTTTTCTAGTTTTTATTTTAAATGAGTTATTAAGACCTTAAGGGACATAAGGGTAATTAATTATAATATTTAATGTCCTTGTTTAGTTAAGTGGACCAATTTAACATAAGTAGAACTTATGGACTTATTTAACATAAGGTTAAACTTTATGACCTTATTTATCAAGTCCCCTAGTTTTATTTAAGCCGTGATTATTTTTTTTGTACTTATATGGGTGATCAACGTATGTATTATTGTCCCTCACTATTAATAAATGAACGTTTTGTATCAAAAAAATGTTGTTGATTTGAGATGTTCAAGTTAGGGTCTCCACTCATAAATCATATCTAAAAATGAGTCAAATTGAAAATTATATATAATTATATATAAAAGCCCTTTTGGGTGAAAGTGAAGGCTCAAAAGCTCATAAAAAAACAATTAATCTTAGCCTTAACAGATCATTTTTATCTTCCATTTAATCTCTCAATACAATTAGGAGGTCCTTCAAAATAGTGTTCACCCACATCCGGAAAATGTTCTAGACGAGCAAGCATGCACATAGGCAGTCATATTTCACTCTCTATAGACATGAATAATTGTACAAATTATCAATGCCTAACCAAAGTGCTTTGCAACTTGAAAGCATGCCATTAAGAGGGTGAGCTTTGCAGAACGTATTGTGTTGCTAAGACTTTCTTTAAGTAAAGCATTGTTTCTGGCCCTTAGGTTTGTTTTACATTCTTATGAGGCTTTGGGCTACTTCACAATTCCTCAAGGTCTTAGGTTTGTTTTGCGTTCTAGTGATGTTAAGATTTTGGGGTCATGGGAGCTAAATGTCACTATGGAAAAAAAAAATATCATATTAGAGTAGTTAAAATAAGTTAACAATCTGATCCTCATAACAAAGAAAATAAGTATTAAAAATTTAAAATCAACATAAACTCGATATGTCATGGGAGCTAAATGACACTATGGGATCATTTCCAAATTCTAATACATGGCAAAAATGTTTCATTCCAAAGTTCTAAATTACAACACTAATTTGGTATAGGTGTTGAGCTTTTATTCCACTCACATTTTAGTAGAGAAAAAAATTGTTATTGATTAAAATTGCTACAAATTTAGTAAGGGGTAAAAACCCAATATAGTACCCAAACTATTGCGAAAAACATTTTTTGGTACCTACAAATTTTTTTTACCCAAAATGGTACCTGAACTATTGTACATTTACCCAAAATGGTACCTCCGTAACCCAAAATGGTACCTGAACTATTGATAATTACTCAAAATGGTACCTGAACTAATTGAGTCATTACCCAAAATGGTACCTGAACTATTGGCCATTACCCAAAATGGTACCTCACTTAACTACAGAGGTACCATTTTGGGTAATTGTACAATAGTTCAGGTACCATTTTGGTAAAAAATTTGTAGGTACCAAAAAATACATTTCTCCATAGTTTGGGTACTATATTGGGTGTAACAATGATCTATCACTATCTATGTATCAAGTGGGCTAGTATTATACTAAGCTTTTATATATTCCACTCACATTTATACACACATAATGGAGACATAATGTTGCCCCATAATGAATCCTATAAGTGGGTTTGGCAAGGAGGTCAAAAATACTCTTCTTCGTTGCGATTAGAAAAATACTGCAACCAGCCAAGAAAGGGAGATAAGAAGCAACATAACAACAACAAAGGGAGAGAACCAAGTTCCAAAATCTCCAAAGTTTCCTTGATAATATTGATCAGCTTCTCGATCCAAGGCCTCTTTACTGCATTTCTTTCCATTGGCATAAATCTTTCCTTGTTCAGCTAATCTTATATGAGATAAGATGTGGGGAAACACCTTCTTATGAGACTCTTCTCCAATCAATAAATCCGAATGGCCAAAACCCTCAACCACTACCCTTTCATGTCTAAACCCGGGCTGGTGCAACTTCATGTACTGATGAGCCAGGAAAGAAGTTTGAGGAGTCACAAGGAGAGACCGCCCGCCGGATATATAAAGGGTTGGGAGTGTCATTCTTTCTGGATGGATCAAGTATGAGTTGCAGCCATTGCTGTCTACGATAAAACCAGAGTTGGACATTTTTCTGAGGTGAGGAAATGCTGCCATAGGAAGCCTTGTCGCGTTTTGCTTGGTCAACCACTGGTGCAAGGTTGGGGTGATATTTTCATGCCAGAATGCATTTCCAAACACGCCGGAGAAAACTTCACATTCAAAGCAGCTGCATCTCTCTGTCCGAGGTATGAAGCTAGCTATAAGTTTCAGAAGACGGTGCCGGGAGCTGATCGTTGATGTTTCTATAAGAGGAAGCGTCTTGTCGTTTCCAAGTATGAACATCGACATCTGCATATAAAGAACATTTGAGACTTGAGCAATGAAAGAATTAAACAAGCTTGTGCTTTTGAGTTGTAGCCAAAAAATTCTAGAAGCATCATTAATTAACAACTTGTAACCTTCATTGTTTGAGTGGATTATTGATTTATTTCTTGTATTTTTCATTTTTTCCTACATGTTTCCTACATATATATTCATCAATCATCACTATTGTTAATGTTAATACTGCTGTATTTTTTTTCTTTAATTCTTCTCCTTTTTGAAGAATAGCTTTTCTGCTTTTTTTCTTCTTCCTCAAATATGACGCAAATCCTAATTGTGTGTGTGTGTGAGAGAGAGAGAGAGAGAGAGAGAGAGAGAGAGAGAGAGAGAGAGAGAGAGAGAGAGAGAGAGAGAGAGAGAGAGAGAGAGAGAGAGAGAGAGAGAAGAAGAGAGCTCACTGGTATCAGAGGAAGCCACATTTTGAATGTGGACATAGCATTAAGCTTGAAGAACATCGAAGAGTTGGTGCAAGAGAGAGAAGCTATATGGGTTGCAGAGACATGACCTCCCATGATAGCTATGTGTATGGCTGAGCCTCCAACACAGTGTGCAACTACGTGCACCTTTGCGCTTGGTCCATGGACTTCAAGGATCTTATTAATTGCTGCAAAGGGAAATTAAGAGCAAGAAAATGCTTATTGAAAGTCTATAGCTAGAAAGAGCTAAATACAATTAGATAGAGTCAATCTTTGAAATCTTTTACCGGCAGGGATATCAAATTTTCCAACATCTTCAATTGTAAAATCGTTTGAAGGATTCAGAGGGTGCAATCTTGAATTTAATAGCCATGTTTCATGCCCTTCTTCAAGTAAAGTTCTGACCAAGTCATTTGGCTCCGTTGGCAGCCAGAAACTCTCAATAGCATATGCATTAAGAAGGAGAACTGGATTTAGTTGTTCATCACCTTTAAGGTTTGCCTTCCATTGTCTGCAACTGATAATGCATCCATCTTCTGTAAAATATATGGAAGGACATGGAATTAAGAAATCAAAATAAAAGGTACATGCAAGACATAGTTTGTTGTGCTAACATTAGATTGTCTTTCAAGGAAAAAGTCAGATAATCAAGTGAAGTAGATTGTTGAATGCTGACATATTAGAAAAGGGCATTGCTGCACTCACCAAATTTGTTTACCAATATTTGTTTGTCAATGATGTGCTAGTGTTTCATTTATTTCCAACCGGACATCCCTACCGAGCTTACGGACAAATAATTTGGTTGGTGAAAAAATTTGGTGAGTACGTGTACCATTGTGTATAGTAGTAGATTGAGTTTTCACAGGTTTCTGACCCCGGAATTAAAAATTGTTACCTGCTTTAATTTCATGGAGAGTGCTACTTGGATAAGATTTATATTCTGACAGAATTAAGTCCCCCTGACTCCCTCGAGGTATTGGCAAGAAATAAGTTCTTAAGAGAGACCCTGATAGGAGGCACATGAATCTTCCTCTATTTTTTCCTTGGAGGCTTAAAATGCTCTTAAGAAGCTCCGTCATGGAAATACTCAGCTCCCCATTTAAAACCGCCTTCTCATCCTTTGAGTTTTCCTCGGCAACTTTTTCGAATGTAACATGCAGTGTTGTCATCTCCCTCCAAGCATATAATGGAAAGATATAAGGATTCATTATCTTTCTTCCCTTAAGAATATATCTGCATCAAATTTGTTAATGTTTAGTTCTGAGTTCTGACTATTCTGACAAAGGAAAACAAAACAAGATCAAATAAAATTTCATATACCTTGAACCACTAGAAGCTGCAAGAAGAAGATGATAATGCATATACTGTGTGTAAGGAGTTCTGTCATCTACTACACACAAATTTACATTCCCGTCTATGATATGTAAATCATCCTTCTCAAAGGCTCTAATTTCCACATGGCCTCCAACTTTCCCTCTTAGAAGGGGATGAGATTTTCCGGTACCCAACTTCCATTCATCAGAGCCCGTCTGGTCCTGAGAGTTCATTCTCATTCTTAGATAAGCTGTGCATGGTGTACCCTCAACATAACCTCTCATGGTTTCTTTAACTGTGACCATTGATCTCTCACTGTTAGTAATATTCTTCTCAATGATGGATTCTGGACCTTGGTTAGCAGTTTTGAGAACACTTTCAAGACCTTCTTTGCTCTTGTACTTGAGAACTTCTGGCACAAGGTTCCTACTTATGTGCTCGGCTGCAGTTGTGATAGTAAGAGATGGATTTATGCCGACAGAACATGGGATCAAAGAAGCATCACACACGTAGAGGCCAGGATGCACTGTGGTGGATGACTCTGGTTCGTAAACCTGGCCATTGGGGTTGCAAACACCGGTTGAGGGATCTGATGACACATTGCATCCGCCTAAAAGATGAACCGCTGTGCTTCGGTATCTTGACATAAAAAGAAGTCCTCCTAGTTTCTTGGTGAGCTTCTGAAAAGCTTTAATTTTTCGTGGGAGAAGTGGATCTTGAGGCGGAGTGAAGCAGAGTTTGTTTGTGCCCTTTTCTAACATGATCTTACCATCACTCTCATCATGTCCCACTGCAATAAGAACCATTGCCTGGCTTGCTTTGGAACCTATAACATGTCTTATCTTGTCTATAATTCCATGGAGGAACCAGTACCCAGCAGGCCATCCATATGTTACAATTCCTTTAAACAGCAGGTATGGATAAGCTATTGGAAGTACAGCACTCTGTGATAACAGAAAATACATTAGAGTTTGCATAAAACGACAAATTCATTGGTGTTTATGTACGTACGTATGCATATTCCATACCTCATGTATATATGGATGTCTACAAGTTCATTTGGTTTTATGTGAAAGGCAAATTAGTAGCTAATCAATAATTATCTTGACCATAGCAGCCACCTTAACTTTATGACTGGATTTGAATATTATTTAGTGAGAAAGAATAGACCTAGCTGACTGCATGCTCTTTAATGGGAATTTTGGATGCATTTGTTAAAAGCATAAACTAATCAGACAGCTGAGATCAAAACTTCGCACTTTATAAAATAATGACATCCTTAGTAGAGAAGTCCTATATATATATATATTAATTTTTTTTTCTGCCAAGTATTTGTATGATGCATTATTCGACATAAATAGAAAACAAAAGTCAATCATAATTCATAAGTATAGATAAGTATGAACCTGGATTGTAAACCCGAGTGAGGAAGTGTAAGATGAAGAGATGGATGGTCCTGGCCTTTCTTCAAAAGGAGTCGTATACACCTGTTTTCTGTCCAATCCATAACTATTCAACGGTGCCGACGTTCCAGAAAGATAAGCCACAGTGTTCCCATTACAACTGAATCCAGAGCCAAGTGCTTCTGAAAGTTTTAGTCCTCTCATTTGTGATTGGAAGAGTATCTCAGCTGTGCCAAAAACTCCAGCTGAGGAGACAAAATCCACAACTTGTTAAAATATTTTGTAATCAGAATTTCTAGAGCATACCTACTTTGACTGTTTCTTACCTGATAGGATCACAAAATCACAGGTTATATAGTCAATCTCATTCAAGTAAACAAGCCATCTCCTGCCATTTTTGCCTCTATGTTGGAACATGTTTCTAACAACATACTGCGCTTGGCATTCTGTTCTAACAATGCATCCTGCCTGTTTCAGAAAAGAACACTAGGTTTAGCGGAGCAGGTAAAATCAAGATTTAAACAAGAAAATCTCTGGACATCTCAATTGCTATTATTTTTCGATATATTTCCTACAACATTTTGAAATCTCAAAGCTGACATTGACTCGGAGCATCTTTGGCTTTATGACCAGAGTTTTATAAAATGGTTTGTGATCATCCAAGTTCAACAGTATTTAATGACAACCACATTTCTCATTTTCAATGGTAACCTGGATTTTCGGATTGAAAGTCCCGGAAGCAAATTTGATATATGCATGGTATATCTAAATATCTAATGACTCATGTGAAGTAAACAAAACTACCGGTTTACACTATTCATGGATATTAAAATAACACAGGTAAAAAGACATTAAGACATGCCTGGATTGCTGAGAATAGATAATTTTTGTCAGTAGAACTTTTGGCATTATAGGGACATCCAGAAAGACAGTTTCCACAGGCTAAGCAGCTACCCATCTGTGGACGCTTCGTTCCATTCGTTATTGGCTCTTCAATGTCAAAATTCACACTCAGCTTTATTGAAGTCTCAAAAGTTTCTCCATCAGCAACTTCTTCCAAGATTTTCGCGGAAGGAAACTTGACGGGAAGACTTTGTATTCTCAGCATGTCTGCTGCGGAAGATTCACAACTACCCCAATTCCTTTCCCATTCCTTTGGCCATTTTGGATGCCGCCTAGCACGAACTGGTGCTGGCATCATAACTCCTGCATTCACTAGTGAACCTCCACCAAGCCCACAAGCCACTGCTGCTAGAGAATCATTTTGATCATACATCTGCACTTTCATGAGAACGTATGGATGCATATTAATAATTAATTCGTCGCATTCGATCACAAAGTTGTAGTCATTTGTCTCTACTTTAATAAACGAGTCACAAGGACTGTTATATGTTTCTAGCTAGTACAACTATTTAGTATATACACAATGGTAAGCAACTAACATAAGCATATATTATGAAATGAAACAAGCTAGGAAGCACAATATTGCAACACATACTTCCCACAGGAAGAGAGATTAACCTGGAATAAAGCATCTTTTGGTCCATAGCTAATGCCTAGATTCTGGTTCTCCATCCTCACAGCCGACAACATTTCGAAGCTGTCAGTTGGGAAGTCCTGAGCTTCCCATTTCCGGCCTTTTTCGAGTAGACACACCCTTACGCCTGCCATAGCCAGCCGACAAGCAGCAACCGAACCGCCATAACCAGACCCCACAACAACTGAATCATAACTTTCATGTCCAACACTTCCCTCTAGCGCTGCTTGTTTCTCCATTTTGTTTATAAACCCAGAACGTACAAGTTCGGGGCTAATTTCTTATTTATAAGTTCAAAAGCTTACAATGGAGGGAACCCGTGAGGATGTAATAAAAAAAAGAAGAAAGACGCTGCAGTGACAGAATTTCAGCTGCAGATTCAAGATACTTATAGTGTACTGCCAACACGAAAAGTACTGTATATAAAATTGTGGTTTTGAATTATACACGCCAAAGAAACTTCATCGTTGATTTACATTAACTTGAATAATCAATGAATTTATTTCCGAAAAAGTGGACTATAAGTCTATAATAACCTACTACCATGGATATTAGGCAGCAAATATTAAATGGAATAACCCAGTACCCCAGAAAGGAAAACATCAGCTAGCCTAGAAGCACATTAATTCATGGTTCCAACTTCCAACTTCCAACTTCCAAGTTGAATTGTTCTCTTAATTGCTTTAAGACTTTTGCATATATAATCAACAAGTTGACCAACTTGGCTGTCCAATTCCAACATCTAGAACTGATCAATAATAAATACCTACTATGTTGGAATCATATGATCGAATCCGAAACACACAAAAATGATTGCTACATGTTAATATTTGGTCAGCAACAAGGCTCTTCCCCTCATGCCAAACTAGACAATAAATTCTTTTGTTGGCATTAAAAAGTACAAAATATATGTTTTTTTCTTTTGGCAAAAAGTATAAAATATGGGACTATGGGTGCTTCTATTCTTAGCTTTAAAATTGCGAAAAATCTTGTGTGCCCCAAGTGCAAATGTCCTTATGCCACTTTTTGCGCGTGAGTACCTTTCTTTCATTATTTTATTTGAATTGGGCAATCTCAGCCATTGGCTACATCTCACTCTTTCTTGTGTTAGAAACGGAATAATTGGATGGAATAGTGCAATAACGGTGACAAAAAAGCGGGGACACCAGCTCTCATCTCTATCCTCTTTCCGGTCTAGCCCATCATCTTCATCCCTTCTTTCTTTTTTTTCTTTCTCTTCCTTGTTTATTCTCTGTTCCTCAATTCCAGAGCCGCATCACACAATCCATCACAAAGCAACCACCTGCATCAATCAAGATCACAATTAATGGCATCCTCAGATCGGATTCGTGTCTCTCAGACTGCCACAACTGTACCTGCAAATTCATCATCACCCAACGCCGCCGCCGCTCAATCCAAGAAGACGACGGTCTTCTTTTGTGCCACCGCTCCAATTACAGAGACCGTGCTCTACTTGTTTCGCCGCTGATCTCCGATTCCAGACGCCATTGCGTCTTCCACCGATCCAGGCTGCGCCGCTGAAGAGCCCAGTACCTCCGCCGGCATCCCAAGCCCGCGCCGCTTCAGACCCTCTGGTCTGTGGAGTTCTATGTCTCTCTCTCTCGCACGAGTCTGTGTCTCTGTAATAAGAACCCTCGTCAGCCCCTGGGTTCTGGAGAGAGATTGGAAGTGATGGATAACAGAAGACAATTGACGAAGCCAAAAAGCTAACGTCTGCGTGAGATATGAAGCAGCACAATGGTTAATGATATCAAACTTTTACGTTAAAAAATCTTTACCTATAAACACAATTAATTTGTTGTATTTCATTTTGATTGAGACTTAAGAGCATGATTTTGGGAGCGACATATATGAAACAGATTGAACTGAATATGAGTAACTGAAAATGGATTTGATTTCTAAAAGATTTCTCTAAGTTGCATTGGACTAAATCAAATGTTCCATATGTTTTCACCGTAAAGCCATTGATCAACTCGGAGACATTAATATTTGGGAGTAGGAGATCCTCCATTTGTTGGAGAAATTTTTAGATGTGATTGCGGCATGACCTTCTATTGTGATTGGACTACATCTTTTCTTTTTCCTCCAGTGTATCAAACATTGACCCTTTGTTTTCTAAATAACCAATCACAATACAATGTCACGCCATGTGGTAATATGACGGTCACACTAAAAAATTTATCGTATATTTGTTGAGTATTTTAAAAAGTAACTTGAAGGTTTATTAAATGAGGAGGTCCAAAAGTTATTGAGTATTTTAAAAATTAAAAAAAAAATATAATGGTACATGAACTTTACCTCTATTTTTTATCGATGGTACCTGAACTTTAATTTTTGTCACAATCACTCAACCAGTACCTGAACTTTTCGATTTCATCTAAACTGGTACCTAAAGCCACCTTCGGTGAACACTCCAACAAAAAATAGCACATGAGTTACATGTGACTTAGTTTTTTAGGGCATTTTGGACAATTCTCATTGGATTTAATCACTTTATTTTATTTTTCAGAACGAATTGAGAAATATTTTATTAAATTCAAAAGTGGGGTGTGCATCCTTATTAAGAAGACATTAAAACCATTAGATCAAATATTTTGGGATAGTAATGTTAGGGCAACACGGTCATTTTATCATGAACGTAACTCACACGCTATTTTTTGCCGGAGTGCTCACCCAAGGTGGTATTAGGTACAAGTTTAGATGAAATCGAAAAGTTCAGGTATTGGTTATGACAAAAATTAAAATTCAGGTATCATCGATAAGATAGATGTAAAGTTCATGTACCATTTATATGATAATAACCCTTAAAAAAAACTGTTAAAGTGAAGTTTCTTTCTATGATGAAAGTATCGCAAAAGTTCATCAACAACATTGAATCGGTTCATAGATTAATTGTTAAACATCGATCAAGGTTTACTTGTTTTCAATGGCGGAGCCGAAAAAATTAATTAGGGTGGGCTAAAAGAAGGATAGGCTCAAATTGAGAGAAAATAGTGGGCTAAATTTTTTAAGTGTCTTAAAGTAACTTAATTATACATCAAGAAAGTTTAATTATACATAGGATTTTTTTTCCTTATAAATCTACCTGAGCTCAAACCTGGCTCCGCCCTTGCTAGTTGTTTTCATATCCATTAATTGATTATGAAGCAGCAGCTGCAACACAATGGTTAATGATATCAAAGTTTTACGTTAAAAAGATCTTTACTAGTAAACACAATTAATTTTATTGTGTTTCATTTTGATTGAGACTTAAGAGCAAGAATTTGGGAACAACATATATGAATAGATTGAACTGAATAGGAGTAACAAAAAATGGATTTGATTTCTAAAAGATTTTTCTAAGTTGCATTGGACTAAACCAAATGTTTCCATTTGTTTTCACCGCAAAACCCTTGATCAACTCGGAGACATTAATATTTGGGAATAGGAGATCCTCCATTTGTTGGAGAAATTTTTAGATGTGATTGCGGTGTGACCTTCTATATATTGTGATTGGACTACAACTTTTCTTTTTTATCAACTATTAACCCTTTATTTTCTAAGCAGTCAATCACAATAGAAGGTCATGTCATGTTGCAATGTAACGGTCCCGGTGAAAAATGTCTTGTATATTTATTGAGTATTTTAAAAAGTAACTTAAGGTTTATTAAATTAGAAGATCCAAATGATAATTTTGGAAGTATAAATAGAAGCACTCAAAAATATGTGTTACATAGAAAATAAACATACTCATAAGTCACAACAGAAATAATAATGGCAAACTTGTTTACACTAGTACACTCTAGCGATTTGAACCGACTTCTGAAGAGCCTGCATAAGACTTCTCATGATTCTGGGCTCACCGGGAAGGGCCTGATCCTTCAAGCGTCCATTTCTAACAGCTCGGAAAATCGGCCCGGAACCACCATCTGGAGGGAAAACCAAGCAATCTATGTAGGCAAGAACCTCGGTCTCCCCATCCCCAATTATAATGAAACCCAATCTAGTCCCACCTGCTATTTTGTCTACCTGTTCCATTTTCACAAAATATGTTAGAGCAACCAAAATGATGAACACCCAAAATAGCTAGGAATATATAAATGGAAGAAATAATCGAAATTGGGATAACAGTACCTTCAAAGGCATATCAAGCGGTAGATTTGCTCCTTGGCAGAGACTGTTAGCCCACTGTTAAAAAAATACACATAGTTATTGGTTCCAAAAACACAAACACCTTAGAACCTCCGACGCACGCTCTAACCAACTGAGCTATTACAGGTAGAATTTGCATTTCAAGTAGTAAAACAGAAACAAATGTTAGCAGTGAATTGGGAGTTGTACCTGGAAAAGCAAGATTTGGAATCTGGGAAGATCGGTATCGGAGGGCAATTTCATGGTACCAAGCAAGACTCCATCTTCGGCGTCGTCGGAGGGCACAAGGCTGTTCTTATCCGGCGCCGCTTTGGCCACCGTCGTTGGATTTGGGTGGGAGTGGCCGGAATGCAAACGGAGGTAGGGGAAGGCGTGGCTGCTGATGGTGGTGGTGGCATTGGTTACAAGTGGAGAGAACGATGGCAGGTGGGGATTTGCACTTGCTGAGTGGAAGTGGAGTAGCTTCACTCTTATACAACTCATATTCACGGCGGTGGCCATGGTGAATGAGTTTGGAATTGGATAGGATGGAAGAAGGAATCGTCGGATAGGCCTTTTCCTCTTCTACGAGGCGGGAATGAATGATTGGCGAGAAGCGGTTTATCGACTCTCCAATCGATTTGTGCCATGTACCAGACACTGGGACCCACTTACATTTTTTTTGGGCCAATACCCACTTATATTTTTTTTTATCAAAGGAATGTCGATCTATTATATAATACACACAGTAACTCATCCAAAGAATACAACGTATGAATTAATCACCGTCTAAATACAATCGTCTTGAAACTCGAAATTAAATAACTGTTCACTCGAGTTCTAACTTATTCAAAACAAAATATATATGAGAGGAGATTTTCGATGGTCGAGTTATCTTCTAACAATATATTTAAGGGAGATTCTCTAATGAGGATCACTATAATGAGAACTTGGTGATAACTTTTCGATTAATGGTTGTTATATCTATTTTTCGATTACATATCGAGAAATCAACCGTTCAATATTAAGATATTCATGAGTAGATCACTTCTATAAATTTTCAACAAAATTTGAAATCGTTAAGGTATCGAACTAGACCAAATAAATGGACGAACCAAATCTGTCAATTGTGAACCATTCATATTCATAAATGGTAAATCACAATTATAGATGACCTAACGATTTTAGATTTCATTGAAAATTTGTAGAAGTGATCTACTCATAAATATCTAAATATTGAACGGTTGATTTGTCGAGATGTAATAAAAAAATATATCTAATCGAAAAGTTTTCACCAAGTCCTCATTATAATGATCCTCACTAGAGAAACTCTCATATATCTAACCCCATTAGGCTTTGGAAAGTTTGTGGATTTCTTACCTCTCTAAAACTTAGAAAATTCCTCACTGTAGTTAAATGTTTTTGAAGCAAAATGAAATTTTCAAAAATTAACAAGATACTTCGAGTGGGTGCTAAAAAGACATTTCAATCTATCAGGGCTTTATTCTTTGAAGACCGGAAGTGACTTACTTGATTTAAAAATAATAATAATTAAATTAAAAAAAAACATATGATTGACTTTTGCCGACGGAAATGCCGTCGGGAAAGGTTTTCACCAAAAGTGTTTTATCCAAGAACTAAATCCTACTAACTTTTGTGCGCCTTTATGTGTATCAAGAAAATTTGCTGAAAACAAACATTGACATGTATCTATTAGAGGATGCTGCAGAGGGAGATGAACCTCCCATAAGGATAGAAGTCATAGAACACAAAATAAGACCAAATCCAAGAGTGAAATCAGAACTATGGTATCACAGACTCACAGTTCTAGCATAACTGCTAGATCGAGCAAGCTCATGCTACAACAAAAAAATGATATTATTCAATTTGTTCAAGAATGGCAGTGAAACATAATGCTTTTTAAAAAAAATTCGTAGTTCAAAGATGAGCCCGTTTGTTCAATACGTTGTTTCTGCTATTACTGTTCACATCATACTTTCAGAGATAGTTTTAAGGGACTAAGACAATACTTTCAGGAAAAATTGCTGAAATCATTCGAAATAGAGATATGTAATTGGAGATGAATTTACCAAAGACTCGGAGTAGATATGCAAAACCAACATACAACATGTGCATGTAAAAGACTCCGAAAACTTGCTAAGCAACTCCTCGCCCTGATTACTAATGCAGAATGATACTCATCACAGGACTCAATAGGTGTTATATATACAAATACAACTAGTAAAAATAAAAAACTTGATTAAATGTGGTGAGTAAAAGTATCTCCTGCTAGGATAGTTAAAAGTTAAAACAGATGTAGAGGTTGCATTGCAGTTAAGTAGAATGAAATGTTCTAACTTAATACTGTAATAAAAGGAACATAAGAGACCGTCATCACGTATTAAACAACATAGCATCGTCTAGTACTTCTTATCCTGCTACGAGCAAAAGAACCATTAAGATTGAGAGACGTAATTGGTAAATAGTCATGAAACACGAATATCCGTTATCTCCTCTCCTCAAAGACAACTATAGCATTCGAACGAACCCTGGTTCTCCTTAACTTGGTCATAAAACCTAAATGATGGGGTAACTTGGGAGAATATACAATAATCATTTTCTTCAAATTCTGAGCATGTTCAAGAATATACCATGCTAACCCAATGTCATTAAAACCAGTGTGGAGCTCTAGGGATACCTCCTTCAGCTGAGAAATAAAATCAAGGCTTTGTAGTTCCCAATATCCCCTAGAAAATTTAAACTGCTGCAAAAGTAAGAAACAAGAAAATTGATCAATGCCAAACACAAACACCAAGATTTAAATACTCAAACTTTAAAGAAACAGCAAGTAAAACACAAATGGTAAAGTGAAACATGTACAAGTTAACTAAAACTTTCACTTACACCCATTCCACTGGACATACAGCGATCAATGCACGATATGTCCAAAGTATTCACATTAGGCACTTGTTTGAATAGAGAGGCCAAAGCAGGGACTAGTTCATCATAAATACCGGTACGAAGAGTACGGATACGCAAGCACCGTACATTATGGGACAGTGCAGGCATGAAACCTTTCCTGAACAGAGTCTACAATAACATATCATGTCAAAATCTTAATCTTCAAAATGGATTAAAAAGAGAACTCAAAAAGAAAAAAGAAGAAAAAAAGCAATGATAAATAGATCAACGGGAAAAGAAATTGAGGAAGCTAGATAGTATAGTGTCTCTTTACCTCTACAGTCGGAGGATCTACGATAAGAACTTTAACACTGCCAATACTCGACAAGAAGTGATCAAGGACGTGCCCAAGAGAAATCTCAACTTCATCTAAGCAATTTAATTCCCCCATATACAGATTCTCCACCATTTTCCCAACCCATTTCAGATGCTTAAGTTTCGGAGTTGAAATATGCAACGATTGTATGGGCCACGATTTTGGGTGACGAACAGCAAATCTTAAAGGATCCGTCCTCAAACGATAACGATTCAATCGAGCTCTCAAGGGTGAGCCATAATCTTTCGTAATTTCAACCCCGAAAGATTCCAAAGACGAGCTTTCAATGGTAATATCCTCTAGGCCAGTAACATTTTTAAGCAGCAATTCCTTGAGGAAAATGCAAGAGAACGAGATCCATTTGCAAAACCACTTATCATATTCAACATGAACATCTGTTAACCTCAAGCAAACGAGGTTGGAGATGGAAGATGCAGAAAAGGAGGGATTTGTAAGAATTGCACAGTGCATGTCCACAATCAAAGACTTCAAAGACTCACTAATAAAGACATAAGAAGGGAACTCTATGTCATCCATCTCAATCTCCCGACCATCCTTTCGAGGCATCAAAGGTTTATAGACAACACTAAGAGATTCGACACGAAAACTTACTGCAGTTCGAATCCAACCCATAAATCGAGACTTGTCAACATCATAGCGACTTTGTAAACCGCGTTCCTCGTCACGATAGTCAGCCACCCAATTAACAGAAAAGCTTCGAATCTTGTTGCTCTCGCGATGGACCAAGACCCTGTCCGAGGAATTCATCACTTCCACTCCACCAGGGAAATTCAAAAACCGGTTTGATATGTGAAGTTGTCTGCATCTTTGGGACACACAGCCCACTCGAGCAGCGTCAGCTAGGGAAAGAGAGTTGAGAATACGATGAACAAGTTCAGGTGGAAGAGCACTGAACCTGTCTACCTGATCAGCAGATTGAGAGGAAAGAAGCTGATTCAGGCCGTAAAGGACACTGTTTTCAACTGTTAGTCTACACCTATTCATGTTTGCCAGAGATTTTGGTTGGAAATTCATGTTTCCCAGAGAGATGATGATGGTACTAGTAGTGGCATGTAAGACCAACAAAAGACACGTGCTGGGATTTGGGAAGCATCATACTTGCTTGCTCGTGTGTTTAGCCACTAGCCACCAATAATTGGTGGATGAGCTGAGAAAAAAACAAACAAGCAAACACTTATCATGCCAAAGTTCAGCAAAAATAGCATCATGAATGTTCATGTACCGATATATTAGTACTTTAGTAGTAGTCTAGTAGACTACCGAGCATCTTTCTCTAAAGCAGCCTCCTATGGAAAAAAAAAAAAAAAACGTGGTTCGGTCTGGTCTTTTTTTATGGGCTTAACCGATTAGTATTAAAGTCGGGCTAATCCTGGATAGGGATGGCAACGGGTCGGGTCGGGTTATGGATATCCGAGACCCGAACCCAAAAACATAATTTATACCCGTACCTGAACCCGACCCGCCAACCCGAAAAAAAAAAACAAAATAATAATAATTATTTGCAAATAATAATTTTTAATACTTATTTTAATATCTTTTTCTTAAAAAAAATATTAAAATGAAAATAGAAGACTACATATGATGTAATCCTTTATTAGAGTGAAATATGTTTGTTAAGGGGGAGATGTGCTCATTTTATAAGTGAGAGATACTCCCTCTTCTTTCCACATTTCCAATGTGGGATCCTTGTACATATTACATAATCTAAGATTCTAAAACTTATCTTGCAATCCTTTTGGAGAGTATCGGAGGACTACCTCCCGATAAGGTTTTGGCTAGCCTCCACCATAAAGAGATAGCTCGGGTGTTGGAGTATGTGATTTGTTCATAATTTTACATAATATTATTTACTTTTTGTGAAGAAAAATGATTATATAAATGATGTTGATTTTTTCTTCTTCTTCTTCTTCTTCTTCTTTCTCTTTTTTCTTCTCTCCTCTCTTTCTTCTTCTCAATCACTCTTCATCCATCCTCTAATTTCTTTAATGTTACTTCAAGAATTTAATTAGAGACTCTTACAAAGCATCAAGACATCAAGAATAAAAGGGTTTTATCTTTTGATCAATATATCATCTTATTTTTGTGTTGTGGATAATTTGTGTGGAATATTAATATGAATTGTAGGTATTTTATTCCATTTTCTCTATTTTCTCCTCAATTTCTTCTAATCAAACTCGAAAATAATAGAAAAAAAAAATACTCATTACACTCGCATTACATATATTCACGTATCTCACACTATCATCAATCTATCTCTTATCACACTACTTAGTGTTAGAAACCGTAAGTTATCAACTCACCAAGATAGTTTTGGGCATTTTAATTTTCATAGTACGACAATGTCGGTCTTAAACTATATCATCGATGTGTTGATATACACAAAAGACATAAAACTCTACACCCATAAGAAACTCTTCACCACATAAATAAATGAGATACATACCTCATATATCACCATGTCACCAAACATAAGTAACACTAGGAAAAATGATTCATCAATCATGGTTGATCGTAGGTACGACATGCATTATATACTTCAACACCCAAGCTATCTCACCATGGTGATGGCCGGCCAAGATCTCATTGGGATGTAACTTTCTTGTGCTCTCCAAAATGGTTGCATGATATGTTTTAGGTAAGAAATGTATACTAGCTAGAATCCCACATTGGAAATGTGTAAGAAAGAGTGAGTATTCCTCTCTTATAAAAATGCTTACTCTTCCACTTAAAATTCATATATCTCTTTAAAATCTCTTTTAGAGGTTTATAAGAAGTTTTTTTTTCATTTTAATATCCCATTATTAAAGGATATTAAAATTAGTATTAAAAAGTTTATTAATTTTTAAAACATAAATTTATTATTAATAAAATAGTCGGGTCGGGTATGGGTTCGGGTTCGGGTTCAGTAACAACTCAACCGAACCCGACGGGTATTTTACAAAAAAAAACCGAACCCGTTTCCGTCGCCTAATCCTGGACTTTGAAACCCATTTGTTGTTGAGCCCGAAGGGACCGATCCCTTATCCTTTTCAAACTTTTCTTCTCATTTTTCCTTCTTCGTTTTTCCTTTCTTCTTCTTCGTTTCTTCTCTTTCAGACTATTCCCCAACACTCTACTGAGACATTAATGCATCTAAAGAGAACTCTACAACGTTGCATATTTTCTAACAACTTAAGCTTTTGGAGTTGGGCAATTGTATGATTATTGTTTCTGCCGTTTCCCAACTGCCCGGTAGCGTCGCACTTGGGTACCTGAAAGCACATGATTGGTCAGGGAGGTCGGTGTGTACCGACCGAAGGCCCTCCGACGCTCAAGTTAGTACCGGTGGGTCTAAGAGCAGAGAGTTTGGGATTCGGAGAGAACGTACCTGAATAAGGAGTGAGGACTCCTTATATATGAGGTGAGGTCGGAGACAAGCTTCCTCGGCGTGGGGGACATCCCCCGACACGAGGAATATTCTCCGGTCCACTACCTCGATGTGCGCATCGAGGGATGGCGGCGCCTAGTGCGGCATGGGCTCGCGACTTAGTGCGATCCGTGAGGTAGTGGACAAGCACGTGTGCCGCTGGCCGTGCCGGTACCCGTGGGGCTGGTCACACCCGGTGCACAGTCGGGAGACGTCCATGTAGAGCCGGGGGGAGAGCTTGTGGTCGGTACACCCGGCCTGGTCTTACCGGTACCGTCGGGGTATTGCCAGGGCTTCGACTGCGGCCTGGGGCAGTATACTCGGTAGGGGATCCCTACCGAGTCGGTAGATGCCGCTGGGGCGTTGCAGAGATTATGTTCTCGGTAGGGGAGCCCTACCGAGTCAGTTATGGGGCTACAAGGAGGCTGCTCCCGGTGATAGTGAGCTACTTCGGATCTATCCCGGTAAAGATATGAAATGGTAGCAACAGAAGTCCCCCAAGTCCCGAGCAAGAGGAAGCTCATGGTCGGGGACTTAATCCAGAAGTTCATATCGGGATGTAGCGAAGTGTCGGTGGGGCAGCCGAGGCGACGCTTGGTACCGTCCCATGTAGTCCCCCAAGTCCCCGAACAAGGGGTTCCTCCCGGTTGGGAATTGTAACCGCTCCGAGTTTCAAGGGGAGTTGAAGCGTCGTGGCCGTTGAGCTCCTCGGCGTAACTGCCGAGGTAGTGGGGTGACACGCGTCACGTCCTGGCCGGTTTGGAAAATCGTGGGGAAGCTCAACCGTCGTGTTGCCACGTGTCGCCATCCTGGGCCGCGACGGTTCACGTCGTACGGTCAAGATGGGTTGACTCCCGCTATATATATGGGGGTGAAGAGAGTTCACTTCACTTCATTCTTGCAAACTTCACTTCCAGAGCTCTGCAAGCCGTCGGTAGGAGAACGAGAGCGTGCATCGGTAGTGCAAGTGTGACCACTCGGTACTCGACTTTCAGCCTTCAGCAACTGTAAGTACCGATGCCTTGATCCCTTGTATTTAGTTTTTTGCTTTGCTTTTGTAACGTAGTTTGAGTACCGGTGTCCAGCCTTAGTACCGAGCTAGGTTGCATAGGCATAGGCATAGGTTATCCCTACCGATAAGAACCTTGGTCCATTTTTGCAGATGTCTGACTCAGGGAGCGAGAGTGGTAGCAGTGGTAATGCCTTCTCTGGTGAAGAGCCAGAGAGGAGCGTATCGGTGGAGGAGGCTGGCTCGGACTCCAGCTCGAGTACCGGGACCAGTAGTTCTTGCTCGCCAAGAACCAGTCGTTTTTGTCTGGAGGGTATGATCCAGACGGTGGTGAGGGGTGTCACTACCGGTGAGGACCTAGTCCCCCTTGCTTCAGAGCCATATGTGAAGTCCCGAGCCAGTAGTAGTAAGAAGGGTCCCGTACTGGAGGGGTTTGCAGTGGACCGATTAAAATTGAGCGCGTCTACCGAGGAGGACCTGGTAGCCACGAGGGAGGCCTTGATATCCCCGGCTCGGTGACGATGCGCCTACCGGAGAAGGGGGAGCTCAGGAGTGCTTCTGCTGTACCGGGTGAAACCTTGGTACACCCGTTTTCTTCGGTGAGGGTCCGAGGATTCCCCTCCCGGCGTACCCGGCGGTTCCGGCCGAGGTTGGCCTTGCCATCGCCCCATTGAACCCAAACACACGGCGGTGCCCGAACGCCTGTACACCCTCTACCACCACCTGTGGTTTCGGTGAGCCCGTCTGGCGGTGTTCTTCAACCAATGGGCGCCGAGGTGGAGGTGGAGGCCGGTCCCGAGACCGAGGTTGCATCCGAGGGCCCGGATGGGTCCTCCAAGAAGCGTACCGCCGGGAGGAGGTAATCTTCGGTCACCTTTTATTTTATTGAATTTGTGTACCGGCACTAACCATTGTTGTAGTTCATGAAACGGGTGAGGGACCACCGGAAGAAGCGAAGGTGCGGGAGCCGGCTGCTGACGGTGTGGCCCGGTTGCGGCGGGTACCGGCACCACCTTGGCCATACACGGCTCGGAGTCGTGTCAATCTTCGGGAGGGAGATCCCGGCCGAGAACAATGCGCTGTTCCGCGGCTGCATGAAGAAAGCGGCGGAGGATCCGCTCCCGGTCTCCCGCCTTCTTTGTCTTCCCGGAGATGAACCTCAGGGACCAGAGGGATCTGCTCTTCCAGTGCAAGCAGAGGGTACCGTTGCTTTACCCCCCTTTTTTTTGTGTGGTTTTTTTGTTTTTTGTTTTTTTACCCCTTGTTGTGTCGGTGCTGCAGCTGGCATACGAAGAGCTGGCCCTGGATCGCCGGGTTTGGAACGAATGACAAACGTTGGGTGGGCAGGTGGCGAACCTGCAGAATGGCTATGACACCATGTTTGGCCAGAAGGAGCGGGCGGTAGCTGCGCTTGACGGGACCAAGGCTGAGCTCGAGAGGACAAAGGCTGAAGCCGGTAGGCTTGTCCAGGAGGCCGAGGATAAGGCCAAGGCTGCGGTGGCGGCCGAGAGTGCTCGCCTCCAAGTTGAGTTCGATCGCCGCTCGGAGGCGGCTCTCGGTGAGGCCAAGAAGGAGGCCATCCTTGCCTACCGTCGCGACCGGGGTCGAGCGCTGGAGCAGGCCACCGCCTATATTGACGGTGGTGTGTACATCCTTGGCAAGATCAAGGAGGCCTTCCCGGAACGGGGCCGGAGTCGGCTCCGTGCCGAGCTCACCGACGATCACGTTGATGATGAGCACCGGGGCATCCTCCAGGAGATCGAGGATGAGCTAGCCGGTGGTCCCGGCCAATCTGAGCCGCGATCGCGCGGCCGGCGGAGGAATGAAGTCCCCGTGTTGGGTGGTACCGGCCAAGGGCCGTGTAATTTTTTGTTTTTTGTTTTTTTTTGTTGGGGGTTTAAACCCTTTTTTGAACATCACTCCCGGTAGGGGGTGCCTATCGGGAGGCAGTACTTGAATTGGCCATAAGGCCCTTATTTATTGTTTTGAACAATGACGTGTTTCGCCTTATTCTATGAATTCTGTTTTTTTTTTTTTTGAACAAGTGCTCACCCGGGAGGGCTGGTTTTTTAGTATTCGTATCATGTGGGTAATTGATACCGGTAGGATGATGAATTTATCGTAGCAAAACTTATGCATAGGGGTCGCTGGTACCGGCCACTGTCTTACGAAAGTTTGGCATGGGGGTAGCGGTACCGGCCACGTGCGTAATAACATAATCAAAACTTATGCATGGGGGTCGGCGGTACCGGCCACATGTCTTACGAAGTTTGGCATGGGGGTAGGCGGTACCGGCCACATGCGTAATAACATAATCAAAACTTATACATGGGGGTCGCTGGTACCGGCCACATGTCTTACAGAAGTTTGGCATGGGGGTAGGCGGTACCGGCCACGTGCGTAATAACATAATCAAAACTTATGCATGAGGGTCGCCGGTACCGGCCACATGTCTTACGAGAAGTTTGGCATGGGGGTAGGCGGGTACCGGCCACATGCGTAATAACATAATCAAAACTTATGCATGGGGGTCGGCGGTACCGGCCACATGTCTTACGAAGTTTGGCATGGGGGTAGCTGGTACCGGCCACATGCGTAATAATATAATCAAAACTTATGCATGGGGGTCGCTGGTACCGGCCACATGTCTTACAGAAGTTTCATTTTTGTTCTTGGCATTTATGCGTTATCGGTAGGAGACCAAGCATTCATGAAGACACAGATTTTATAGTGGTTCACCTGGCTCAATGCGAGTCCTAGGTTACGTCCACTGTAGGGGTTTCACTATGGTAAATGATAATTACAATTGCTTGAGAAGTGGTGAGGTCCACTTAGCCGGTATGTCCCGGGCTTTATATATATATATATATTTTATGGGTAGTAGTAGCGAAGGTGCTCGATATTCCATGGGTGCGGGAGCATGCACCCGGTGGAGTCCATGAGCCGGTAGGTTCCTGGCTTGAGGACTTCGACTACCCGGTATGGGCCTTCCCACCGTTGGTTGAAAGTCATGGCTGCCGAGTTCTTCGTACTTTGCCTTACCCTTCGTAGTGCCCAGTCCCCCAGTTTGAGGTACCGGCACTTTGCCTTCGCATCAAACTTGCGCTTGAGCTGGTTTTTGTGTTCTGCATTCCGGAGGTTGGCTTGTTCCCGACGTTCCTCGAGTAGGTCCCGGTTGAGGCACAACTGTTCTTCATTTTCATTTGGATCATATGTGTCGATCCGGTGTGTTGTGGAATTGATTTCAACCGGTACCACGGCTTCTGCACCGAAAGCGAGGGAGAATGGCGTCTCACCGGTGGCAGCCTTGTACGAGGTGCGGTACGCCCAAAGAACCTCCGGTAGTAGTTCAGGCCATGCGCCTTTCTTATCACCGAGCTTGGTCCTCATAGTTCTCTTCAGGATTTTGTTAACTGCCTCCACCTGACCGTTGGTCTGCGGGTGGGCTACCGATGCGAAGAAAAGGGTGATGCCTTTCTCCCAGCAGAATTTCCTGAAGGATTCAGAGTCAAATTGTTTACCGTTGTCGGTGATAATGACTTGAGGGATACCGAAGCGACAGATGATATTTTCCCAAATGAAGGACTGTACTTGCTGGGAAGTGATTAACTTAAGGGCCTTGGCCTCTGTCCACTTGGTGGAGTAGTCGGTGGCGACTACCACGTGTTCAACACCACCGGTACCTTTGGGCATGGGCCCGATTGTAACAACCCGAATTCTTATATTTAATTTCTTGAATATTCTTGAAATTAATTAAGGGATTAGATAATAGTTTTCTTATCTATTTGTGAAGGGAAAGTATTTCGGGACGAATATTTACTTGAAACGTTTTATTTTCAAGGGGTCAAGAGTTGACTTTCTTATTCGTTAATTTTCTTTGATGACTTCCTTCACAAAAGTCGTAGAGCTTGTCAATACGAGTTCGTAGACATGTGGCACGCAAATTTATGATATCATATGAAAAAGTTATGGTCAGCAGAAGTTTTACCTTTTTTTTTGAAGGTATTCCGACCAAGTTGCATTTTCCTTAGAAATTGCATTAATATGTTCATTATTTGAGAATGTGGTCTTCTAATGATTTTTAGTAGACATCTTAAGGAAACTCTCAGAGTTGGAATCACCCGAAAGTCATATTTCTAGATTTAATTATGATTTTTACAATACATATAGGGCACAAGAAGAAAGGGATTTAAGTTTGTGATGCAAGCATGTTATAATATCCTGAACCTAGGATTAATTATGAACGAATTGAATTCCTTGCTAGAAAATTTAGGAATGCATTTCATGCTTGTGTATTAGTATTTATTATATAGGTCTATATATGTGTAAATATATATATATATAAGTTTATATGTGTATACATACGTATATGAAGTAATGTATGAGTATAGGCCTCCATGTTTGAATAGATAGAACATTAAATTATTACAAATCATCTTCAAATAATTCATTTGAGATCAGATTCCTTGACTTAGAGTCAAGTAATATCTTACTCTTGATTTTAAAATAATAAAATTAGGAAGATAGGAGAAAAAATGGTTATTTTCTCATTGTTTTATCACATCTCTATTATTTCTTCTTGACCCTTACTAACTAGTAAGAGTCATTTATGTGCCTATAAATAGAATGGTGTAACAATAGAATTCTTTGCTAATTTACTTCTCTCTTGCTCCTCTCTATCACTTCTTACTTCAGCCTCCCCATTAGTATAGAAATTTCATCTAGAAAGGCTTTAAAACTAGAGCAATCTTTAGTTAAAATTTCTTTGCTCAAGAACTAATGATCTTTCAATTGTGAAGCTATTCCAATCTTCCAACCAACTTTTCAAGTAAGTACAGAATACATCCTTATACTTTTTTATCTTTAAGTTTATCAAAGTACACAAGCAAGTAGAAAATAGAAGGGAATAAGTTTTATAGAAAACTTAAATCCTGTTTTCTGAAGTTATTCCGGCAGCCAAATTAGAAACCTTTAAACACATACTTCGGCTCATTTTATCATCTTGACTTCTTCATAAAAGTTGTTCCATATTGTGTCTGTTATTCTGTGTTCAAATTTCATGATCATCCAACGGGTCAAACTTCTTGTATCTAAGCATTTATCCAGTATGCTCACTGAAAAACCTCTTTGTTGTTCATAACTTCAAGTGGTCATATCTCACTCATTGCTTAGCCAAATTTTATGATCTTTATATCAAAACGAAGCTTAGAACCTGAAATTTTAATCTGGAGAATATAATAATTAGTAGCCAAGTTTACAGTACGTAACAATTTAAGTTAAATGGTTAAAAACAGAGCATATATAATTATGGACTGTTTTGGACATTCTTCATTTATGGACTTGGACATCTTGGATATGTTGACTTGGACTATACCATTTGATTCCTTATGAAAATTCCTTTGAAATGGTGTACTCACTTGATTATTTTGGACTTGTGATGGACAATATAACCAAATTTGAAGTTTGATGATTCTAATAGAAGAATCATTGATGAACTTGCATGGACTTGGACTTGGACTAAAGACTAAAAATATTAATAATAACCTGAATTCTTATATCATAACTAATTTATTTAATACTTGTCTTTTATTTATAGTTATACATGCTATTATATTCTATTGTTATACTTATGTTTTATATTTATATACATACATATATATTGTTCTACATAAGTTTATGATTATTTGCTATAAATTATATTCTTATTAAATTACTTGTGTTTTACATATGTTTATCTTGAATTACATATGTTTCTACTTATTATTGTAATACATATGTTTATACTTATTTACTAAAGAATATGATCTTGCTTAATACATAATAAGTTCAATTACTTATGTTTTATGTTTATGAACATATGTATATCTTGTTTTACATATGCTTCTCTTTTGTATGTATTTTACTTGCACATGATTATCTATTAATCTCATATTGGTGCATGATTTTATTTATTAAAGTGAACATATCAACTTAGTATTATACATGTATATATATTAACATGTATGGAAGAATATATTATTAGGAGTGAAATAATGGTTGGTTATTTTGTATAAAGCTTTGTTATAGACTTATAAGTTAATCTATAAGTTTTATTATAGGCTTTTAATTTAGTCTCTAATTCTATATTAATAATTAGAATTCTTTGTTTTGGAGATTTTTGTACCAAGTCATAGTACTACTTGGTCTAAGTGAAATACTGGAATCACAAGGGTTTATTTTGGGTGATTAGCTATGGGCTCATGTCCCTCAGATAGTGCACTATTATACCTCTAGGGAACGAGAAATCGATCCTCGGGTATACATGCTTGGGTATTTTGGACCCCGGTATGCTGCGGCTTATCCTGTTACATTACAGGATTTATTTTGTGTGTGACCAGTATAACTATAAATTCACTTGGTTTGTATACTTTTTCTCTAACTCGTATTATTTGATTTATGAACTTCGAAGGTAACATGCTAAGTTGCGTATATTGTTTAGCATGGAGATAATCAATACATATTTGTAATATGCTAAGGTGCATATAGTGTTTGAGATAACTAATATCTACTTGTGATATATTGATATTATAATATGTCGATTGAACATATTTAATTTTAGGTTATATCAATGCTGCAATGTTAGTCGATTACTTTTGAGACTGAATTATTTGGGTTAAAAACGTTCTTGATATATGTGGATTATATTCACTATAATTGGTATGAAGCAACGTAAAATGTTCTTAGTACATTTTTGATTGGTTGTTCGATTTTGATGTCTTATAAGATACATTAATATAAGAATGTAAGCTGTACTTATTGGGCCTGTGTTGCTCATGATGCTACACCTTCTTGTTTTCAGGTTACGATGCTTGGGGGAAAACGGGATGAACATTTAAACAAATATTTTATATTATGTATTTTTATTAAACTCTGATATTGTAAGATAATATTCTTTTAATTTTCAAATAAAAGTATTATTCAGACATTTGTTTCATTTGATTTATTTTATGTTTTAATTATTTCATTCGCGTCATAAATTCGGGCACCATATTTCAATATAATATTGGTCTCGGATTTAGGGGCGTGACACCGATTAAGTCGATTCCCCACTGGGCGAAGGGACATGGGTTCACCATCGTCTCCAGCGGCTGGGATGGTTTTGGTACGTTCGGTGCGTTGAACTGACAGGCCTTGCATTGCCTTGTAAATGATATAGCGTCTCGGAGGAGTGTTGGCCAGAAGTAACCAAGGCGGATGAGTTTGTGGGCCAATGCTCTTCCTCCCGGGTGGTTACCACAGATGCCCTCGTGTACCTCCCTGATGGCGTCTCGGGACTCGGCTGGTCCGAGGCATCGTAGGTATGGCAAGGAGTGAGCTCGTCGGTAGAGATGGCTGTTAATGATGAGGTACCGGGAGGACCGGAATCTTACTTTCTTGGCCTCATCATTATCTCTCGGGAGGGAGCCATCACGCAAGTACTCGAGGATTGGTGTCATCCGGTTCGCCTCCTCCGGGCGCGGGTGGTTGACCTCGGTGGACATTGTCTCGGTGCTTCGGCTTTCTAGCATGTCGATGGGTACCGAGTTGCCGGGGTTGGGGTCAATAGCGGAGGCTATTCGGCCAAGGCGTCGGCCATTTGATTTTCTTCTCTCGGTACCTTCGTTAGCTTGAAGCATGAGAAACCGGCGGTGAGCTCTTTTGCCAACATCCTATCTTAGGGACATGATGAGATCCTTGGCCCGGTAGTCCCCCGAGACTTGGTTGACAATGAGCCGCGAGTCGCCGAAGACAGGAGCCGCCGGGGCTCCCGTGTGCCGGCCGGCCCGCGGGCGGCCGGGAGTGCTTCGTACTCGGCCTCATTGTTGGAAGCCTTGAAATTGAACCGGAGAGCACTCTCGAGCCGAGATGTGTCGGGATTACCGGTGTGGGGAGTGATAAGAATGAGTCCGGCCCCGCTACCGTGGGTGTTCGAGGCACCATCCACATGTAATTGCCGGGTCGGTAGGGCGGGATCAAATTGTGCTTCCTCGCCGGTGGCTCCGGCCGTCTCGGCCGAGCCAACTCCCTCTACCGATGTGGGTGAGGACTGCACGGAGGTGAATTCGGAGACAAAGTCGCCGTACACTGTGCCTTAATTGCTGGTCGAGGTCGGTAGGTGATATCGAACTCGGCGAGCTCGATGCTCCACTTCGTAGTCGCCGGATGCCTCCGGCTCTGCAGGATTAGCTCGAGTGGGTGATCGGTAAGCACCACAATGGGGTGCGCACGGAGTACGGACGAAGCCTTCGGGCCGAGATCAGGAGTGCAAGGATGAGCCGCTCGATTTCGGGGTACCGAGTTTCGGTATCCACGAAAGATTTGCTTGTGTAGTCCACCGGTAGGTCCTCCTTGTTGTGGCTCCCGACTAGGATCGAGCTCACGGCAGTTCTCGATACCGATAGGTATAGGAAGAGAGGTTCGCCTAGTACCGGTCGGGCCGAGCGGGTGGTCTTCTTGCCGGATATTCTTTCAATGCAAGAAAGGCTTGCTCGCACTCGGTGGTCCGCCCTCGGACTTCTTCCCGGTCTTCAGAATTTTGAAGAATGGGGCACACCGGTCGGTAGACCGTGATATGAACCGGGAGAGAGCTGCGATCCTACCGTTAAGGCTCTGGACGTCCTTGAAGGTTTTGGGAGATTCCAAGTCCAGGATCGCCCTGATTTTCTCGGGATTAGCCTCGATACCCCGGTGGCTGACCATGAAGCCAAGGAATTTTCCTTCGCCTACGCAGAAGACGCACTTCTCGGGATTGAGCTTCATCCCATAATCCTGGAGGATGGAGAATGTCTCCTGTAGGTCGGTAAGGTGGTCGTTTTTCTTTAAGCTCTTGACGAGCATGTCATCCACGTACACTTCCATGGTCCTCCCGATCTGCCTGGAGAACATGCGGTTGACCAACCGTTGATAGGTGGCCCCGACATTTTTCAATCCGAAGGGTAGGACCTTGTAGCAGTACAGACCTTGGTCGGTCATGAAGGAGGTGTGTTCCTGGTCCTCGGGATCTAGCTTGATTTGGTTGTAGCCTGAGTAGGCATCCATGAAGCTCAGGGCCTCGTGACCGGCAGTGGAGTTGACAAGCTGCTCGATCCTCGGTAGAGGGAAGCTGTCCTTGGGACATGCCCTGTTGAGATCGGTGAAGTCGATGCACATTCGCCACTTCCCGTTGGGTTTCTTTACTAGCACCGGGTTGGCTAGCCATCGGGGGTATTGAACTTCCCGGATGAAACCTATACTCAACAGTTTGTCGACCTCAGTCTTCATTGCTTCGTACCGTTCTTGGTCCCCGACGCGCCTCTTCTGCCGTACCGGCCGGTAGGCAGGATCGATCCCAAGCTTATGGGAGATGGTTGTGGTAGAGATACCGGGCATATCGGCGTAGGACCAAGCGAACACCGAGGCGTTGTCCTTGAGGAGCTTGATCAAGTCGGTACGCAGGGCGACCGGTAGGCCGGTACCGATCTTGACTACCCCGTCGGCTGTTCGGGGAACAAAGCAATCCGTTCTACCTCCTCGTGGGGCTTCCCCCCGTATGACTACCGCTCCTTCCCGGGGATCGTCGGCCGGTCCGCCGCCGCCGCGGTATTACTGGGTGCGACGCTGCACACGTCCCGGTAGGGCTGTCGTGGCTTTGTCTCTTGGGCGTAGCAGGACCGGGCCATGGGCTGACTTCCCCTGATAGAGGCAACCCCGGCGGGAGTAGGGAACTTTAGCATGAGCAAGTAGTAGCACACACAGGCTCTGATTTGGCAGAGGATGGGCCTACCGAGAATGAAGTTGTAGGAGGATTCACAATCCACTACCAGCATGTGGGCCGATACCTTCGGGACTGGGGTACTTGTCCGACCTCGACGTTGAGCCAAACGCTACCGAGGGGTTGGACAAGGTCTCCCGAGAAACTGATGAGTGGATTCACCGTCCTTGAGATGTTCTCGAGGGGTAGGTCCAATTTGAGGTAGGCACTCTTGAAGATGACATTGGCAGAGCTGCCACCGTCGACCAGCACTTTGTGCATCAGGTCGGTATGGACCTTTGCTGATATTACGAGTGGGTCATCGTGGGGGTCACGATACCGGTTTCCTCCTCGGCCGGAGAATCCTATGTTCCAAGGGTCTCGTTTCCGTTTCTTCGCACCGGCGCAGATTGTACCGAGAAGCACCGCAGGTGCGCTTAGCCTCCTTCACATGAGATCCGTGTTCGGAGCGGGTGGTACCGAAAAGAGTAGGGCCTCCACGATGGTGAAAATTTCCTTTCGGTATCCCCGAGGGGTTTGGCCAACATACCGGGCGAGTTTCCGTCTCGGTGCAACCTGCGCAACATCCCTCGGGGCTTGGCACTCCTCGGTATCATGAGTACCGGACGATGGTGGGTGCAGGAATTTACCGGTGTTGACCCGGTTGTCGGCATATGGTGGTCTCTTCCACGGCCGAGGGAAGAGCCGGGGGTTCTCCTTGTAGATGTCCTCCATTGGTTTGTTGAACACGGTGCACACCGGTAGGCTATCATCGGCAAGGTCTGCGCCGGTTGGATTTCTTGGACCGGTTTTGCTTCCAAGAATTCTTTTTCTTGGGGTACTGGTTGTACCCGGTTTCAGTCCAGCCGTGGCTTGGAGTGTTTATCTGGTTTACGCCGGTAGCCGGGGTGCACGGCCATCCACCCTGGTAAGCCGGGGGTGCGCTCGGGGCTGAGTAGCCGGAGCTCTGCCCCTGGCCTTGCTGACTGAAGTAGGGCGGTACTCCCGGCTCGCCGTGGCCGGAGTCAACCTGATATACCGGTCGATATTGGTTGTTCTGGGGGGCTTGGTATTGGTGATTCTGCTCCCGATGGGGAGGATCATACCGTTGATTGTTATTCTGGTTCCCCCAGTTATTGTTCCGGCTGTTTCCCCGGTAGTTGTTGCCCCGGTTGCGCTTGTTATCCTGCCTAGGTTCTTCGACCTTGGGCGCGCTGACCTGCTCCGATTTGCGCGTATCCCCGGTAGGGTCCACGGTCACCGTGGAGGCCTTGCTGCCTTTGTGCATTTCATTGAGATGAGACTTTCTCTCGTAGGTCAGATAGTAGCTGCGGGCGTACTGGCTGGTTCTGCTCATGAGCTCGGTATAGGTGAATACCGTGCTCGTGGAGTTCAGTTCCCTGAGGAACTCTCCCGGTTCCAAGCCATCTCGGAAGATCTGGGCTGCGCGGATGTCATCCTTGGTGTTACAGCGCCGGTAGGCAGCTTTAAACCGTTCCATGTAGTCAGCCAGCCGTTCGCCCGTGGTTTGCTGGAAGCCGGTGAGCTCCCCTACCGAGTAGAAGAAACTGGACTTGGTGGCATACTCGGTGGTGAAGGCTTCGACTAGCTGTTCGTAGCTGTCGATGGACTCCGGCTCTAGTTGATAGAACCATAACATGGCCTCCTGAGTCAGAGTATTGACAAAGGCATGGCACCAGTCCTCATCGGTGTAGCCCCTGCCGTTGTAAGCAGATTGGAAAGCAGTCACGTGCATTACCGGGTCTTCCTTGCCAGTGTAAGGATCCAACTTCAGATTCTTGAAGTCCCGGTTGTGGGCATAGATCCTCCCGGTAAAGGGACCAATGGGTTTCTTGGCCATGCCGAGGCTAGACACGCTCCTGGTGGTACCGGTCTCGACCTTTCTGAGACGGTCGTTCAACTCTCGGAAGAGGCTGGTCAGTGTGTCTTCTTCTACCCGTGGCCTAGGGACGACGGTAACAGGTTCCTCACGGAGGGTGTCACGATCCTCGTCGGTGTCTTCCTCGTCAGCGGAGTGGACCACACCCTCAGCGTCAAGGAACGAGACCAGGGGAGTCGGTAGGGGCCCGGCCTGCCTATCCGGTACTCGATACCTTGGTCTCAGAGGAGTGTCAATTCTTGGGAGAGGTGCCGACACCGATTGACTGGGGTCAGCCTCCCGGGTGAAGCGCTCCCTCAGCAGATTTATCTCCCGGGCACTAGCCTCTTGAGCAGCGAGCTGATCGCGGCGCAATCGCTCATTGCTCTCCTGGAGTTCTCGGATCATGGCCTCGAGCCTCGCCACCATAGAGGGCTCAGCCTGGTGGGACTCGGGGGTCTCCGACTCGGTGGAGTGGACCGCTGCATGTGCCTCCTCCGGAAGAGGCCCAAGACCAGCTATAGTCAAGGTTTCCTTCGCGGATTTGGACTTCTTGGTTTGTTTCGCTGGTTGTGAGCCACCGCTAGCCGATTTTGTCATTGCTCGACTGGTAGAACACCTCACGGGGTGAGTATGCTTTGGTTATGAAGTGGTGGAATTGTTCCCACAGACGGCGCCAAATGTTTCTGCCGTTTCCCAACTGCCCGGTAGCGTCGCACTTGGGTACCTGAAAGCACAGGATTGGTCAGAGAGGTCGGTGTGTACCGACCGAAGGCCCTCCGACGCTCAAGTTAAAATGAAAATAGAAGACTACATATGATGTAATCCTTTATTAGAGTGAAATATGTTTGTTAAGGGGGAGATGTGCTCATTTTATAAGTGAGAGATACTCCCTCTTCTTTCCACATTTCCAATGTGGGATCCTTGTACATATTACATAATCTAAGATTCTAAAACTTATCTTGCAATCCTTTTGGAGAGTATCGGAGGACTACCTCCCGATAAGGTTTTGGCTAGCCTCCACCATAAAGAGATAGCTCGGGTGTTGGAGTATGTGATTTGTTCATAATTTTACATAATATTATTTACTTTTTGTGAAGAAAAATGATTATATAAATGATGTTGATTTTTTCTTCTTCTTCTTCTTCTTCTTCTTTCTCTTTTTTCTTCTCTCCTCTCTTTCTTCTTCTCAATCACTCTTCATCCATCCTCTAATTTCTTTAATGTTACTTCAAGAATTTAATTAGAGACTCTTACAAAGCATCAAGACATCAAGAATAAAAGGGTTTTATCTTTTGATCAATATATCATCTTATTTTTGTGTTGTGGATAATTTGTGCGGAATATTAATATGAATTGTAGGTATTTTATTCCATTTTCTCTATTTTCTCCTCAATTTCTTCTAATCAAACTCGAAAATAATAGAAAAAAAAATACTCATTACACTCGCATTACATATATTCACGTATCTCACACTATCATCAATCTATCTCTTATCACACTACTTAGTGTTAGAAACCGTAAGTTATCAACTCACCAAGATAGTTTTGGGCATTTTAATTTTCATAGTACGACAATGTCGGTCTTAAACTATATCATCGATGTGTTGATATACACAAAAGACATAAAACTCTACACCCATAAGAAACTCTTCACCACATAAATAAATGAGATACATACCTCATATATCACTATGTCACCAAACATAAGTAACACTAGGAAAAATGATTCATCAATCATGGTGGATCGTAAGTACGACATGCATTATATACTTCAACACCCAAGCTATCTCACCATGGTGATTGCCGGCCAAGATCTCATTGGGATGTAACTTTCTTGTGCTCTCCAAAATGGTTGCATGATATGTTTTAGGTAAGAAATGTATACTAGCTAGAATCCCACATTGGAAATGTGTAAGAAAAAGTGAGTATTCCTCTCTTATAAAAAGGCTTACTCTTCCACTTAAAATTCATATATCTCTTTAAAATCTCTTTTAGAGTTTTATAAGAAGTTTTTTTTCATTTTAATATCCCATTAATAAAGGATATTAAAATTAGTATTAAAAAGTTTATTAATTTTTAAAACATAAATTTATTATTAATAAAATAGTCGGGTCGGGTACGGGTTCGGGTTCGGTAACAACTCAACCGAACTCGACCCGAACCCGACGGGTATTTTACAAAAAAAAACCGAACCCGTTTCCGTCGCCTAATCCTGGACTTTGAAACCCATTTGTTGTTGAGCCCGAAGGGACCGATCCCTTATCCTTTTCAAACTTTTCTTCTCATTTTTCCTTCTTCGTTTTTCCTTTCTTCTTCTTCGTTTCTTCTCTTTCAGACTATTCCCCAACACTCTACTGAGACATTAATGCATCTAAAGAGAACTCTACAACGTTGCATATTTTCTAACAACTTAAGCTTTTGGAGTTGGGCAATTGTATGATTATTGTTTCTGCCGTTTCCCAACTGCCCGGTAGCGTCGCACTTGGGTACCTGAAAGCACAGGATTGGTCAGGGAGGTCGGTGTGTACCGACCGAAGGCCCTCCGACGCTCAAGTTAGTACCGGTGGGTCTAAGAGCAGAGAGTTTGGGATTCGGAGAGAACGTACCTGAATAAGGAGTGAGGACTCCTTATATATGAGGTGAGGTCGGAGACAAGCTTCCCTGGCGTGGGGGACATCCCCTGACACGAGGAATATTCTCTGGTCCACTACCTCGATGTGCGCATCGAGGGATGGCGGCGCCTAGTGCGGCATGGGCTCGCGACTTAGTGCGATCCGTGAGGTAGTGGACAAGCACGTGTGCCAGCTGGCCGTGCCGGTACCCGTGGGGCTGGTCACACCCGGTACCTGGTCAGGAGACGTCCATGTGGAGCCGGGGGGAGAGCTTGTGGTCGGTACACCCGGCCTGGTCTTACCGGTACCGTCGGGGTATTGCCAGGGCTTCGACTGCGGCCTGGGGCAGTATACTCGGTAGGGGATCCCTACCGAGTCGGTAGATGCCGCTGGGGCGTTGCAGAGATTATGTTCTCGGTAGGGGAGCCCTACCGAGTCAGTTATGGGGCTACAAGGAGGCTGCTCCCGGTGATAGTGAGCTACTTCGGATCTATCCCTTTAAAGATATGAAATGGTAGCAACAATTATCTAGTTTCACAAGACAAGACACCTCCAAAAAATCGAAAATCAAGATGGCTCAACACTTAACACCCTTAACGTAACCATCATTGGTGGTCGAGTTGGTAGAACCGTAGAACCTCCAAGTGTGGTACCTATTAAATTTAAATCTCAATCCATTATGTGGTTAGGCAAAGGAAGAAAAGCGCGCTTCTAACACTATCGCATAGTGGATTAGTCTTTGGGTTAGGAAGTTGTTATAACCTCTCAATTAAAGCAATACAACACAAATACTAAAACTCAACATAGAACCATGGTTATCCAAGGTGCTTGATGTAGTGGTTTGACACCAAGGCTAGCTCAGGAGAGATTCTCGGTTCAACTCTCGATCCTAAGATATCAGTGTGTGTACACGCACACTATGACATCCTGAGATAAAAAAAAACATAGAACCATGGATATTTTCTTAATGCCAACAATTTGGACCTTGATCCAATTCAGCAGCTCATGTACCTTGAAAGTTAAAACTCAGGTAAATCTGGTCACACTGAGAAGCTAGCTTGAGAATATCTTGGAAATTAAAAGCTATGATCATATTGAAGCCATGGATTCTTAAAAAAAAAAAATGAAGCCATGGATGGCCGTGCAGCTTGTGATGTAGCGTTCTCTCGGAATTTCACTTGTACTTATTATGAGTCTGACTCTTTGATAGTTGTCTAGGCCCTCAAATTTGTCGTTCTCACCTCGAGCGTGTGCATGACCACATTTCAAATGCGCATTTGCATTTTCCAAGATTTTCTTTTCGTATATCACTAGCAAACATTTCCCGCATGTTGTTGCGGGTTTTAAAACCGTTCGGAATATGTAGAAAATATTAAAGATATACAAAAAATTTAGAAAACACCAAAATTATATAGGAAATCTAAATAGTATTTTTATGCTTTGTTTAGGAAGTTTAAGTTACAAAAAAAAAAATTGTATAAAGACGAAGTTCAAAAAAGTTCACTCACAACACAACTAAGTCGTTTTATTTTTTATGTACTTTGAGACCCATCTTGATTTTGAGTGCCTTATTCACGCTGCCAACCTCGAGCGAGCTTCCTAATAGCTAGCAAGCCAAGATAGAGCCTCCTAGATTTAGTTGGTTAATTATTTTACAACTACTTTCCTACTGGTATTGTAGTAAGGATATATATTTCTCACTTCAACGTTCAAATTGAATAGTTTTCAAAAAAATAACTGCACTATGATATTATTAAATAATAGAACTCATATGTCAAAGGGTAGACCCAACTAAACGAAAAAATATGATGAGGAAAAAAAAAAGTTTAATGTGTAGAAGTTTACGTAACTTTAACACGTTCAACATTTTAGTCACTAAGTTTTTGAAAATATAAGTTTAGTCACTAAATTGATACATTGTTTATCACTCGGTTGTTTTTTCCATTAAAAATTTATAAATAATACTTTTTATAGCTTGGCACGATCAAATAGTTTGGCCTATTAATTACATGTTGGCCATTTATGGTGTTTATAGATCTTAAACTGCATGTGTTTGATATGATTATGTTATAGAAACTTTAAAATAATTATAAAAAAAATTTCTCTTTTTTAGGGGCAATTTCGTCAAATCAGAGTTTTTTTTTGTTTTTTCCTCTACCTCTTCTCCTCTCTCCCCGTGAACTCTCTCTCTCTCCTCTCCTCGGCGCCGCCGTCAACCACCTCCAAATACCATAAAGTTTATATCAACGTGTAGAGCACAACTTAAGGATCACGTTTAGTAACTACATCGATGTCCAATTCGAAGTGGATCGGGAGATATTGACGACGGAAGTTCTGAAACTCAAAAAATCAACGATTCGAAACTTCCTCAACGACGGTTTTCGGGATGAAATAAGGTTATGAGAAGCTTCCTGGGATGTAGAGGAGTCGAAAGAGACCATTTTGAGGTCGTGAGGTGGCCGGAGTTTGCCGGACGGAGGATGTGAGAATCTTTGTATTTTCCGGCGGAGCGTACGGCGCCTACACTGAACGGTTCTGGTCGAGACCGCATGGGCTGAGTTCGCCGGCCTCCTCTACTTCCCTTGGTGAGGGCGGTGACGCTTGAAGGGGACCGGAGCAAGAGATGCTTGACGGACACAGTGACGAAGAAGAGGAGACTGTGCGGGAGGGGAGAGAGAGAGAGGAGAGAGAAGAGAAAAAGAAAATATGGCAAATAAAGAGGGGCAAAATGGTAATTTGGCATCGGCTCGGCTGGAGCCGTGTCACCATCGGCCTATGAACAGTGAAGCTGCTCTCGGCCCCCTAGTGCTTTAGTATATATAATTATGTAGACAAGCTAAAGGTGCGTGTATGAACTGTCTTGATCCTGTTCGGGCAGTTATTCTATCTGAAGTAAATTGATTTTATCTGATAAATTTGTAGTTGTTTCTGCTCAAAACGAAAAAAGAAGAAGATATGATGGGTATCTTCAATCTTCTTGCAATAGACATTGTATGTTCGATCTTTATTCACCACAACCGCTACAACTTTCATATACGCCATAAAAACATATTGAAAGTTTGAAACAATCGAAAATGTTCACTCAATCAACAGGTGACCAAGAATTTTATGGTCAATCACCATTGGATTTAAAGTTAAAGGTTGAGATTAAACAAAAGCATTTTAATTATTTTAATCTCTATCCTTTAATTTTAATCTAATGGTGAGTGACCATAAAATTCTTAGTCACATGTTAACCGAGTGAACGCTACTCTTAAAATAAATAGTCAAATAGTAATAATATATAATACAATTACTTAGCCAAATAGTCAATGTGACACTGTGACCTAAACTTGATAAAAGAAGAGCATTCCACGTCCGACTGCGAAAAAAATGACGAAGGAGGTTATGATCGATCCCACGTAATTTTTTAGTAATCAATGTTTAAGATTCGGTACGTTTTTCATTTTAGAAATGCTTAAGATTTCAAATTTTTATACTAAAGAATTGTTGAGTACCAAATAATTCGACTGCTGCCATGTCCTCAATTATAACAAAATAATCTTGGGCACGATGATGTGTCATATACCACATTAGATGTCACGCCAATTGGTACTTAAATTTAGTACAAAAATTTGATACATGCATTTGCCACTACTCTTTTGATTTATGTCTTCAAGTCTCCAAATTACAACAAATTCTAAACTTAGAGAACCATTCAAAAAAAAAAAGCTAGAAAAGACTTTAAACGTATTAGGTACGAAGTAGATACATACATAATAATGTAATCATACCAGCAGAACAAAATCACACCATCACAAGCAACAAGAATGCACAAACTGACCTTCAAGTACAAGACATAACTCTTGTTGTTATCTCACAGACCAAGACCAAGTCTAAACCACATATTCATTTGTACAATAATTAGAATTCACATGTGAATACTTTATTTCTTAGTTGCTAGACTTGTACCTATTATTGTATGGAAAAACTTCCATATGGTATATGAACTATCACCAAATGCAATTTTTGGTACTTGAACTTTCAAAAGGAACCTGATTTGCCCTTATTTGTAGTGCAAATTGCATTCCTAATCACGGGAATTAAGTGACTCCGAATGCCCTTTGTTGAATTTAATGTGTATTTTCATGTTTCTAGGTTAATTATGTGAGTTGAAGTAATTCGGCACAAAAATGTGCATTTTGGTACATTTGGAGCATTTACGAGAAAATGACAAGAAGTCAACCGTGACTTTTGGACATCAAGATCATTTGAGTCAAAGATTCGGGAGTGGAGCACAAGAAGATTTCGGAGAAAAAGAGTTGATTCCGAATTTCGACAATTTTCCGGAGAACCACCACAAGCGGCGGCAGAACCGCCGGAAGGAACCACCAACCGTGGTGGTGAGACAATGGGGCAGCAGCTCACGTGATTGCTGGACCATTCCTATGTGGCAATGTCAGAAATTCCACTCCCCATATGCTAAAAATCTGTCATATTCCCCACTCACTTACCTCCACATCATTATTCCATTTCTCCCATCATATTCCCCTTCCTTTTCATTGTTTAATCCTCCTCATCCCTATTCAGATCACAACTGCCATATTCCTTACTCCTTGCATATATTCAGAACATGGAGGAAGCCATACAGAGAGTTCACCCAAGCCAAGAGCTCTCGAATACTCTAGAGCAGCTGTCCCATCCGTCCGGACGTCAATAGGACGTCCGGACAGACAGTCCCGACCACTTACTGTAATCGTCCGTTTTCTCATACTTCCGTCCATTTTTTGGACTTTCATCATTCACGAAAGTTGTTCCTAAGACCCTCATTTACCTTAAGGACCAACTTTCACCATCGTTTGTGCATTTATATGCTCTGGAATTGTCAAGAACAACAAGAACCATCTAGAATCCTGGAGGTTTTGAGCAAGGAGAAGTGAGGAGAAGAAGAGTGTGCATGGAGCAGCAAGCCAACTCTTGGCACAGAAAGGACCTGCTAGCTTTCTTCATGAGAATCTCTCAACCTATCTTTACTTTTGTTTTGTTCAATTAGTTCTTGAAACTATTGATGTATTATTCAAGCATGTGTGTGTATAAATTCTTATGGTTGGGGACTAGGGTTGTATGCCCTAGTTCATTGATGATGGATTGTATAACTTGATGTTTTATGCATGTTGGTTGATTCTTGGATATGTTTATTGTCTATTTGTGTTAGATGCTTGCTTAGGAATATGTCAAATTCATGAGCATATGTTTAATCCATTTTGGTGCGAGTTTGTAAGCATGACAACCTTATTAATTCTAGACAAATGACAATGAACATGATGAGTATGAGTATGAGTATGTGACTTGCCTTGTTTGATTTCCTAAATCTTGATGCTTCAACCCTCCATTCATTCTTGAATGAGAGGACTAAGTCATTGTGACCCTAATAAAGCACAATTGTTATCATAGAAGATGATCCTAGAAATAGGATACGGAAATTGATCATTTTATCAACTTGGTTTTGTGAGTTTATCCTCTTGATGCATGGTGCTTCAATCCTTTATTTACACTTGAATGCAAGGACAAAATCTTATGACCCTAACAAGACATAAGAATACCATAGATTGCAAAACACATGTGCATAACATTATATGTATGAACTGTGGGGACTAATTCATGAACATTTCAACATGTGTGCACATTAGGTTGTTAGTTCATTAGATATGAAAACTCAATCATTCTACCATTTTTATATCTTTCCATATTCACCTTCACCATTTGATCACAAACATGCCCTTGTTGGGCTTGTCACCTCAACAAATTTGCAAAGTTATCATTCACAATCACTTGTGAACTCTACTTGTTTACCTAGATTAATAGTTACTGATTTGGTTACAAGTCGCTCAAGAGTGACACAACTTTGAACACTACATTCATGTTGCACATACTTCACTACACTTTGCATCCATTTGATTTGCACTTATTTATATCGCAATTTGTATTCCTAATCACGAGAATTAAGCTTATCCAAAGACATTTTGTTACTATTAATATGCATTTTCATGATTTCAGGTTACTTTTGTGACTTGAAGTAATTCGGCTTACTTTTGTGACTTGAAGTAATTCGGCACAAGAATGTGCATTTTGACTACTTTTGGGCACATTTCCGAGAAGAGGACAATAAGTCAACCATGGCTTCTAGACATCAAAGATTGCACAAATCAACCTTCGAAAGACGTTGCCATTGAAGGCCTGGAAGAATCGAAGAGAGGAAGGAAAATTAAGAAATTGCATTTCCGGTGATTTTTCCGGCCAACCACCACCACAAGAGGCGGCAGCACCGCCAGACCACCACCGGAGCACCACCACAGAAGGGGAGACTCTCCTGAACCAGCTATACACATATGTGTTACAGATCACACACCCACTCACCCTCTCACATGTCCACTCATCCATAATTCCCTCCACTTCACATTTCTTTCATTTTCTTTTTTTCTCCACTCACCCTTGCCATCTCATCCCACTAGAAACCCTAGTGGACTCTTTGGAGGCTAATCAGTCCCAGCGATTCACAGTCATTCATAGTTACAAAAATTAGAAAAGAAACCCTAGAGAGCTAAGCCATTTTCTCTCGGCCAAGCTTGCAAAAACACACACAGACGTGCTATCCGCCCGGACGCCTGTACACCGTCCGGACGCCCTAGCCTCTGTCCATTTTTGTTCTTCAGTTTTAATCATCTTCCACCACCTATCTCACTTCCATTCCTTCACGAAATATCTTCCACACACCCCATACACCACAACCATAAACTTTTCACCACCATTCCACGGACCTACCTTCACCACAAGTTGTCATCCATCAAGAGGAGCAATGAATCGGAAGTTAGACATTTGCTAGAGCTTGAAGGAGGAGAGAAGAACAAAGAGGAGGCCTGCACATATCTTTGGAGTCACCAAGGAGCTGCTGGCTACGACCCTTGAGCAATTCTTAACTTTTTCTCTCTTTAGTTTTATGTTTATGCTTTCATCTTTGAGATTAATGATGTATTTGACAATGAGTAGTGAGTAGTTCATTAGATTAGAGGCTAATGAGTAGTTCATTATATGGAATATGCTTGATGATTTCGTTTCTGGATATGTTCAATACTTAAATACGGTTTTGTTCGATGCTTGTTTATGAATCTAACTAGTTCTCAAGCATGTGTTAGACTTAACTTGTTAGGATTTTATGCTAGTTACATATTATCCTAGGTGCTTAACTTTGAGCATGATGGGTTTATGTTAAGGAACTGAACTTGTTTGAATCTTGATTCTTGAAACTCTATGCCTAGGAAGTTTGTTTGAGACCCTAACAAGGCTTGAATAAATGGACTAGGAGTATTTGTGACCCTAATAAGGCACAAAATAGGCCTAGAAGAATCCATCATTTGAGCCATGACATGGCAAGGATATGAGTTTGATCCTTTGTGAATTCATTGATGCATGCTCTTGAGATTTGTCATACATTTGATTGGGGTAGAGTGAACCCGAAACCCCAATCGTTTCCACCATTTGATCACACACAAATCATACATTTGTTGGTCTTGTTACCTCAACAACACACAAAGGCTATCAAACACATTCTCTTGTGTTCTTGTTTCCACCATTTTACCTAATTTAGCTTGGTCACTTAGCTACTGTCTTGGTCACTGTTTTTGTTACAAGTCACCCAAGAATGACACACTTTGAACATGCACTACACATCCATGTTGAACATACTTCACTCTTAAGTAAATAATCAACCTCTAATCACACCATTTCTAGTGCTTTTACATCTTGATTGCATTTGTTCAACAAATAGGGATCTTGGGCCTTCCAATCCCTTGGGTACGACAACCCCTGGTCACAATTTATCATCTACTACACTTTGACGGCAATACTCACATTCACCCCGTAATTATCGTTGAGTCACCATCCATATCTTGTCTCATCATTTTAGTGCTAAGGAACTTGGTTACCACATGATTACCGAGTGGATTTTGGGTCTTCTAATCCCTTGGTACGAAAACCCCCGACCTTTAATCTATATCATCCCCTATCTTTGACGATACGAAGACATGATTTCAACGCGAATTTATCGTCTCGTCAGAACCTGATGGTACCTGAACTATGCATGTCTTAGCCATTATAGTACCTACCGTTAAATATTTCGTTAAGTGTTTATGTGGCATTTTAATATAGTTTATTTTTATTTTTTAATTAATAATAAAATCACCTACATGGTAATAAATTATATTAAAAATATATAAATTAGTAATAAATTATATTATAAAAATAAAAAAAATTCTTATTTTTAGTCTTGAATTATGGATAAATTATCTAATTTTTTTTGTATAATTTATTTAAATTTTAAAATCAAAATAAATTATCATTGTTTTTTCATATAATAAAATTTAAATTATTATTTTTAGTATAGTTTATTTTTATTTTTTAATTAATAACAAAACCACCTACATGGTAATAAATTATATTAAAAACATAAAAATTGGCAATAAATTATATTATAAAAATAAAAATAATTTTTCTCATTTTTAATCTTGAATTGTGGATAAATTGTTTAAATCTTTTTTTTTGTATAATTTATTTAAATTTTAAAATAAAAATAAATTATCATTTTTTTAATATAATAAAAAATTTAATTACTTTTTTTAGTATAGTTCACTTTTTATTTTTTAATTAATAAGAAAACCACCTACATGGTAATAAATTATATTAAAAACATAAAAATTGTAAATAAATTATAGAATTAAATTCAGTTTACCCCTTTGAACTTTACACCAAAAATCATGTTAGTCTTTGTATTTTCAATTTGATCAATGACACCCCTATACTTTCAATTTCATCAGTTCAGTCCCTCCGTCGGTCAAAATTAACGGTTTGACCGTTAAGTGATGACGTGGCATGTCCAGTCAGCTCCAATTAGGGATGGCAATGGGTAGGGTCGGGAATGAGTTTCCACTATCCATATCTGAACCTGTAGCCGGTACCCTATCCAAATCCAAACCCGAAACCCGTTTTTTCGGGTTCGGGGAAAATCCGAACCCAAACCTATCGGGTAACGGGTGATAACGGGTGATAACGGGTGATAACGGGTATCCAAACGTACCCGAACTCCGAAAAAAAATATGTCAATACTTTTCAAATAATATTCATCTTATACGAATACAAATCACAACTACCCAAATAAATAAAAAGTTTAATTTAACAATTCAAAATGCTTAATACATATTTCAAAGATCAATAATTCAAACTCCATAAATAATTCAATCCAAATAAAAATTACATAATTAATGAAAATTAAAGCCATGAGAATTGAGGAAGTATGGGATAATGAGAAATTTTTTATGCACTCCTGTACATGGGAATTGAAGAAGTAGAGGATAAACCATTGGTAATTGTCATTTCACAAATGAAGAGATACATGTTGTTATTCTACAAGCATGAGAGATAGAAAAAAACAATTTCTATACGCATGATGATATATATATATATATATATTTAATATAAATATAAAATATATGTATGAATATTATGTATAAAAAATATTAATATAAAACAGGTTGGGTTTGGATTAGGGTATGGATTTGGGTGTGCCATATCCATACCCTACACGAACCCGCTACGGGTTAAAAAAAAAAAAAACTCGAATCCAAACCCACACCCATTTTTCGGGTTTAAACTCGACCCATTCGGTTCGTTTATTAGCGGGTACCCGAACTTGTGGATGTTATTGCCATCCCCAGCTCCAATGCTGTCGTGGCATGCCCATTCATCATTTTTTTATTATTATTTATATATATATATATTATTTTTTTTCTAAAAGAGAATCAAATGATTTTTTTTTCTAAACCCTATGTGGTGAGTGGTGACGTAAAGTTTGGTTAATGTTTTAATTTAACAAATATATTTTGTTTATAATATTTAGGTTTGGGTTCAAAGTATATATATATATATATATAAAGTTTACAAACTATTCATGGTTTGTTGATTAGTTCAAGTGGTTGAGCATGAAGCCTCCAACCCTTGCATCGAGGTAGGGTTTGAAACTCCAACTTCTTGGTTGGAGAGTTGATGCTCCAACCAATTTTATTTATATATATATATATATATATATTTTTTTTTTTATTTTTTTTCTAAAAGGGAATCAAATGATTTCACTCATACACCTATGTGGTGACGTAAGGTTTGGTTAATGTTTTAATTTAACAAATATATTTGGTCTATAATATTTAGGTTTGGGTTCAAAGTATATATATATATATATATATAAATAAATTTTACAAAATATTCATGGTTTGTTGATTAGTCCAAGTGGTTGAGCATCAAGCCTCTAACCAAGAAGTTGGAGTTTCGAACCCAACCCGATGCAAGGGTTGGAGGTTTGATGCTCAACCACGTACTTGGACTAATCAACAAACCATGAATAGTTTGTAAACTTTATATATATATATATATATATATACACTTTGGGGGTAGGCTATGGTACGGTGATGTATGCCATACCCCCATTTACGATTTTTTTGAACCAAAAATTACATCAAATTGAACCAAAATTACTACAATAACAACAAAGTTACTACATTCGTTTTACACTATTTACATGAAATTGAACCAAAATTACAACTTTGACAACAAATTGTTCACAAACTCTCGTTACCATAATGAAATCAAATTTTATTGATTATTTGTAAATGGAGGTATGATATACATCTCAGTATTGTAGAATTGTCCATACACTTTGAACTAAACTTAAATATTATAAAAAAAATATATTTGTTCAATTAAAACATTAACCAAACCTTACGTCACCACATAGGGTTTAGAAAAAAAAAAAATTAAAATTAAAATTAAAAATTAAAAATTAAAAAATTAAAAATTAAAAATAATAAAAAGTGATGACTGGGATGTCACGTCAGCATTAGAGCTGACTGGACATGCCACGTCATCACTTAACGGTCAAACCGTTAATTTTGACCGACGGAGGGACTAAACTGATGAAATTGAAAAGTATAAGGGTGTTGCTGATCAAATTAAAAGTGTAGGAACTAACATGATTTTTGGTGTAAAGTTCAGGGGGGTAAACTGAATTTAATCCTAAATTATATTATAAAATAAAAATAATTTTTCTTATTTTTAGTCTTGAATTTTGGATAACATTTCTAATTTTGTTTTTGTATAATTTATTTTAAAAATTGAAAATAAATAAAATTACTGTTTTATCCATGCCACATAAGTATTTAACAGAATATTTAATGATATGTACTATAATGGCTAATAGAGGCATAGTTCAGGTACCACCAGTTTCCTTATAAAAGTTCAGGTACCAAAAATTGCATTTTGTGATAGTTCATCTACCATATGGAGATTTTTCTCTTGTATTATATATAGTTTCATTCGCTGTAGAAAGATGATCAAGGCAATACAATACAAATTCAAACTCTCTCAAATTCTTCTTTACTGTTTGGTTTTCTTTAATACATGCATATAAATCCTAATGTACACCAGAAAACTTTTAAATGCAATTCCGAAAACGAAACCCTTTTAATGAAGGAAAGTCGGAAAGTCTTTGTCTCTGCTAAACTGTGGGCAAATAGTAGGTACGATTGATAAAGGAGACCACTGAATTGGAGTCTACTATGATTTATTGTACGAGTCTTTGATCGAGCTTCTCTTTCACGCATTTCACTCTCTCCACACATGAAGTCTAGCTACTATGAAACTTCTCTTGGATTGACGCGCGATTCCACTCGGAGACCGGGACCAGAATAGAGAAACTAGCTCTACAGAAAACAAAGTCCGTAATTGACGACAATAACATCATACTGCATTCAAAATTACAACTATATGGTTTTCAATCTCAATTAATTCCTTATGTATATGATTAAAAGTAGCCAGCGCGATCGATCTTGTTACTAGTAGTAGTCTCCAAGGTTTGTAAATTTCTGGCTATAAGTTAATTACCAGAACCTACTCCGATCCGGCCTGAAGTTTGTGATCACTTGGTGTCGGAGATCCATCTCTGCTGATCGAGTATATTTGGACTTAATTAATTGTTTAAATCAAGCTACCATACAATTAAGAGTGCGCAAGGATAACCTAAAGTCTAGAGATGGATATTGACGTTCGTAGAGGCCATGCACTGCAGCCACATAGTTGCATTGCATCTCCATCCGGCCACAAGTGAAAAACTAAGTAGTGCGTACGTGCCTCCTGTATCCTTATCTATACATAACTATATGCTTTGACATACTGTTTTGCATTCCAAAACTAATATTTTAAAACACTTACAAATTAAGTAGTGCAGATTGACTTCAGAAGTGTACAGTTTCAAGTTTCCACTATAAATAACTATGCATATGTAGATCATAAGTATGTACACGCACTATACCCTTGTGTTTTTCGTTTCTTCTTTCAAATGATCGATGAGTACGTACTTGAATATATTATTTGTGGTCAGTTTATCATTTGAAGGTGGAATGATTGGATTCTTTCGCAAGACTATTCGCTTTGGCAGAGATAATGGATGCGAGAGCGTGTGTTTTCATTTGTTAAATTGGTTCACACGCAAACCAATTAAGTTGATGGAGAGTTCTTGTGTAATTTAATTTCAATGATATAGACCTATGCATAGTCAAGTCTTTGAACGTCTTGTGAGTTTTTTCTATGCTGAAAAGTCAAGGCAGACAGCTCACTTTTTGTTTTGGTTATAACCTCTCTCATCGATTAGTAGTACTGTGACTACGCACTGTCTACTGGGTGTGTATATACTATCTATATATTGAACTATCTCAAGCCAGTTCCTCTTGTAACTCTAGCTTCTCAGTCTCAGTTAACAATTCCACACAGTTATTGTTCAAAAAAAAAAAAAACCAATTCCACACAGTTTGCATAGATCCATCTCCGTACGTACGTTCCAGCTACATATATATTCACACAATGGAGAGAATTACTTGGTTCTTTCAGCTGGTATACTGTTGTTGTTGTGTGGCTAGCTTATCTATGGCAGGACATTCCAACAGTAATCTCACTACAGACCAGTCTGCTCTTCTTGCTCTCAAAGCCCGTATCACCAGTGACCCTCATAACATGATCTTGAGCAACTGGTCAACCACCACCCCTGTTTGCAACTGGGTTGGCGTTACTTGTGCTGCTCGCCACCTTCGAATCGCGGTCTTGAATATCTCTTACTTTGGTCTCACTGGCACCATTCCTCCGGAGCTAGGCAACTTATCATTTCTTGTTGATCTGCGACTCAGAAATAACAGTTTCCAAGGTACCTTGCCCCAGGAATTGGCTCGCCTGCGCCGGTTGAAGTTTATTAACTTGGGATACAACAAGTTAACGGGAATCATTCCTTCATGGTTCGGATCCTTATCCAAACTTCAAGCCTTCAATCTATATGGTAATAAATTTTCAGGTTCCATACCAACGGCCATCTTCAACTTATCTGCACTGCAAATAATTGATCTCTCTTACAACCAGCTCTCAGGTACGTACATACGTACCAAAACATAATCAACTCGGACGTACAGGTACTAATCTATATATAAATATAAATATATATATATTAGTCAGTGATAATTAATTCATTATATAGACACATTAGCACCCTAGCTTGCTAGCAAATTGTTAATAATTGAGGTATAAGATAGGCTTATATCTAATTAATAATAATTATTAACTCCCTGCAGGTAGTATACCAAGAGAAATTGGAAACCTAACAATGTTGAAGGATATATACCTTGATAGTAATCATTTCAAAGGTATGAGGTATAGTTGAATTAAATGGATGTGAAACTTTTAACTATCATACATATATACATCTTACAGCTCGATGATCGAGTACGTTTAATATATATGCATGCATGTGTCGATACATGATTTTTCAGAAATTCCAAACGAGATTGGCACTTTGGATCAGTTGGAAGAACTGTTTCTGCCGTTCAATGCCTTAAAAGGGCCTCTTCCAACGACTGTCTTCAACATGTCCTCTTTGACTACTTTGGCTCTATGGCGGAACAACTTGAATGGTCCTCTTCCAGATAATATATGTCAACATCTTCCAAGCCTTCAAGTGTTGAGTTTGGCTTACAACCAGTTCGATGGTTCACTTCCATCCAAATTGTGGCAATGCAAACAACTTCTTGAAATACAATGGGGGAATAACAGTTTTAGTGGAAGCATTCCCACTAATATTGGCAACTTAACCCAGATAAAGATGATTGACCTTGGTACCAACTATTTGACAGGTATATATATTTATTGTAATGTCAACTACATATATAGCACAACTGATTTGGAACATCTATATATAAACCGAGGAAATACATTCAATAATACCAATTAAGGTATTGAAATTACTTGTACATACGTGGCAGGTACTATACCACATGAGATTGGTCATCTTCCAAATTTAGAGATATTGGGTCTCGGTATTAATAATCTCAATGGCGTCATCCCATCCTCAATCTTCAATATGTCCACAATAACAGATGTATCGTTTACCGGCAATCAGCTCTCAGGAAGCCTTCCAGCAAACATAGGCCTTGGTATTCCAAACCTACAAAATCTCTATGCAGGAGCAAATAAACTCAGCGGAGTAATCCCCAAATCCATCTCCAATGCTTCCAAGCTCACCATCCTAGACATGGGCCGTAACTTATTTTATGGCTTTATTCCTAGCACACTCTGTGCCTTAGCAAACCTTCAGCAGCTTTCTTTATCGGAAAATAATTTGACTATTGATACTTCGACTCCAGAAGTAAATGTTCTCTCTTGTTTGACAAATCTTAGAAATTTGTTGGTATTCATCCTCGCAAGCAATCCATTGAATGCCAACCTTCCTATTTCCTTTAGGAATATCTCTACATCACTTCAAGATGTTTATTTAAGCGACTGCAACATGAGAGGTAGCATCCCCAATGATATAGGCAACTTGAGCAGCTTGACATTCTTATCCCTATATGACAACAAATTAGGTGGATCAATTCCAACTTCGATGGGAAGACTACAAAATCTCCAAGTTTTGTCTTTGGATGGTAACAAATTTCAAGGACACATCCCGGATGAACTTTGTCAACTACACCATCTAAGTGAGTTATTTTTGTATGGGAAGCAACTGTCCGGTTCAATACCTTCCTGCTTGGGTAATCTAACCACTTCTCTAAGAAAACTACTCTTAGAGTCCAATTTGTTGAATTCCACCATACCATTTACCTTGTGGGGACTCACAGATATCTTGTTATTAGACTTGTCATCCAATTTTTTGATTGGACCTCTCTCCGAAGGTGTTGGAAATTTGAAAGTTGCCATACTTATAGAGTTATCAAACAACCAATTATCTGGTACTATACCAAACAACATTGGGAGCCTACAGAATTTGGTCGATCTCTCTTTGGCAAATAATGAACTAGAAGGCCCAATTCCTAGTTCACTTGGCAACTCGCTAAGCTTGCAACTTTTGAATTTATCCCAAAACAATCTATCTGGAGTGATTCCAAAGTCTCTTGAAGCGCTCTCACATCTCCAGTATCTGAATTTGTCTTTCAATATACTCCAAGGAGAAATTCCAACAGGCGGACCTTTTAAAAATTTGTCTGCTCAATCATTTGTTTCAAACCATGGACTCTGTGGTGCATCCCGATTTCAAGTTCCAGCATGCAAAAGGAAATCCGGTAGATCTATCTTGAAATATGTCATTCTGGGGATCCTGTCAGCAATGCTTCTAGTGACATCCATTTGTATACTGATCTTACGGAGAAAGAAGAATGTGAAAGCTGGAACAGAGACTACCTTCTTAACTCAACTTCAATGGAGAAGAGTTTCATACCAAGAACTTCTAAGTGCGACAAATGGATTCAATGAAAGCAACTTACTCGGCACTGGGGGTTTTGGCTCCGTATATAAAGGAACACTTTCAGAAGGGATAGATGTTGCCATAAAGGTTTTCAATTTAGAGTTAGAAGGGGCATTTCCAAGTTTTGAGGTTGAATGTGAAATCCTAAGCAATGTTCGTCACCGAAATCTTGTCAAAGTCATCAGTTGCTGCAGTCAAATTGATTTCAAAGCTCTTGTACTGAATTACATGCCTAATGGGAACCTAGAGAAATGGTTGTATTCTCAGAACTGTTCTTTGAACATGCTGCAGAGGTTGGATATAATGATAGATGTTGCATCGGCATTGGAGTACCTTCATCACGGTTATGAAACACCTATTGTCCATTGTGATTTGAAGCCCAACAATATATTACTAGATGATGAAATGGGTGCACATGTTGCTGATTTTGGTATTGCGAAACTCTTGGGTGGAGGAGATTCTATGACTCAAACCATGACCCTAGCCACAATTGGGTATATGGCTCCAGGTGATGTGCTACTCATAGTTTTATCTTTCAATTATATATATATGTTGTGCTTTAATTAAGACTTTTTTTTTAATATGTATTGCAGAGTATGGAATGGAAGGAATAGTGACCAGAAGAGGGGACGTGTATAGTTTTGGTATTGTAGTGATGGAAACATTCACAAGAAGGAAGCCAACCGATGAGATCTTCGTTGGGGAAATGAGATTAAAGCAATGGGTTGCAGATTCACTAGTTGCAAATGCAATAGTGGAAGTTGCGGATACCAATTTACTTGGCACAGAGGAGGATCATGATTTTGAGAGCAAGAGGGAGTGCTTATCATCCATTATGAGTTTAGCTCTTGCTTGTTTATTAGAATTACCGGAAGAGAGGATAAATATGCAAGAGGCTCTAGCTACCCTTAAGAAAATCAAGATCAAGTTTTTGAAGCACGATGCTGGAGGAGGTGTGGTGTTGAACCGCCGTCGTGTTCAGTAACCCTTTAATTAGTGAATATATCTTATGATTAGTTTTCTTGGCTTGACATTTGATTCAGTCCTTAATAATTGTGTGGCTCTGACTCTATGTATGCTTGGCATTTGTACTTCGTATTCAAAAATAACTTCCATCTAGCTCTTTCCACTTTGTAGTTTGATGTTTTTCTGTTTTGAGGCTAGTTTCTTCATGAGAATTTAATTGATGTCAAACCATGAATGGTGAATGTCTTTGATCCTAGCTGAGTGATTAAACATTTTTTTGATTTAAGAGTGTTTCCAAATTGGCAACTTGAGTAGCTTGACAGCCTTATATTTATAAGTTGATCCATCCCAACAACAATGGGAGAACTACAGACTCCAAGGTTTGAATTTGAATGACAACAGATTGCAAGGATACATCCCAGCACAAGTACTCTTTGGACTAGATTTAATAGAGAAACTCGATCTTAAGTATATATTGATCGACAAGTTTTTTTTTTGAAATATTTCTCAGAGAAAAATAAAAACTTTTTAGCAACAAAAAGAAGCAAAATTAGTTAGAAAAGTTTACACCGGACAAACGTACGAGAGCACAACAATACAAAACAAAAGCTAGCAAAGGTCTTTGTAGTTGCTTTCAGGACAATGCCGAAAAGTAGAAAGAAATGTCAATATAGAAATGATCGAAGTCTACTACGTCCAAGTCTTCGTGAACCTTCAATTCTCTCTTTCACTTGGATCACTTTCTCCACAAATTAATATGCTAAATGATGGATGATTCCACCCGGAACACCATCATTAATAAAGAAACTCCATCATCAATATATATTTACCTGTGTATCTGTTTGCTAGCTAGTCAAGTCTTCGGAAACCCCCTTACATGCGTTTGATTCGCGAAAATGTCAAAGTGGTCAGACACTGTGCTGCAATGCACAGTTGAAGCATTTCACATGCGTCGCATGGATTAGTATTTGAGCCTAGAAAACTTTTGGAATACCTTGACTAAGGTTTAAAAAAAAAAGTCTTTGGACGGCTTGTTAGGTTTAAATAATTATTTGATTCTTTCTGGTCTACTGTTACTTGAAGAACACCGGAACCGGCTGCACCGCCTTGAGAGACTACGCCCAGGGCTTTTGAATAACAAATAACCCAAAATCTCAATTTACCAAAAACTCAGACATGGTACACAATTTCACAAAATTGATCTTGGAATTTTGAAAAACTTGGCCTGTAACAATATTTCACAAATTTGGCTTTGAAGGAGAGAGAGAGAGAGAGAGAGAGAGAGAGAGATATTATGTCGGAAAAAAGAGAAGAGGAAGAAGAAAGAGAAAGGATCGTCAGCAGGGGCAAAACAGGGAACAACAAAAAAACATTTAATTTAAAAAAATTTGGACACATGTTGAAGGGGTGGGCATTGGTGCGTTTGATCTTAGATTCTCGCTTACCTCTAAAGGCCTTGAGTTTATCAAAAAAAAAAAGCCCATTCAGTTAGAATTAGAACTTTGCGCTGCCTATACTGCACACGAACTGATCACGGACTAGGGATAGCATTAATTGCTTAGATGAAGTTGATATTTCTTTTTTTAAGAGTGATGGACTAGGTAAAAATAATGGGAAAAATTATTCAAGGACTTGTCTATACTTTTTAAAGCTGAATCTTGACTTGCAAGATTTGGTAGTCAAAACGTGAAATCAATAATTATTTTGAAAAACCATCGAATGGGTACCCTATCGGCCTATCTTCCATTTCATTTCTCACTCCTCCTTACTCTCTCACCCTATCGACCCAAAGCTTGAACAACTATAGTGAATAGGAGGAAGATCACCCCCGCAGCTGTAGATTGGCATTGGAGGACAAGCGAGAAGTTCATCTCAGATTCACAAGGCAACACACTTGATTTACTTGGGGTTTAGGGATTATCAATGAAATCATTGTGTATATGTTGGGACAATAAGATTGGGTATAACTCCTAGTAAAATAGATTAATGTTAGCAAATTCTGCAATGCATTGAGATAGGCTTACTTGTTATGCATATAAATAGGGATCCAACTACAAAAGTCTACGTCCGACTATGTTTTGAAGTCTACATCTGATCAAATAAACAGTACTGTACCGGTCTCTGTGTTCAATTAGGTTTGTTCCAATACAAATGTTTATTTCCCATTTAGATGACAATGTTTCTTGAAAGCCAAGAAACCTCTACAATCCCAACATGAATGAATGACTTGAAATGAAAATATATCATATGTGCGAAGTAGACAGTGTGAGGAAGACATGAAATTAAAGCCTTTTCAATTAGCTCTGAATTTGTACAGGTAATAAGTTAAAAAGGAAAAAAATATATCAATAAACAATCGCAACTCATACAACACCAGAATAGCAGAACAAACTCCTGAAGGTCGACAGTTTTTACAAGGCAAGAGTTGCCCTGCCATCTCTATAAATCGAGTGAAGTACACTGCTCTGGTAATCAAGTTCATTCACTAAGCAGGTGAACAAGTTTCGAGTTTAGGCAGGAGACTTCGCCAAGCATCTGCAACACTATTTGCCAGGCGTGCCTGCCCTTTGGCAAATTCATGGAAAGCAACTCCCATATCTATTGTTTTTTGTTCCTGAAAGCGGACGATCTCTTCATTCATCAGACGCACAATTGTATCAAATCTTCTGGTCGCTTCCTCACTATCAGCCTTCAACTGCATTACAAAACAAATTTTAGTCAAATAATAAAGATCCATAATGTGCACACACTATGTGATTGCATCAGCTGACTTGCCTCCTTGTACTCCAGCTCAGCTTCTCCCACCTTGTCCGATCTGGTTAGCATGAGTTTGTCACTGCAAACCAATTAAGGAAAAGGATCAAACAATCATCGGGCCGAAAACAAATACATCTAAGAATGAGCACCAAATTATCAATGTAGCGAGTGAAGTCCTACATCAGTTGAATCAAGTGGTTGTCATCTGCACTTTTTTGCAATTTCTTTTTTTCCTTAACCAATTTTCTTTTATTTACAGACAAACTACAGATCACTGCAGCCGCTACTTGTCTGTTGTTCATATACAAATATACCAGCCTAACAGCAATTTCAGACAGCAAAAGAAATGAAGAAGAAAAACAGTTGGCCAGATGCATACAGATTTATCTCCTTCAACTTAATTGTTTCAGCAAGTTCACACTGTTGCCTGAAGGCATTTGCTCTCTCAGCTATGGTGGCCTGTTTCAAAAGTAAGAGGGTCAGCTTCTAATTTTTATGACAAATTAAGATTACCCCTTTCTGGCCAATAAATAAAGATTACCCAGAAGGCCAAAATGTGTTGGGGTGGGGAGGAATTCTACCAATTAATCCATATCATGAATTACACTTTCCCACATGTATAAGCATAAAGTATGAAAAATTTAACCATACATCTAATGTTCAATCCAATAGTAGCAAGTCAAAACATACTCACCTTAATAGATTGAACAGCCCGAACATAATCCTTCAAGGGTTCTTCAAAATTCATCAACAGTTGGTGGGCCTAAAAAAGAACCCAAAGATCGGAATACTATAATGGGACATGATAAGCTTTTTAAATAAATAAAAAAAGGAAAAATGTAACACAACCAAATTTGGAAACAAGCAAACACATCAAACACGATGTAACACTAATGATCGGATCAATCCTCAATTAAACCTACCTCTTTTTGCAGCTTAAATGATAATGCCTCTGACTTTGCCCCAAGCTCGGAAAACGCCTTCCCAAGAGCATTGCCCTCACAAGCTCCAAGAAGCTTGGCTGCTTTCCCGAAATCTGATAGAGACTGTCCCAGCTCTGCAGAAATATAGTAAAAAGAATCGCATTTTATCCTATAAACACTTTCTGAATTGTGTATGACGACGTGAGCACCTCATAACGAAACAATAACAAGTAATGATAAAAGATTAAACGCTGAGATCATTATTACCTCGGTGCCTCTTTACAAGACGGTAGGCCTGCTTCTGGGCTTCGGCCAAATGGTTTTCAAGCTCAAAGATGTAGTGTTTCAACTTCTCATATTCAGGATTTGACTCTTCGACTGGCTTTTCCTTCCCGAGGACAACATCACTCACTTTGGATTGTACATCCTGTCAGATAATTAAGCAAGTTAGTGCTCAATCAGATCATCTCTCTCAAACAAAAAAAAATTGCTAGTTTAAGTAGTTTAGGTGGCCAATTCAGCCAAATACAAGTTATAAATGCACAAGTCAATTAATTGTGCAGTGAAAAGGACTGCCCCTTCTGCTTGCACTTGACCACACACTTGTAGAAAAGAAATAAAATCTTGAAAGAATTTACAGAACTTAGATATGTCACAAGCAGAACTGACTTTCACACAATCCATATGATAATATAACTGGGTAAATTGCTATGTTGCATTCAAGTCAGACATTCCAAAGAAATCTCTTCCTTGTAGGATAATAAACATTGATCCTGAATATTTCCACGATGGGAAACAACATCCAGTGTACTATTTGCCACTACAAACATAGGGACAATTTTATAAAAAAATTCAGTACATGCCTCAGAGGATTTTACCTTCTAATCTACTTATCATTTTTTGTTATAAAAGAAAGGAGTGGCTAGAAAATTATACAGAATATCTCATGGAACCTGTGTTACCTAAAAGCTACTGTCTTACAAGCACTGTGCACAATATATGTTACCTTGAATATTTGCATCAAATCTGATGGCTTCTTCTTGAAGATACCGGTCTCGTGAAACCTTAACCTCTCCATTGTCTGGACAAGTAATATAAACAAGTCAAATATTTTGAAGCCACATACTTCAATATTAAGTCTCTTTGGTGGTATGGGGTTCACACGTTCAGAGTCCAGCTAAAGGTTAAACAGTGATGGGATATAATTAACTGGCTTTCATAGTTGTGACACAAAAACATACGTTGCAACTTGATGCGTACGTTTAAAAAAACTCACCTCTTCATCTGCCTGCAGGAATGTTCTAAGATCTTCGCTTTGTTGAAGCTCATGATGAGAAGCTATTCGATTAACAAATACATCCAATGCTTGGCGTCTCATCTCAATGAACTCAGCACTGAAACGAAATTTTTCTGCATTAAAGAAACTGAAGTTAGTGCATGTTACATTTAATAAGCTTGCAAAATCAATCCTAATTCTCCAGTAAAACTACACCAATGAGCACCAACACAGAATCAAGAATTCAGTATATACACTAACGACAGAGATGTGTATACTTTGCTGTCAGCAAAATCCATGTATATGAAATTGCATATTTGCATTGAAAAGATTATGGACACCATCTACATGTGATCCTTGCATTATCCCACACAAATAGTTTCATCTAGCCAATCAGAAAAAATGCACAAATGCACCTTATATGCAATAGGTTGGACAGAAGTGTCCTGCAGAAATTCAACTCTTCTGGCCTCTAAACCTTCTTTGAAGTAAACAATAAAAAAGTTGTGGAGAACAGTAAAACATGATAATGTATTAGGTCCTTAAATCACTCCATGAATGGTATAAACCTACAAGATTACCATAGGGTGAACTAACCACCTGGTCACTACCACAATGCCTTGATTGGAAATTTGAACCATAACCAAGATATATCCAACAAGGAACTTTAAGGCGTACTTAAGGATGCAACCAATAAATGACATTTTCTACCTTGAAAAGTACACCAAAGAGTTCTAAAAGGAGGGGACTAGAGCTAGGTTGTTACCTACAGCACTCTTTTCTGGGAGAGGGGGAATAAAGATTCCTTTGTACTTTTCAAAAAGACGATCTCGTAGCCAAACAAAATCACTATAACGTCGGATGACAATCTTCTCAGGCCCTTGGTACTCTGGCAAATTTGTCTGCTAAATCAAAAGAACCCATCATTCAAAAAGTGATATGTAAACATAGCAGATGTCAAAGCTCGATAATATAATTCAGTGTGTAAGATAATAAAAATTGGCCCAAATAATATTTTCAAGGATATGAAATATATTATGATAAGAATTTACATAATGCATGCTCAGTCAACCAAAAATCAATCACTAAGCTTGTTATTCACTGTATAGCTGTATGCTGAAGCTCAAAAAAAAAATCTCAGAAAAAGCACAAGCTCATTCGCATACATGTAATAATATGAAACAATCATACACCAAACAGCTTAATGCAAACATTGACCCTAAATCAATCTTTCGTCATAGTAAACCAACATTAGACACAAGCCTTCGGTCAAGCAATACATAGAGAACTATTGTCCAGATTCTTCTTAGCTTGTCTCATCTTAATTACAAAAGAAACTATAGGTAAAGCTTTCTTCTACTTGCAGTGCATTTTTATGATCATGTAAGTAGAAATTCTTATTCTTTTCCTAGTTTCTTTTCTTTTTAAAACCTATCCCAAATTAACCAAAAAATCATGTTCCTAATTTATGTAACTGACTCACTAACCGATTCCCCTTTGGGTCAAAAACACAGAACACCAAATTCTCTACCCAATTTAAAAAGGCAATCAACCCAATCAGCTATGCAGCTATTGTCAACAAAGCAATCAACCCAATCGCAGAACCAAATCCAGCCATAAACCCTAACTCAAATCCAATAAAATCTACTACAATTAACAGCACAATGCAATGATGAAATCAAGCAATTACCTTGGTGATTACTCGGTACGAGATGTAGGCCTGCACGCCATTGCCCAATTTCACAGGATCAGTAACCGAGACTGACAGGAACGGCTGCGACGATGGCGATCTAGGGCTCAGCGACGACCCCGATATACTTCTCTGCTGCTCCATGCGACGCAATTACGACGGAGATCAGTCCAAATTCAAATTGCAAGCAAATCAAGGCCAAATAGGGGAAGGAGGAAAGGAAGACGGCAGGGGCAGATTGGTAATTACCGTGGCAAGCATGGCGCGGCTCTGGGGATGTGTGTTCAATCGAGGAGAAGATGCAGTAAGAATTGTATAAGGATTGGTCAAAACGGAGGCGCCGGACAGAAACTGGAACGGTAATTGAACAGGTGTATTGTTCTAAAATGCGCCGGGTGTGCTGCTCCGGTGAACCAAAACCAGGATATAAAATCCGAAAATCGTCTGCTGCTGTTTCTTCGTACGCAACTGAGTAACAACAAAGTCTGACCAAAAAAGGAGTTGGAAGAAAGTAATGTTGAATATCCGTTAGAAATTTACAATTGTATTTGAATGAAATAAAATTATATATCTATATATATATATATTTCTATTTTAAGAGATAATTTCATTACATTCTCAAAAAAAAAAAAAAAATTTCATTACTTATCATAATCAGAAACGACAAATACATTAAGTTTATGCGGATAATTCTTGGGTCACTCCAAAAGAATTTACCCCTCATTGTGCTAAATGTATTTTTTACCTTATAATTTCATAATTCAACTATTTATATTGTAAATTATTTTTTATAGATTATTTCTACAAAAAAATCAATCAAATCATAAATTGTTCCATCATTTAATTTCACATAAACAATTGAATCGTCAAAATTTAGAATGAAAATGTGTTAATTATAAAAGGGGTGAATATTTAAGTTTATCCAAGAATTATATCTTTCTTAGGTTCGTACCCCAACTCTTACGACCAAAATAAGTAATTTTAACGTTTTAAATGAATAAATGCCCAAATGGTGAAGTTATGTAAGATTATTTCAAGATTTCATATATATTTTCAATTAATTATCTCAAATGAGTCAAGTTGTGAGTAATTTATATGTTTTAAATAGGTTTCAACATGACACAACTTGTTTATTAAATGAATTAGAAGGGTTCGCCAACATGAATTGCCACACTCTTGTATCATAAGTCGTCTTGAGAACTATAGAGATCGGAATGAGTCGAGTTCGACTTTGCTCACACCCCTTGATTAAGGTGTGAGTCTCACACCTCTCTTAAGAATTTGACACCTATCAAAATCTTTGTTTGGCGTTAGCGTTGCCTGCTCTTAATTTCTCGGGTGCCCCGATCTATAGGTGGTGTTGATTATATTTGGATCCAGTCTTGGGTCTTACTAGTGGGTTTCAATTTTTCTAGATTTTGGATTTGGGATCCAGGAGAAATTTTGGCAGATTTCAACTCTTTTTTCAAGAAAGAGTCGTTTTATGCGGAATTGCAGCACTTCTTCTCTTATGGGGGATTGGTACATATTACACTCTATAAGTCTCGGGGTAAGTATATTGTGCGTACCACAATTGCGTGCTCAGGCGAGCAGTATATTTTATTATGGGATGAGGGTACTATTGATCAATTTTCCAGGCTTTTGCTTTCCCTTGAAGCAGTTCTTGTTGGGTTGATTCTCAAGTCTCAAGATCATGACAATGGTTCTGATCATGTTGTTGGTAATTATCTTTGGGTTCTTGGAGATTTGCCTCAAGTTTCTGCCCTTATTTATTTAGTTTATTTAGTTTTTCAAGATCAAGCACCGTGCTTTATTGTCAAAGGATATATTGTTGGTGTAGTACAACTTCTAGTCTATCTTGCTTTAGCTTTCATTGCAAGCCATTCTTGGCTTGTGCCAGCTCCCAAAATTGTTCGGGATGTCATTCTAAACGATTGTAATCGTTCATGATTTATTAAAGTACTCTTCCTTCAAAAAAAAATGAAGAGTTTGCAAATAATCAGGAAAAGATATTCTCTTTCTTAAACATAAAATTAATAAAAAAATATAGATATAAAAGCTACTCAGTATCAAATTCAAGAGTGTGAGGTTCACACCTTAATGAAGGGGTGTGAGAAAAATGAACTCGAATTAATGACGAGTTTGCTTCAATTATTAGTTTATTACGTACATCAATTGACGGATTATATAGACCATAATTATAGACATAGAATCCTTCCAATTCTCTTTCAGTCCGAGTCATTGGCCATTAGCTCGTGGCCACAATATTAGTTGGAGCCTTGGAGGCTTATGGCCATAGCAGCATCAGTCCGTGCCGTTCCACCGTTGGATCAAAGTCCCAATCATAGAGTCATAGGCAAGATAGGATTTGGACTTGTTGCGGGACCTAAAAAGGAAACTAAAAGTCCGAAAAGCCCAAAAGCATCCTCCCCGAAAGAAACGTCCCACCACGTGGCCCCCACGCCCCCAACAATTTTCAGGTGTCCCCACTCTACTCTTCTTTCTCCTCTACTTCTCTTGCTTTTCTACACTCACTCGCCGCGTCTGTCCGCCACAGCAAAAATTCCTCTCTCTCTCTCTCTCTCTCTCTCGTTTTCCAATGGACTGCGACCGCCGATCGGACCGATTCCTCGGCCTCTTTTCCTTCTCGCCGCCGTATCCCGCCACCGCTGGCGAAGAGCTCAACGAGGCCGAGGTGTTCTGGACCAGCGACGACTTCACCGAGCCCGAGGAGACCAGCAACAACCGTCTCGCCTTCAACCGCCCCCTTAAATCGGGAATTCTGGCTGTCCTTCCCGAGCCCGATCGCCCGACCCAAGTCCTATACCGCATGCCGTCACTCCCCTCGTCATCCAAGCCAATCCCTTCGATTCCGAGGCCCGCTCTGCAGAGTCAAACCTCTGACGTCGGCGGTCAGACCCAGTCCGTGCCTTCCAGAAGGTTCCAGCAGCACTCGGCTCCGATGAAGGTGCCGGTCCTGTCCAAAGCGATGATGATGGAGCGGCGGAGGAACCTCGGCGACCTCGCTGACGTGGCGGACGATGACGACGGCGGGGACGAGGAGATGCTTCCGCCGCATGAGCTGGTCGCGAGGGGGTCGGAGGTGTCGGCGAGGACCACGTTTTCGGTGCTGGAAGGCGTGGGGAGGACTCTCAAAGGTAGGGATTTGCGTCAGGTCAGGAATGCAATTTGGCGCAAGACTGGCTTTCTGGATTAGGCTTTTAATTTGCATTTGCACAAGACCAAGAAGAAGAGGTTTTGGGTATATGACTATATCCATATTAAGTGAGTGAATGAATGAATGACACATTGGGAGGTTTTGTCTGTTTCCTTTTTCTGGGTTAAATCAAAAATTGGGGGTTTTGGATACCCAATTGTCTGTTTTGAATTTCTGATTCTGAACAATGGATAATAGGTTATGTACTATGTTTTGGTGATGCCAACTTTAACAGGATATATACTTGGCTATTATGTTATATTCTGCACTTGATACTTGCTCATTGTGCACAGCTTAGTTCATAGCCTCTTTGCCAAGTTACAAAAGGGTATGAGCCAATTAAGATGTACTATGCTTCTATGATGTTCCATAGAACCTATGAAAAAGAAATCAACTGGCGCTGATAGAGTATAGTTTTGTAAGAAATCAAACTTGAAATCTGACTCGATGTATAAGAAGTCTGAATCATAATCTCAGTTGAGGAAAATAAACAAAAACTAATTTTATTGGCAAAAGCTTACAGTATAACAGCTACAATAAGAGACTCATCGTACATTATCAGTAGCTCAGTAAGCTTTCCATAAATCATGTGTTTCGTGCATCTCCAACCTAAACTCTCTAAATGTACATCAGCAAAACAGCAACCCTCTCCAGAAAATAGCCACATATTGAAATCCAATACTATGAAGGCAGTCCCTGGCTGAAGTGCAATCATTTACCAACACGCTGCTCTGAAGTTGTATCCGATTTTCTTTCAGCATCTGCAGAATATCTCAACTTTAGCAATCCCCTTGGTTTAAACAATCCAATACTAAGCAAAACACTTGATGTCAGTGATTTATTAACAATCTACTCCCTCGTATCATGTAGACTGCAGAACAACTTCCGGCATAGGATGAGATTTCTAGAAAGTCAACACAATAAATTCAAGTAAACAACACAGCTTAAATCATAGTTTAGATCATACTCGAGTTAAAAACCTAAATGAAACAGTAAATCAATGCTAATATTGAATTGAAGTGTACTACTGCACCAACACAAACATAAAACCCGGATAACAAAATTCAGTTGATTGGGAAATCAGACAATGTTATGCCTCAAACAATTGAGTTCAAAAAAAGGATTTCCCTTCTCACACATCTAATTGAATCATCACTCTTGCCAAACTCATTCCAAACATTATCAACGTATAGCAATCTAGATTGAGTTCACTCTTCCCAGGCACATTTTAAACATAACCCATTTTACCAACAATGCAAACAACTAAGAGAACTAAATTAAATTAAATAAAAACAGACAAAAATTGGCAAGTCAGACAAAATTTTATGCCTCAAAACGTTTACGTTCATAAAAAGGAGTTCCCTTTTCACACATCTAATTGAATCATCACTCTTGCCAAAGACAACCAACTTACAATTATATAGATTGGGATCACTTTTCTAAGCACAAATCAAAGATAACAAATTCACCTACAAAACAGACAGCTATGATAATTGGAAATTAAATAAACTGTTATGGTAGGCAAGTCAGACAAATTTATGCCTCAAAAAAATTAAGTTCACAAAAAGGGATTCCCTTTTCACACATCTAATTGAATCATCACTCTTGCCAAGTCCATTGAAACCTAACCAGTTCATCAAGTCCAGATAGAGTTCGCTTAGCCAAGCACATTTCAAAATAACCATTTTACATTTCAAAGTAAACAAACAGGTAAACAGCTACAAGAAGCAAATTAAATTAAAACTTTCAAAAGGCTATGATGGCAGGCAAGTCAGACAATTTATGCCTCAAAAAATTTAAGTTCACAAAAAAGGATATCCCCTTTCACACATCTAATTGAATCATCACTCTTGCCAAGCCCATTTCAAACATAACAAATCTATACAGAAATAAAAACATTTAAAAATCCCATATGGGGGTGTAAAAGAACTAAAAATGTTGCCCACCCAAGTATGAGACACTCACAAAGTTCCAATGGGCAAGGGGCTCCCCATTATCTGAAACACCCAGAATCAAATAGCATAAAAGCTATTTGCCATAGGATTCCAAATAATGAGAAAAATGAGCCCCAAAGACCCAAAGGAAAAGGAGAAACGCCTCATTAAGAAAACCCAGATGGGAGAAGAGGAGGGTCCTGAAGGAAACCCCAAAGAGACCCTCCTAGATTGTGTTTTGCTCTCGCGCAGCTATGACTCGAAACGCTTCCATGGTTGTAAGGGAAGGCGATCTTAAGGGCCACGCTTAAACAAATTTAAATGAAAAATAACTACCAAACAAATGTGAATGAAAAATAACTAGTTGCAGAAGAATTCTGTTCAGAAATTTAGAGAGGTTTTGAATAGGAGAATCGAACCCTAGTAACTGAAGCCACATTGGAGGCGGGCGAAGCCGTGAAGGATAGGTGAGATATATAGTAGCTCTGTGCTTTTTCGAGTGACGGATTTGCCCTTCTGTGAGAATACATTGAGTTTGGGCTGTGGGCCGCAACATATCCCCTGTGGGCTGCTACATAACCCAGGCTCTGAAACTCTGGGAACTTTTTGTTTTTGTTTTTTTGTTTTTATAAAAAAACTCTGGGATTTGGACGAACTAGGGAGTTTGAGCTTGTCTGATCTCCTGAGAATGTTTGAGCTTGAACATGATCAGAGGAGTTTTGAGCCAGCCATATGCCCTTGACGAAAGTGTCACTAGGACCATATGTCCTCAAACCAAATTGATGGTTAAGTGACTACAATTTGTAATCATTCTAGTCGCGACATTTTGGCGAACATGCATACAAGAGGCAACAAAAACAAAATTATGTAAAGTGTATCAATCAAGAGCAACTCTTTGCCATATAGACCAATCAGGTTAGTTCGGACCATAAACATGTTTTGGTTCAAAAGAATATAATAATTTCTCTCTCTTTTTAATCAGGCAGTTACAAGAAAACTTATTAGCAATATTTATATGCGCTTTTTGTAGAGTTGACAAATTTTATGTGATCCGATAATACAATAAAAATTTGAGTTGAGATTTATTTGTTCATTTCCATATCGTTTTTCAACAGGTCTTTACGGTTAACATGAAATTTAATGGTTCAGTTCTTTTTTTATATAGAAATCCTACGGTTTTCTAAATGCTTACTAGACTGAAAGACTAATCTGCGGTCGAAAATCTTGTCAGAATGTTTCCTCCTCATGGCCAACCACATAATGGATTGTACGCATTTATTGATTGTACGCATTTTACATAAAATATGTTTCTATATACTTGAATTAATAAGCTAATCTTGAGCCTAAATGACATCACTAATCTATGTTTGTATATATTTTAGTATGGGTGGGTTCACGAAACAGAAAAACAAAAAAAAACCGAAAGATGAACCGAAACAAGAAAATAAAAAACAAACCGAATAAGTTTGGTTCAATTTCGATTTCGATATTTTAGAACCGAACCAAACCGAATAAAACGGAAACTTATATATTTTATAATCTTTCCTTTTTTATTCTTTTTCGTATTTTCCTTTTTCTTTGACTTTTCTTTCTTCTTCTCCAGTCCAGCTCCATAATTTATTTATTTTTCTTTCTTCTCTTAAACTTATATATTTTATATATTCTTACCTCTCTTTTTTTTCTTTGACTTTTCTTTCTTCTTCTCCAGTCCAGCTCCTTGATTTCTTTCTTTTCCTTTCGTCTTCTCCAATCCAGCTCCTAAATTTCTTTTTTCTTTTTCTCTTCCTCTGACTTCTCTTTCTTTTCCTTTATTCTCTAGCTCCATTTCATTTTTTCTTTCTTTCTTTTCTTTATATCATTTCATATCTTTCTAGCAAGAAATCCTAATTCATAACAAGAAAAAACAAAAGACCAAACTCACGCTTTGAAAGCATTTTGAGCGATTTCGAGAAAAAGATGAAAAGTCAACCGGTTGACCCGAAAATCAACTCGTGGTCGACCGAGACTCAATAATGATATGATTAGGAAAATCAACCCTCGGAGGTGGAGCGCATAAAGATTTGGAGGTTTCACTTTAGAAGATGAAAAATCTGACCGTTAGCCGAAAAGTCAACTCTGAGACAAATATTGAAAAGCCAACTTGCAACACACGCTTAAGACATCTCAAATTCAGCATTGCCTTCCTCTTGGTGATTTTTGTGATATTTGATGAAACATTTTAATTTTAATTTTTTTTAAGAGAAACGACAATTTTTATCACCAGCCCGCTCATCCCTAAATGTTAGTGAGATTTGAACCTATGACGTCCACAATATTAGTTTTACCAATGATCAACAGGCCACAACTCACCAGCTTATGTGCGGATATTGAGATAATTTAAATTTAAACTTAGAACATGTCACTTTTACACACCAACACTTTTTGGACTTTAGCCTTCCATTTTGTGCATTTTTGGACCCCAATCCAACCAAATTTTTTTATTTTGTACCTTTGGCACAACACACACACACATTACCCTTCTCCTCTCTTCACTCTTTCACACCTAACTTAGGGTATTTAGGTACCTAACTTCCTAGGCATCTTAGTTTTCCACCCTTGGATCATTAGGATCTATCATAGCCGGCTAGCCCTTCATTCTCCTTCACAACACATAAAAACTGTAGCTCATTGTCCCATGAAGGAGCCCACCCTACCACAACACTCAAAAACTCAATGTTTCTCTCTCTTTAACCTACTCGATCATTCATTCTTTCATCGAGTTAACTCACGCATCTTCATATTCCCATTATTTTCACTTAGTTTTTAGGGTTTCCATCAAGTTTTCCTCACAAAGATCACAAGAGTTATATAGAAGAACAAGGATTCAACATCAGAACACAAGGAGGAGCTTGGTTTGGAGAGGATAGCTTGCCACCATCTTGAGCATTCTCTTACTCTTTACTTTCTCTTTAGCTTATTGTAATTGATAATTTGTATTTGGATGATGTTATTTTGTATCATGAGCGAGTAGATCTAGTATTGGGCACCTTTAACTCAATTTACATGTTTGAGATGTTGTTTGTAAGCATATTTATGGATGTGGGAACATGCAATTTACCATTTTCCGATGCTGATTATGCATGAACATAACCTATTACTACTTTCTTACTTTGCATGTTAAGAGAGAAAGAGAGAGACGTTCTACCCTTAAATTATTTTCTAACAAGTAACCTAAAGGACGTCATACTAGATAGGGTTTTAGTCATCATAAAGTATCACAAGTGTTGATATTGTCTTACTTATCTTAGGAACAGAATTACACAACGAGTATTTACATACTATTCGCTACTCTAGAATATGTGAGAAATCTTATTTAACAAGAAGTATGCATCACATATTCATAGTAATATAATTCTAGATATAATAACTAATTAAATATATATGCATCCAAAGTAAACATTCAAGAATCCATCGATGACATAAATAATAAATTGGAATCATCCATAGACAAAAGAAAGGGTTAACTTCATTCTACCTCCTTCAAGTTTACCTTCAACATCATTTGTGCCTCTTGTACTCTCCAATTTAATCAATTGTACCCAATTGTTATCTTTTTCATTAGTTGCTGACGTGTCAGGAACTTACAGAAAAATTAATGGACAAGTTAGCAGTTGTCCATGATTGATGAATTAATTTGAAAACTACAAGGTCACGTGTGATAAAATTGGAAGTGTATGGGCACAAATGATTTTAGGTGTAAAAGTTTAACCGTAAAAGAAATCAAACAAAATATCATAACATATTTGCAATCATGAACAAGGCTTCAAAGCAACTCCTAACTATTGAAAATTTAGTTAAACATCATCGAGAAAGAAAACCAAAAAGAATTCATGAATTTTGTAAAACAAGAAAAGGCGAATAAAGGAGTTTATTAAACCGACGACCAGTTGTCAAACCCTAACGACCGGTCGTTGGAATGACTACTCGAATTTCTTTTTCTTTTCTTTACTGCTTTGATTCTCTTGAACTCTTCTTGCGGATAAGAGTTTTTCCTGATGTCTAAGCCCCCTTTTATACAACTCCTTTATGAACCCTTTAGATCACTTTCCGACCTAGCAGCGAATTCCTTTGAAATCGAGCTTGAGGCTCAAGTAGAGTGTGGCGTCGTCTCTTAACAACGTGGTCGATGCCTGTTTCGATTGGTTTGCTCGCTGTCTTTGGCTTTTGTCTTTTGTCTTTCACTCTTTTGTTTGGCACCAGGGGTCATGAACTGTTAACAAGTCTGGTCTTCGGAAAGAAGCGAGGCTCTATGTGCCATGTGGTGCATGTTGCATGATAGTGCGGATTTTTACCTACGTCATTAATTATTACCTAAATTCCTAACAATTGTCGTTGTAAAGTATAATGAGAAATAAAGGTTTTTCCCACAGAAGATTGTTATATTTACTTTTTAATGTCACGAAAAATTAAATTAAATAAAGAATTATATTAACAAGTATAAAGAATAAAGAATATATATATATATACAAAATTAAATAAACTATACAGTATTATTTCTATTTACAAAAATATACATTATATACAAAAGTATTTTTGGGGGTTTTTGAGATTTTTGAAAACAATAAAGGAAATATTTTTGATTTTTATTATTTTTGAAAACAAGAAAAACACACACAAATATTGTTTTGAAGATTAACTAACTCCCTAGCCATAAATCCGAAACTAACACATGTAGAATGCCTACGTAGGTTATCATTCTCCAAATAAACTTCTTCCACGAAAATCAAACTAGTGAACGCTCATCTAGATTAAACAATTAAACATGCAAAGGTGATTAATCTAAACATGTCTAAAGCATAGAAGAAGAGTTGCTAATTCAAGTGTGCGACCTAGCGAACGCTCGTCTATCCGCGATCCTTATTATTTAGTTTCAACATTAAAGATAAAACCAAACAAACAAAATTCACATAAGCTGCTAGAAGAATCAATCAACTTCAATCCAACAATTATTACACAAAAATAGAAAATAAACAAACAATAACATTTCCCAAAATTATTCACGAATAGTCAATTAAACAAAAATAAATTATAATAAATAAACGAGTTTGAGAAAAATGTTACTGTTGTGTCCATGAAAATAGACACTGTCTGGCAGGCGAAGGTGGCAGACTCAGCTATAAAAACGGACATTGATTTGGATGTGGCGGGTGCACAGGTGTCCTTAGCAGATTGGGCATTTGGGCAAAGCTGGATTGGGCTTCTGCTTGGTCAATGGTGAGTCAAAGCCCAGCTTTGACTTTTCTTTCTCTCCTTCTTTGGCCCGTGTCCTTCAAGTTGACTTTTCAACCTCACCAATAGCCAAGTCAGCATTAAGAGCTGCTCTCCTTCATTTTCACGAAATCCATCTTCTGGTTCTTCGCGATTTCGGGACATGAGAGGAAGGTGGCTGCGGCGAAGCTTGTAGCGCCGGCGGAGCAGCGACAAAAAACTGGAATTGACGCCGTGGTGAAGCTTGCAGGCGAGAGGACGGCGTGAATCTAGGTATTGTGGTGGTCACGGCCGGCGCCGCAATGAGATTGATGAGGCTGAAATTGCAGCGGCGACGGCGGAGGAAGAACGTGAACGGCGCCGGTGAACTCGGTGATTAATGGAGGTGGCGAGCCGGGCGACGCGGCGGCTGCGGTGATGATGAACCGGGAAGCAGCTACGGCTTGGCGAGATGATGTGGTGTTGACGGGACCGGCGCGGTGGCGAACAACGGCGGCTACGGCGACGGTGGAATGATTTCAGCTGGGCTCTTGGGATCGACGATGGCAGAGAGCGACGGCAGTAAAGGAGGAACGCCGGCGACCTGGGTAGCAGCTCGGATTGAGCACGGGGAAGGACTGACCGGACTGGATTGCCATGGTGGCAGAGAACGGCGCCGACGATGGGTACCAAACCTGCAAAACAAAAGAGGAACAAACTAATTAGATTGATGATTGTGAATTGCAGTAAAATTAAGGCAGAGGAGATGGAATTTGAGCTTGGGCTCATGTTTGAATTAGTTTGCCGTGGACTCGACGCCGTGGTGAAGTAATTTGGTGGCTGGGCTTCACGGTGGTGAATGTTGGTGATGGCTGCCATAGCTTTGATTGATTTGTGATTGTGTGATTACTGCTTGCAGGAGCTCTCTTTAAATAGAGATGAAATGGGAATCAGCCAACGCATAGGAAGTAGAGTGGAGGGTATGTTGTGCTCTGTGGAGCTGGAAAGCCAATGATGGTGGAGTAGTGAACTAGCTAGAGATGCTGCTAGAGTGGAAAAAAAAGGGAGCCGGCCATGTGAGGAAGGAAAGTGGGGATTGATTGATTGCAGAAGTGGGCGGCTCGGTGGTTTTGAAATGAATTGAAGGAGGGAGGTAACATGGCTGCAAACAAACACAAACAAAATTAACAAAAATAAAATAACAAAAAGAAATATTTATAAAATAAAACAAGAGAAATAAAATAATAAAAGAAATTAAATGAATTAAATAAATAAAATAATTATTAGGGAAAATAAAATGGTGGTTTGAATTATGTTCCACCACCGCGTGTGGTGGTTGCTGATGTGAACGTAAAATACGTTCACAAAGTGCTCTAAATATTTGGATGGATGCTATTCTAAAAGCTTATTTGTCGGTTTAATGTTTGTTTTCGTGTTTTCAGGGAAAATATGTGAAAAATGCTAATTTACACATAAAATGTGAATTTTGGAGATTTACGGCGCAATTTCGGAAAGTCAACCGTGACTTTCAGATTTAATGATAACACCGGTTATCATTTCGTTGTGGAATAAAATAATGTACGAAGATTTTGGAAACCGTTCCGAATCCCGGCAATTTTGCCGGCGAACCACCACACACGGAGGCGCAATCACCACACGTGTTGGCGAAACACCATTTTAAATCTCCATCTTATTTTCCCTTGTTTATATTTTATATTTATTCTTATTTATTTTTATTTTAATATTTATTTTATAATTATTTAATTTAATTCTTTTGTTTCATTTAATTTCTTTTCTTTTATTTTTCTTTTGTTTTGATTTGTTTATTTTGTTGTTTGTCTGCAGTGCCGCTTCTTTTATTCAAATTGTCATTTGAACAATTCCAGTTCACTTCCACATGGCCGGCAATCTTCTCCAATTTCTCCACCTAATTTTCCATCACCACCGGCAGATTCCCCATTCATATTTGAATTCAAAATCCATCTTTTGAGCTGTCTATCCACTTCACACATATCGACCACCATCTTCTTCATCTCTTCAAATACCCTGCTACTGCCCATTTTTTTGAATAAGCCGGGGCTCATCTCCCTCTCTTCTGCTCCCTTCTTCTTCTCCCCCCCTTCTTCACCGATCTCTTCTTTTCTTTTCTTTCTTTTCTTTCTTTCTTTTCTTCTCTCTACACTCTCCTCACTTCCCTGTTCTCTTCTTTACACCCACCGCACCATCACAGCAGCCACCGTTCCCAAATCCTTTGCTCAAACCCGTGAAGCCACCAAAATCATCCATCACCTGCAATTTCAATCAATCCATAATTCATTTCAATTCACCCAACATGTAATCATACTCATAGTCAACCATTAATTGCAAATTCACAATTCAGTTCATCACAGAACAATTAATCCCTGCAATTCAACACAAATCCATCACAAGATCGATCAAGCACATCTGCTCCGTCGACCTCATCGCCTCCGCCGCAAGCCTCCTTGCCGCACCTCTCATGCCCAGTCCTCATTGATTCACCGCCGGCGCCGATCCATACCAGACCATAGCTGCCTGGCCCGTGCCTCCTCCTGTTCGGTCGCCGTCAACAAGCTGCTGCCACTTACGCCGTGCCCGGCCACGCCCTTGCTCCGCGACGCCGCCACGCCCCTGTACCTCCTCTGTGCCGCCGACGTGCCCAGTCTCCGACGAGCCCAGCTCTGCCGTGTCTCTCTCTTCCTCTTGCCGGCGCTGATCTCTCCGCTGCTCTCTTGGTTTCTCTCATCTGCAGAAATGAAAGGAGAAGAAAGAATGGTGATTAAGGAAGAAAAGATAATCACGGGTTGAATAGAAAGAAAAGGTCAAAGGTTGAAAAGTCACGGTCAAACTGCTAAGGAGAAAGGTCAAATTGACTTTGTCAATTTGGGCTTTCAAGCCCATTACTCCAAGCCCAAGGCCCAAGCCCAATTTGCTTTCTACACCCGGAATCCGAGTTCCCCGAAATTCCTTCGCCAAATTCATTAAGCATTTCTCTCTTTTAAACTCATTTTATTTTTATTTTTATTTGTTCAAATATTTGTTGTGTGAAATTATTATTTTTATTTGTGATTTAAGTTTATTCTCAATATTTATTTTAATTTGGTTATTTATTAGTTTGCTTAATTAATCGTTTTCAAAAATAAGAAAAATACCAAAAATTGTTATTTGTGTTAAGAAAATTAGTTTACATTTTACTAATTAGGTTTTAGGCCTCCAATCCCCGTGGTTCGACAATCCCGAGTCTAATTTACTATTTCCTATATTTTGACAACCAATCAGTTGCGCCGCCTTATGTGGTGGTTCGCCGACAAATTGTCGGGATTCGGAATAATCCGAAATCTTCGTACATTATTTTATTCCACAAATATGAAAGTCACGGTTGACTTTCCGAATTACGCTGAAAACCTCCAAAATGCACATATTCTGTGCAGATTAACATTTTCCTGGTATTTTCCCTAAAATCACGAAAACAAATATTAAACAAACAAATAAGCTTTCGGAATAGCAAAATCCAGTAATTAAAGGCACTTTGTGAACGTATTTTACGTTCACATCACACCCCTACACTTGAACTATTGTTAGTCCTCGAGCAAACACGAAACAAAACAACACAAAACAGATGGTCTTTCCAACCATAATCCTCAGCGAGTTCGACAGAATTATAATCAAGAGAATAAAAATTATATACCAAGGTTAAAGAATTTGCTAAGCATTTAACATGTACATCTCATTTATGCTCGGGTGTGTGTGTGAAAACCAAGTATACAATTAATGTCAAGCAATCCAATAGGCACATCGAAACAACATTAACCACTAAACCTCACAATGATCACTAAATATTTTCGCTCAGTGTTTAGGGTTAACTGTTTACTCTCAAAACAATTACACAAGTAGTGTTCCCATATGCTTGCTCATTAACCAACTCTCTACAATTAATCCACAAATCATCAGATCATAAGGACTTTCAGGTGAAACAGGGGCCAAAGGGCGTGAATGGTAAATGAAGTGAAAGGACTCGAAATGAAAACTGTTTCACATGTTTGCAAGACAAGTCAACGACTTTGAAACTCATACCTATGCTAAACCCGAAACAACTTTCTTATTCTCCTCTAACCTTTTATTGAAAATAAAAACAATACAATAACTCTATTTTTGGAATTTCTCTTTCTGACATTTTTTTTTTCTTTCTTTCTCTTTTTTTTTTCTTTGAGGAACTTATTCCTTCTTTTTATTTCTGATTTTTTTTTTGAACAAATACAACAAAATAAATACACCCCCACACTTGCCTTTTGGTATACTACCATACAAATCCGAAGCATAAAAACATAAGAAGTCACTATCATCGTCTTGCAAACACAGTAAAACAAGGGTGAAATGGTGTGGGTGAACAAAAGAAACGGCTAATGAGTGATCAGTTCAAAAGGGGATTCCTAAAGTTCGTGTTTAGATGGATGGTGAATATTTTGGCCATGGTGCTCAACTAATGCCTTACTCATTTCTAATTCATCACAGATTAACAAAATGTTTCAAGCGGTCTCTGAGCAAGTTCTAGGTTCAAAACTCATGAATTGTGCACACATGAAGAACGAGTAAATGTATGAAATATGCATACATGTGAATATACAATAGGCTCAAATCCTCACATTTTCTGGGTATGCATGACAATGTATGTTCAAATGTGCTTCTCGGATTACAATCAATTAATCGAAACAGGTTATGTGAACATGGAAATTCGAGCAATCATAAATTATGCAGATTAAATCCAAAGCAAACTACACAAAACTTTAGCATATAATCAATATTTTCCAAATCATAACAATTAAACTCAATTCATCATCGGGATTGGAAAGAAAACAACACACATAACACAAATAAACACACAAAAACACACAAACAGAAGCAAATATTTTTGTAATTTTTTGATTTTTTTTTTGATTTTTTTTTATTTTTCAATGTAGGTAACAATACGTGACCACAGGGACTCACTTAGTGCAATGGTAGGTTCAACGCTACCAAGGGAGTAAGTATCATTTAGTCGATATACCGTTACCGTAGAAAACGAAAACAAACAAATAAATAAACAACAGAAGCAATTTTTTTTTCTTTTTTCAATTTTTTTTATTAGGGTAACAATACGTGACCACAGTGACTTACTAAGTGCAATGGTAGGTTCAACGCTACCAAGGGAGTAAGTATGATCTAGTCGATATATTGTTACCGTAGAAAACGAAAACAAGTAAATTATTTTTTTGAATTTTTCAAATTTTTCAAAATTTTTTCTTTTCTTTTTAATAAACCTTCCCCCCACACTTGAATTAAACATTGTCCTCAATGTTAAACAGATATTTCACGAAAATGAATAATTCAAGTACGGTTATTGAATTTAAACACACAAACAGAAGTAAATACACAAACTGAAATAAACACACAACAGTTAAGTAAATGAAAAGGGAAACAGAAAGACTCCCCTTTGAAGATCGTGAAGCTCCTCCCGAAGCAAGTCACCAACAGTCACAAACAAGGCTAACAGGGCCTTGCATCCAACGTTTGCTCCTTAATTGACTGCGGCTCTGATCCTTTGAAGTGTATCCTGGACAAGGGTAGTTGCCGACTCCACGGCAGACTTGGCTGATGTAGCCTTCACTGAGATCTGGAACACCATGGTAAGTAGAGTTCCATCAAGAATAGCTCCGGATACGTTAGGCAGAATGGAGAAGCCTGATGACATAAGTGGAAATGGCTCCGGTTCAACTCCACATAGCAAACACTGGAGAATGGAATGGTTAATCGGCGCATATATCACAGACGACCCCGTTGCATCGGTGCAACACTCCTGAAGAATGAGGAAGTCGTTGTGACTATCTATGGCGAGCACCGAAATCTGGTTCCGCGGGTCAAGACCGATGGTGAAATTTGCTAGCACACGCACCGAGCTGTCCATCGACATACTATCCCATTGTGGTCTTGTCTGCACGTCTTTGAGGAACTCAAAGATTCTGGTGTGATGGGAAAGATGAACGACAGAACAGCCAGCAGTACGATTGACTCCAGGGGGCTTGCTCGGATCACCCCTTCGCTTGTTGGTCCTGACCTCCATTCGAGTGTCTCTTGTTCAGTTCGAACAAGTCCAGTGATGGTACGTGGAGTTGCTGATGTCGTTGAAGAAACAGACCGTCATCTGTTTTGCCATTTCCGCAAGGCCTCTTCTTCCTTCAGGAGAGATGATAGAGTCACCGGGTGAAGTGTGGATACCTGTGGCGCACATGTAGCGCTCGGCTTGTCGTTGGAGGGTTGAGATCCAACGCTTTGCACCAAAAGCGAACCCTGAATGAACAAAAGGTTCGAAACTGGCCTTCATCTCCTTCTCGCGCACATCCACGTGCTCCACCCAAGTGACTAAGGAAGATCCATTCTGCAAGTCTCGGATCAGGCATCCGGAGGGGCGTTTTCGGCAAATCGATCTCACGGAAGGCTTTGGATTTGTGCGCAATTCATCCACGGAGACATCCACAACGACCCAACTTCCATCCAGTTGTTGGTGAGAATACCTAACGAACTGGACTTCACGAGTCGACACGATGTGAGATGGCACCAGAAACTCGGCCGACATCACTTGCTTCTGCTCCTCGTAGCCATCTTCGTTGCTGGACGATAAGATCTCCAACGTCTTGGCGTTTGTGATCATGTTACAGAAGACGGGCAACCATCGACCAACATCCATGAGAATTTGAACGATGGTGGTCGGATAAAGATGGATGGTTGCCGAGTGTCTCGAGGATTCGGATTTGAAGTACGTTGCAGGTTCAGCACGTTGAAACACTCGCAAGTACTCGGCGCGGTTAAGAATTTCGGGATGAATGGAAGTATCGGGAGTCGGTGAAGTTATCCACAAAGGAAATCCGGCAGTGGCCATGAGCAGGAGCTCGTCTTTGGCCTTGCGGGCGATATCCGAGATCAAGTCGGTGTGGACTCCGACAAGATCATGAGCAGGTGCGGGAAGGGTGTCAGATGGCAAAGGTATGGATGGGCGCTCGATAAATGAAGGCATGAGGCTCCGCACATCCCGTCTTAAGTGGTCCATGTCGATGGAATCGTCGGACAGCTCGAGAATAGGCTCTTGTTGTGGCGGAACAACATCGAGCCTTCGCCTAGGCACATCTGAGTGCGGAACAGGACCTCCGCAATTGGGACAGATGCCGCTGTGGAGAGCATCGACGAGTCGTTGATTCTGCAGTTGAAGCTCCTCGTTTTTGCTCACCAGCTCATCGTTTCTTCTCTCTAGCTCGGCAATACGCTGCTCAGACGTCAGGATACCGAATTTCTTCCTATTTCTCGACCCCCAATAGTAGATCTGGTCTTCCTCTAGTCCGATTTTCGGGCCAAATCTTTCTCGTTGTGGCTTGGTGGGGTGAGAATACACCGCAAAGAAAGCCGCCAGTGCATCTCTCTGAGCTTTGGTGTACTTTGTCCTCGGAAGTCTCCTATAAACAGGAGCGGCTTCCGGCTCAGCGGGTGGATCAGCAACCATGATTGGTGCTTGGGGTAGTGGTTGTCTTTGTGGTAGTGGCTCGGTCGGCATGCTAGCATCGGCGCTATTGAGCATGCTCGGTGGAATTATTTCAGCCAAGCCTTCAAAGATTGGGTTCTCTGAAGGACCTGCCTGAAACAAGTCGCTGAAAGAATTGACTCTTTTGGCCATTTGTGGTTTGGGAAGGGAGGAAAGCTTCTGGGATTTGGGAGGTTTTCTGGGAAAACTAACTAAGAACACGAAGAACACGAAGAACACTTAGAGAAAAACGAGACGAGATGAGAGAGAATGAGAGAGAGAGAGTAAGGGAAACGCGAAATGACCTAAGGGAACTAACGCAAACAGAAGGGAAAGGAAGGAACAGACGCACGCTCGCACACGTGCCACAGACAGAAGACCCGCAATTTCCGGATCGAGCGACGAAAGTCGTAAAGTCTACAGTTGACACGCACGCGGCTTATTAAACAAATCGGCCGACGCAAAAGTCGTGCGTCGGCCCAATCAAATTTTTTCTGATTTTTCGATTTTATATATTTTTTTTTTCTTTTTTTAATACTTTACGAAAAGTCGTAAAGTGAACAGTGAAAACGCGTGGCACACGCATTTGACGACACTTTAAACGGGCTTGAGCCATCGAAATGGTTTGGGCCTTAAAGTGGGCCTGGGCCAAAGAAATCTTCGGCCCATTATTGGTGGGCTTAGCTAATGGGCCTAAAAACGAACAGGCCTGACACACTAATGGGCTTGGGTTACGAGTTTTGGGCCTCGTGAATGACACGAGCCCAATGGGCTAAATTTTTTTATTTATTTTTTTATTTAATTTCGAAACCTAAAAAAAACTAACCAATCACACAAACGGGCCTAAGGCCCAATAACAAACAAACTAACAAACAAGCCCAAAATAAACAGTAAATAGGAACAGTAATTATGAACAGTAAAAATAAATAATTACAAAACAATAAAACAAAAGCAAACACTCTTTTTTTTTTATTTACAATTACAATTTTTTTTTTTAAATAAATAACGAGAGTGAAAAGAAAACTTACCTTTTTACTCCCGAGGAAACCGAAAATCACCAACAAGACATCAACCTCAAGGTTTTTCAACCTTGACTTCCTAAACGTATGCTCCGATGTATGTGGTAAAATTTCCGATAAACCCGGATTATTTCCTATACAAAATAAAAAGGTTAGTAATAAATTTACAAAATAAAAACAAAGTATTTACAAAGTTAAAAATATGTCACAAATTATCTATACAAAATGAATGAATAAATTTTCCTATGTCTACGTATATTTTATTTACACAATACACTTAAGTGTACAAAAATATTTTCCTTTGCCTTAATATAGTTGAAAAAAAATGAAAGTTGATTCCAAGCGGTAACTCAAGGTGGACTTACGGCCTAGGTGCAATGCCTTGACTTAAATGACTTTCCGTGTTTTCAGAGGCGAATGGCCAGATCATATGAGAATAAGCGAGGGGTAGGATTCATTTAGTGGACTACGGAGGCTTACACCCCTATCGACTTACGTCAGTCCATAGTCCTCTGAATCCAAAACCTGTCACCCAGGGTCTCGACCTAGACACCATCCATGTGCCCCTTACTCAGTTGAGAAAGCACTTAAGTGTTCGACAATTCTCCAAGTGTTAATAAAAGCCGCCCTCAACCTCAAATAACCTTACGGTACAAATGAAGGGTTTAGGCCAATATTAATAAAAGGACCTTACCTATTCCGTTCAAGTTACAACTTACAACAACGAAAAATAATCAACTATATAAAAGACACCTAAGTAATTTACTAAGTGTAACAAAATATAAACAAGTATAATCAAGTGAGTATAAATAAAATTAACAAGTATTATTTACAAATAGTAAAAAGTCAATAGTCAAAAGTCAATAGTAAAAAGTAAAAAGTCAATATTAAAAAGTAAATAGTAAAAACAATCCCCGGCGAGCCGGCGCCAAAATGATTAGAAGATTTTTCACCGACGTCATTAATTATTACCTAAATTCCTAACAATTGTCGTTGTAAAGTATAATAGAAAATAAAGGTTTTTCCCACAGAAGATTGTTATATTTACTTTTTAATGTCACGAAAAATTAAATTAAATAAAGAATTATATTAACAAGTATAAAGAATAAAGAATATATATATATACAAAATTAAATAAACTATACAGTATTATTTCTATTTACAAAAATATACATTATATACAAAAGTATTTTTGGGGGTTTTTGAGATTTTTGAAAACAATAAAGGAAATATTTTTGATTTTTATTATTTTTGAAAACAAGAAAAACACACACAAATATTGTTTTGAAGATTAACTAACTCCCTAGCCATGAATCCGAAACTAACACATGTAGAATGCCTACGCAGGTTATCATTCTCCAAATAAACTTCTTCCACGAAAATCAAACTAGTGAACGCTCATCTAGATTAAACAATTAAACATGCAAAGGTGATTAATCTAAACATGTCTAAAGCATAGAAGAAGAGTTGCTAATTCAAGTGCGCGACCTAGCGAACGCTCGTCTATCCGCGATCCTTATTATTTAGTTTCAACATTAAAGATAAAACCAAACAAACAAAATTCACATAAGCTGCTAGAAGAATCAATCAACTCCAATCCAACAATTATTACACAAAAATAGAAAATAAACAAACAATAACATTTCCCAAAATTATTTACGAATAGTCAATTAAACAAAAATAAATTATAATAAATAAACGAGTTTGAGAAAAATGTTACTGTTGTGTCCATGAAAATGAACACTGTCTGGCAGGCGAAGGTGGCAGACTCAGCTATAAAAACGGACATTGATTTGGATGTGGCGGGTGCACAGGTGTCCTTAGCAGATTGGGCATTTGGGCAAAGCTGGATTGGGCTTCTGCTTGGTCAATGGTGAGTCAAAGCCCAGCTTTGACTTTTCTTTCTCTCCTTCTTTGGCCCGTGTCCTTCAAGTTGACTTTTCAACCTCACCAATAGCCAAGTCAGCATTAAGAGCTGCTCTCCTTCATTTTCACGAAATCCATCTTCTGGTTCTTCGCGATTTCTGGGCATGAGAGGAAGGTGGCTGCGGCGAAGCTTGTAGCGCCGGCGGAGCAGCGACAAAAAACTGGAATTGACGCCGTGGTGAAGCTTGCAGGCAGAGGACGGCGTGAATCTAGGTATTGTGGTGGTCACGGCCGGCGCTGCAATTGAGATTGATGAGGCTGAAATTGCAGCAGCGACGGCGGAGGAAGAACGTGAACGGCGCCGGTGAACTCGGTGATTAATGGAGGTGGCAGAGCTGGGCGACGCGGCAGCTGCGGTGATGATGAACTGGGAAGCAGCTACGGCTTGGCGAGATGATGTGGTGTTGACGGGACCGGCGCAGGTGGCGAACAACAGCAGCTACGGCGACGGTGGAATGATTTCAGCTGGGCTCTTGGGATCGACGATGGCAGAGAGCGACGGCAGTAAAGGAGGAACGCCGGCGACCTGGGTAGCAGCTCGGATTGAGCACGGGGAAGGACTGACCGGACTGGATTGCCATGGTGGCAGAGAACGGCGCCGACGATGGGTACCAAACCTGCAAAACAAAAGAGGAACAAACTAATTAGATTGATGATTGTGAATTGCAGTAAAATTAAGGCGAGAGGAGATGGAATTTGAGCTTGGGCTCATGTTTGAATTAGTTTGCCGTGGACTCGACGCCGTGGTGAAGTAATTTGGTGGCCGGGCTTCACGGTGGTGAATGTTGGTGATGGCTGCCATAGCTTTGATTGATTTGTGATTGTGTGATTACTGCTTGCAGGAGCTCTCTTTAAATAGAGATGAAATGGGAATCAGCCAACGCATAGGAAGTAGAGTGGAGGGTATGTTGTGCTCGTGGAGCCGGAAAGCCAATGATGGTGGAGTAGTGAACTAGCTAGAGATGCTTGCTAGAGTGGAAAAAAAAGGGAGCCGGCCATGTGAGGAAGGAAAGTGGGGATTGATTGATTGCAGAAGTGGGCGGCTCGGTGGTTTTGAAATGAATTGAAGGAGGGAGGTAACATGGCTGCAAACAAACACAAACAAAATTAACAAAAATAAAATAACAAAAAGAAATATTTATAAAATAAAACAAGAGAAATAAAATAATAAAAGAAATTAAATGAATTAAATAAATAAAATAATTATTAGGGAAAATAAAATGGTGGTTTGAATTATGTTCCACCACCGCGTGTGGTGGTTGCGCCGCCTTATGTGGTGGTTCGCCGACAAATTGTCGGGATTCGGAATAATCCGAAATCTTCGTACATTATTTTATTCCACAAATATGAAAGTCACGGTTGACTTTCCGAATTACGCTGAAAACCTCCAAAATGCACCTATTTGTGCAGATTAACATTTTCCTGGTATTTTCCCTAAAATCACGAAAACAAATATTAAACAAACAAATAAGCTTTCGGAATAGCAAAATCCAGTAATTAAAGGCACTTTGTGAACGTATTTTACGTTCACATCATTGCATGATGTGTGTCTTCCGGGACCGTGGGTGGTATAGGCTAGGCGGCGAGGGTGCCATTAGGGTACGTTGGATTTGGGTCACTAGCTAGGCCCAAGTCTATTTCGTTCTTTAATTATGGGCTAGCTTGGGCTTCACTCAATATTTGACTTGGGCCTCCTACGGACTAGATATATATATATATATAGTAAAAAAAGTCAAAGTTACAAAAGCTTGAACGGAAATTCGGTGATTTTGAAGATATTTACCATTTTGTAAAATCAATCCCACACACAACGTTCATTTCAAAAGGTATATTGATGCACGAGTGATTGATTGTGTTGATAGATATATATAATAAATGATATGACGATACTATTATAGTGTGAAAAGGGATGTTTCTTGGTTTGTTCATTTGTCTTTATAGTATTCCATCAATTGATTCACTCCTGTCTACGTTGCGTAGACATTAATTTCAGCGTAGTCTCCAGGAAAAATGATCAATCAGGATGTTTTGCGCGTGAAATTAATTTCAAGTTTTTGTTGACTTGTTAATGATAAAAGAGTTTTTTTTTTTAAATTCAAAGATTTTTTTTTGTTACATTGAAGAAATATCCAACCTTATCTTACATAGTCCTAAACTCTGAACCTACAGCACAAGGTCAAATGAGAGATCTATGTAGCACGGAAACGTTTTTGAAACGTTTGGAAACGCGAGAACAGAAAATCTTGAAATTCAATAGGAAACGCGGATAAAGAAACGTGAATAAAATATTATATAATTATATTCAATTAATTGAAAAACTGAATATCATAATTAATTAAAAAATAAATTTGAAACCCCTAATGATAAGGTTTGATTAGAAATAATTTTAAGTGAATTTCTCACTAGATCATTCCTCTTATTTATTGATATTTTATTATTGAGAAATTCTATTAGGACCTTCAAATTTGCTCATCTGACCTCTTATATTCTTTGCACCTCCTTTTTGCATTTAAAATACAAGATTTGCTTACTAAACCTCTTCTAAATTCCTAAAATAACCATGATGATATAATTCACATTAAATATATAAAATTACTACTATAATTCTAAATTTGCACACCACACATCCATTAATTAATTTCTAATCAACAAGAAAATGTTTTAGCATGAACTATTCTTTGTTTTCCTTTTAAATCTTTTTAACTATTTTTTCTCTTTTAGCTGTGCAATAAAAAAAAGTAATCATTTATTCTTATTGTTTATTTTTTTCCTCTATTTTTTGTACCTCATGATTAAATATTTCATATATTTTTTTAAGTGCTAGTTTTTTTTTTGCAAATATAATGGATAGACTTAGATTTAGGTCATAGTAGATTTTTTTTGTTCTCTATTACCAATATGCGTTCAACAAATGATACAAATTTTTATGCCACATGATCTATCATAGTTTTAATTCTTATTAAATATATATAAATGTTTTAATGAGTATGTAGTGAAATTGGAAAATAAAAATATATAAGGAAAATAATAAAGAATGCATTCTAATATTATTGAATTGGAAACTCTAGAGAAAATAAACATAATATCTTTTTGGTATAATTATTGTTCTTAATAGTCATTTTATAGGACGTTATAAATGTTATTTAATAATTCATAATAAAGTGAGGTCAAGTGAACAAATTTGGAGGTACTAATAGAAATACTCTTTATTATTTTATACAAAATTTGTATTTATTTACTGTATCACAACCCACTCTAACATTTTTTTTTAAATATTTTTCTTGTTTACCCACTCTTATTCTCATTCCCTTCCTTTTTCTGTTCTCACCCACGTGCCCAGCAGCACACTTTCCTTTCTCTTTCCTCTCCCCCCTTCTCTCCCTCTCTCTCGTCTTCTTCGTTTCTCTTCTTCTGCAACTTCTCTTCTTCTCTCTTTTCAATTATTTTTGGATCATAAAGTCTTCTTCTTCTTCTTCGTTTCTCCTCTTCTGCAACTTAACTTCTCTCTCTTTTCAATTTTTTTATTCATGAAGTCAATTTTGCTTCCGTTTCCCATCAACAAAACGTTTCTACAGTGGAAACTGGCGTTTCCTTCAAGTTTCCATCAAGCCATCAAATGGGAACGCGTTTCCATGGCGTTTCCGATTCCGAAACGGGGAAGCGGCAACATTTGACGTTTTCATACTTCATAGTGAGAGATCCTGGGAATAGTCCTAACCTGCTAATTTTCGTGACCTAAGTGACGTTGTAAATGTTAGGCGTCGGAATGCATATGGGATACCACTAAAAAAATTCTCTTGATCAATGACTAATGAGTTGACCATATTCTTTCTTTCCTAACCCTTTCTTACGATTCAAGTTCTTTCTTATCTGCATGTGCTATTATTATTAGTCAATTGGAATTTAGCATAGGACCGCGTAAAAATTTCTCTGTTGTCCAAATACCTAAATTTGGAAAGAAAACAAATTCCAGGTCTGGTCAGAGGACATGCATGCATATATGCACATGAATTCATAACCCTAGCTAACATGATGATGAAGGCTGAAGCAGTCCATAAAAATACATATAAGTGCATACAATTAAAGGCAGAGCCACTATAATTAATTAGGGTTATGAATGGAAACCTATAAGACGAAAGATTGCTCCATTTTTTTTTCTCCTTTAAGGACGATAACTATGATAGAATTTAAATACAAAGTTAGAACAAAAAATGTCCAATACCATTTGTTGTAGTAGTATAAGTCTCTCTCTCTCTCTTTTATAAGTGAAAGGTCTTAACTCATGTGTTTGACTCACAGCCGATTAGTTGTTGTGTATCCCCCATTACTATAAAAGCCTAGTATGTTGTTGTATGTATCCCCCACTACCATAAAAGCGGTATAGAAGATTAAGATCCTCTTGCTGCTTGACCATATGCATATGGTATTGTTAGTTTTTTTTTTGTATTGCATTATCACATGATAAGTAAAATACTAAAATTAGACAATAATTAATTAATCGTACGCGAGTTGAATTCAAAACTTTTTACTTACGAAGAAAACACTTATATCACTAAATCAAATAGTCATAGCCTCATGCATAAGCATATGTGCATTCTTTTATATATGGATGAATTTTATAACATATATATGTTAGCTTTTATGAATTCTTAACTTTTTTTGTCCAAAAGGAGGGAATCACAATGACGATGCCATATTTCCACGTACATACAAACGGGGTTATGTTTGTCAAAAGCCTTTTGGAAATTTTCCATCAAAAAACATCTACAAAGATGTTGATTTGACACTGCTATTTGCAAAAAAAAAAAATAATAATAATAATAATAGCAAGCATAGGCCTTCTTTTTTTTTTTTTTTTTTTTGGTTACAAGGGGGCAAACGCCCAGCAAAGACAACAAACAGAAAGAAAACTACCCTAAGGTAGTTGCAGCAATGGCCCGAGGTCTGGAACGGCCATCAATGTCATCAAGAATGGCCTGGACAGCAAAGGCAGGAGGATCCGGCAGCCGACAAGGATGTCCGCATTTTCTACAAATACATAATAAATTTTAATAATCAAAACAGTTCGTCTTTTAGATTATTCTTTGATTACTTAAATTCTGTAAATTTTTAACCATATAGAAAATCGTTTAGCTATCTAAAATGGTGAAACATTGCAAAAAAAAAATATTACATATTATCGAATAGAATTGAAATGATAAAAATCGTAATTAGATGGCTAAATAATTTTTGATTTGATTAAAATTTGGCATAAATCGGTTTTAAGAGTAGAGACTTATAAGATGAATGATTTTGATCATCAAACTTTATTTTTTTAGTGCATATGTTCTTACCGAAAAAAAAAATATATATATATATATATATTATATATCTGACAACTGAGATCAAAATTTCACATCTTTAAAAAGTAAGAACTTCATTACCTATGAATCATTGTATACATATATATATATATATATAAAGTTTTAATATGTAGGACATGTTAACCAAAACAAAAGACGTCTCACATATCATGACCATCTCGACGGCAAAGCAAGGCTCACGCAAATTAACGTGCTTCCCTGCTTCTATCCAGTAAGCTAGGATTCCACAAAGATGGAGGAGAAACTTAAAGCAATTAATCTCAATCGAGCTTTGTTTTTATAGCAAGAATTAGTTAGTTTTAGAGCTAGCTAGCAACGTCCGTACAATTGAAATAGTACTGTATGTACATGCTTTTCATTTAGCAATGGTCTCCATTGTGTGAGAATGTAGAGTGTTGTTTCACATTGGAGGAAATAGACTTTGAAGTGTGTTTATAAGGATTTGGACTTATTCAACTATTGCCAATTAATTTTGATTGTGACGCCCAGATTACTTGATCATGGTATAAAGCCTGATTGAAGAGAATTCAGTTTTACTTCATCACATTGAAAGATCTTCACAACTGTTGGATATATACGAGACCGACTTCAACGTCAATATCACTGACTTCATAACTGTTGGAATGAGGGCCCAGTTGCTTGGAATACTTACGTCGTTTTGGAGTCTGCGGAGACCTCAAGTCGCTCATGATCATCTAGTTGTATGCTTGGACGGAGCCAAGTGTTGGCCTTAGGTGGCCTTGGACCCCCCCCCCCCCCCCCCCCCCCGGCCCGCCCCCCCCCCCCCCCCCCGTCCGTCCCTGCCTGTATGTTGGTTTGGTACTTTGGTATGAGTCCCCTTCTCGATCTATATATATATCAGTAGGTTGATGGCTATGAAGCTATCGATCATGACCACGTCAAATCTGGGTTTGTGAGGTATATATGAGATCGATGCACGTGGTGCTCAGTTGATGGCTATGATCGTTTGAAATTAAGTATTGTTAAAACCCTAATAATATTAATAGTATACATACAGATCGATATGGAGAAGTATTGGCATTTGCTTCCTCGATCGGCATCTTCGTTTTGTGGAAGGAGAGGAGGGGAAGACAGAACACACTACTTTTTTTTTTGGTCAACAACAGAACACACTACTAGTTAGCTATAATTAAAGTTAAACTGCACCGTCGCCGAAGGCAGAGTTAAAACATTTCTTTTAATAAGAACGTACTTGTAGTTCTTATGTGGATAGAGTTTGGCTTTCGGCCTCTCCCTTCCGTTTTTTCAAGTCTTCACTGTTTCAAAAGAAAGGAATTATATATATATATATGTTTACGTGTAGAGCACGTAATGTTATCTTGTCACACCGTCAAATATTATATTGTTGACATCGTATGATTTTATGTGTAATAAGTAGTTTAGTTTGACATCGCATATGTGAAAGTGTCTAGGAAAATCAATAGCGTACATGTGCAACATACATTTTCGTTCCACACACAGATACCAAAATGTTGAGAAATGACATGAGCAAGTGTTTTAATATATAATTTAACATGTCATTATCAATTGTGAGATACAATTTAACTTTTTAAATATTAATAATTCAAAAATAAATTTAGCTATTTTCGGCGATAGAATACAATATACATTTTCTAGTATTTTTGCTTGATTTTGAGGAGAGAAAAATCAAACTTTTGACTTATCTAATGTACGTTATGGATGACAAATACTATAATTAAGAGTATCTCCAACTGTTTTTCTATAATTTATTTTTTCTCTAGTTTAGAAAAAAAAATGAATATATTTTTACTTCAATAGTTTCTCTGTATCTATCTATATTTTAGAGATACAGAGGTGAGAGAAAATAAAAATTCATATATCATTCTAAAATTATAATTAAGAAAACATGTTTTTTGAATTTTTAATGTTCTTCTTTCTCTCTCCAAATTATATTAATTTACATCATAAATTATTTAATTATATTTTAAAATAACAAATTAATTATACCATATTCAATTGTAGATAATAAATTATAAAGAATATGATAGATAAGTTATTGAAGATACGATAGAAAAATTATTGAGATTTGAACTTTCGAGTCTCTATAATTGAGATTTTTTAGAGTACATGTTGGAGATGCTATAAAAGCACATTTAGTACTTCTAAAAACAAAGGATACCTTTCGATGCATACAAGTTTCTCATCTAATTATTTATAGCTAACTTTTACTTCAATGATAACTCACATGCGTGTGCATCGAAGTTTTTGGCAAATAAGCTCCTCAGTCGTTATGAGAGTTTTCATTTGAGTAATTGAATTCTTGATGAAAAAAAACTCTGGTCCGACGTAGGTCAGATTCATGCATCCAGAGTCTCTCTTATTTGTATACGTACATTCGGCAGTGTATTTCTATAATTTGAACTGTTGATCTTATAAAGTAATATTTATAGATCATCTCTACAAAAAATAATCCAAATAGGAGATCATTAACATACTCATCCAACTGTATAAAAGAAATGGACAAAATTGATATAAGCTAACATTTTCATGACTAACCGTCTATTTGTTTCATTCTCAAAAACACCGTCTATTTGTTTGATGTAGTTGCATGAATAAACATGTAATATTTGTTTACGTTGATATTTTTTGTATAATTGTGCAAAATTGATCTTCAAAGGTTGATTTATAAGATTAATGGTTCAAATCATAAAATTACTACATTGCTGAATGTATGCAAATAAAATAGAATTTTTTTTCTTCTTTTTTTCATCCTTTAATTGCTTGTAAACCTTATATATATATATATATATATATATATATATATACAATGTATTAAAACTAGTCAATTACAAGTCACTATTTATTGGAGATGATCGAGCATCTCATTTCTGAATTCTTGTTTGGTCATTCTTCGTAATCTTACTTTTGAATCACTTATGTGTTTCCACATGAATTCCAGGTAGTCAGCAAGTCACCGAGGAATGAGAACGTACTACTACGTCGACATGATGAAAACCAGTAAAGAATCCTCTCCCTCCATTCTTTGTCATTTCCCTTGTACGATCTCGGATTAATGGCCAGTTTATGTATATAATTAAATTGGGTCAGCATGGGGAGTAAACTAATAACCGTGGAGTGGCACACAAATGCCAAATATTGACCGATTCTTTAAGGTCAATCGAGCTCTCATTTTCTTCCTCCCACAACCGCGTCTGTGGAAGTTTCAAAGCAACTTAAACCTGTCCATGGATCCACTTTTCTCCTTTCACTCGGATACCCTCTCCTCTGTGTTTGCTCTTCTGCCTAACTTCACTTCTTTTTCAATTCCCAAACCCTCAATATATATAGAATGGACTACGTAAGTGAAAACACAATATATATTAACATATTAACAACCTTGAACTAGCTCGGAGCTGAAGCAGTAGAAGAACTAGCTTCTTAGTAATTCTCGTATTATTTTCATAGCGAGAGAGAGAGAGAGAGAGAGAGAGAGAGAGAGAGAGCAATGGAGGATTTTCCACCTGGGTTTAGGTTCTACCCAACAGAGGAAGAACTAATTTCATTTTATTTGCCCAACAAACTAGATGGGAGTAGGGAGGACCTGAACCGGGTTATGGATCGGATCATACCTGTGCTTGATATATACGAGTTTAATCCATGGGATCTCCCACGTAATTATATATCTCTCTTTTCTTTCTCTTATATATATATATATATGCTTCTAGCTAGATATCTATATCTATCTTGGCCGTGGAGTTTACCTATGTACTTTCATATGTATACTAGCTAGCTAGTAAGCAAGTTCATGAACCCAGTTTTTATATACATGCAGTCTCATATATGCATGCCTTTGACTTGATAATTAATTAAATTGGTTTTTGTTAATACATAATTGATTCTTTCTTTGGTTGTAATGATTTAATTAGAGAATTCAGGAGAGATATGCCATGGAGATTCGGAGCAGTGGTTCTTCTTCATCCCAAGACAAGAGAGCGAAGCTCGGGGAGGGAGACCAAAACGACTCACCACTACTGGATATTGGAAGGCAACTGGTTCTCCGAGTTATGTTTTCTCTTCCGGTTCCAACACTAATCATAGAGCCATCGGCCTCAAAAGAACCATGGTCTTCTACACTGGTAGAGCTCCTAATGGAACCAAAACCGAGTGGAAGATGAACGAGTACAAAGCCATTGAAGCAGATCATCAACTTCAAGCACCTTCTTCATCATCAAACACTGCTCCTGCTCCTATGGTACGTACATACTAATTCGATCTATTACTTAAATAGATACCAATATCAAAACCTAGATTAATAATATTTCATCTGACTAGGTTACTAGCCAGTTATTCTTCAAAATACATAATTAACAGGGATAATAGTACCCATGGTAATATATATAGTACGTATATTTATTAAATGCTATTAATTAGTATCTACAAAATTAAATTAATTAATCCCGATTTTGTTCTTGTAATATATGTTTGGTATATGCATACAGTTAAGGCTAGAATTCAGTTTATGCCGAGTATACAAGAAAACAAAATGCTTAAGGGCATTTGACAGACGACCTTCAGGCGCCGGGGATATCATACGAAAACATACAGTAAAACTTCATTTACCAGCTGCGCCTCAAGTGGGTGCAGATGATCAGGAGGCCTCGATATCTCATGCTCGGAACATCGTCCCAGCTCCGAATACATATAATGTGGAAGTGGAGAGAAGAAGCTTCAGCTCGCCGGAGAGTACATCCTCGGGAGACCATGGCCAACCCTCTCAATCCGGACAAAGCACTGGAAGCTTGCCGATGGCCGTTGATAATGGCGAACTCTGGGAATTGGTCTCACTGGAGCAACTAGATTGGTTTAATTAAGGGATGCTGTCGGACAAGATTCAATAAATTAGTGACAAGATCGAGGGGTCGTTATTAGAAGATCAATAAATGCATGTGAATTTCTAGGGTTTAAGTTTAATTAACCAAGTTCGTTACTAATAACTTTGGAGAAAGTCTATGACGTACTATTGTCATGTCGTTTGATTTTATACATTTTTTTTGGGTTTTCATAATCATCAAATTTTGCAAAAAGTATAGCAAAACTACCAAGTACAATGCGACTTATGCATTGGCAAAAAATAGGAATTGGAAGATAATTTTTGTCAAAAAACAATTGAGAAAGATCAGAGAACTTCAATGATAATGTCACAAAAACTGTAGGGGGTCAAACAACTGAGAGTTTTTTCTACTCATTTTTAGGGAATGGCAACTAATGGTGCTCTCTATTTCTTCATTCGTTAAATTTGTGAAAAAATAATTAAAAGTTAAATTATGAGCTTTTTTTTTTTTGAAATAAAAACTATGAGATACTTTTAGGAAGGCTTAGAAATGTTGTTCCAACCATGCTAAAAACTTTAGAGAGCCATAAATTATTGTTTTTTTCTAAAAGTAATATTTATTTTAAAAAAAAAAACATAGAAATAAATTAATTGTAACTTTAAGTAGATTAATTAGATTATTTAATGTGTTAGGACTTAGGAGGCTTTAAGAGTCACATTCTCTCTCTTTAGATTTAGAAGCTCCTAGTGATTTTACTATTTTAACAGCATAATAGAGATCATTAATGAGCATGGTTGAAGTTTTTTTTTATATTTTTTTTCTTTTCCTAAATTTTAAGGTAGGATGTCATTTAGAGATCCCATGGGAGATGCTTGTGGGAGGCGATAAAGTACCTAATCTTTCCAGCTAAATAATTAGCTAGCTAAAAGGGTGTGTTCAGTGGGGCTTCGGTTGCCTGCTCCCCTGTCATCAAGTCACCAACTTCCTTGACCTTTTGGCACTGGGCATGCATTAGACCCCATACATGGTCTTATGACTATTAGGAGACCATTGTTTTTGGTATACAGTCACTCGGGCATGGTTACTGCGACCCCCTTTGTGAGGAGGTACCTTTTTCTCCCGAAGTTACGGTGTTATTTTGTTGAGTTCTTAGAGAGAGTTGTCTTGAATACGACAAAAAATCTCATTTGCGAGGAACAAATTTGTCGCTGAAAAACGACATTTCGTCGTTGTAGTATTTTGGCGAGGAAATTTTTTTCGTCGTGAGTTCGTCGTAGAAAGCTCGTCAAGAAAAGTTTTTGCGAGAAAATAACTAGTTTCTCGTGAAATCCTTTTTGCGATGAAAATTATATTTCTCGCCATTATTTTTTAGCGACAATTTCTCTCCTAAAAAAATTGATATTTTTTCTCGTTGAAAAGGTTTGAAAGGCTAAAAAATGGTCGTTAAATATCTTTTGCGACAAAATATATTTCGTCGCTAAAATGATTATTTCCTCGCTAATGATAAAAAATAATTTACGAATTTATAAAAAATAAAATAAAATAAAATTACACTTTTGGGACGAAACTATTTTTTTGGTCGCTCACGCTCCATGGCACCTTGTTGGTCGAGCCTGATACCTCTCTCCCTCTTTGGTCCAACAAAACCAAATAAATGGTCAAATTGCTTTTGTTGGGATTCAAACCCAGCCTTAGTACTTAACAAGCAGTGCCTTACCCACTGTGTCATCATGGCTTAATGGTATTCTTATATATTTTTATTATATTTAACCTATTGAATAGTTTATTATTTTTTCTATTTTTGCATATTGTGAGACATTGTTCCAATTATTTTGCTACACTTTATTCATTATTATTTTATTTTCATCAATTCAAAATGATAAAATAATACCAATATATGGTTGGTTCCTTTTAGAAAACTTTTTTTCTTTTCGAAAACCTACAACGACGAAATAATTAGTTTCTCTCTAAAACTATAATTAACGAGGAAATTAGTCATGGCTAAAAGTTAGTTTTCTTACAACAACATTTGGCGGGTCTAAAAAAATTTATGGCGAAAATCTACAACGACGAAATAATTATTTTTTCGCTAAATATATCAAGTGCGAGGAAATCTTTCATCGCTAAAAGATGACTTTTAGCGAGGAAGGTTTAATTTCATTGCTATTAATTTTGGCAGGTTCCAGAAAACTTCCCACCAAAACTACAGCGATGAGTTAATTAGTTCATCGATAATTGTATCTTTTGGCGAGTACTTTTTCCTTGCAAAAAATGTACTTTCAACGAGAAAGCTTTAGTTTTGTCGCTACTAAATTTGGCGGGTCTTGCAATATTTCCCACCAAATATATAACGAGGAAAACATTATTTTCTCACTAAAGGTCGCTTTAGCGAGGAACATGTTTCGTCGTGTATGACTCATATTTTCTCGCTAATAACATAACAACTTCAGCAACAAAATTATGATTACCTTTAACGAGGAATTGAAATAATCCTCGTAGAAAATGACATTTAGCGAGAAAAATAGGTTTCTCGCTGAAATTCAATGATATTTAGCGAGAAACTGTAATATTCCTTGTAAAATGTGACATTCAGTGACGAAAATAAGTTCATCGCAAAAAAATTGGTCTAAAAGTGTTTTTTGTTGTAGAATGCCCCATAGGTATTCTCTACCTGCTCACCTAATTTCGACTTTCGAGTATAGGTAGCCTTTTGTTGAAGATCATTCAAGCTTTTCTTGGGAGTATGGCATGGGTTGCTTCAGCGCTGTGGCACCTAGTACTTGGACATTGGCTCAAAGTATTTTCTATATCCCTTCTTACCCTGAAAAATTAGGGGCACCTTATGTCCTTGAGTCGATAACCATCTTCAAGCTAACCTAGCCTCCTCTGTCCCTTGGGACCAACAAGGGGTAGTATAGGAATATTCACTATTGTCCATCGACTACGCATTTCATGCTGATGTTAGGCCCTAACCCACCCTCTGTGGACGAACCTTGAGAAGGATTCCTTAAGTTTTCATGAAATTGGATACTCACCAATGTTTGTGTCTTAGGGTCTGTTTATGATTACTTTTCAGAGACCTAAAAACGCTTTTGAAATAATTATAAATATTAATTATAAATATAAAAAAAATTGAAAAAAATAAATTATGTCTTGGATGAGTTTTAGAAGCACTTGGAAGTGGTTTTGAGAAGCACTTGGAAGTGGTTTTGAGAAGCACTTGGAAGTAGTTTTGAGAAGCACTTGTCAAGTGCTTCCTTGTATAAAAGCACTTTTATCAAATTTGAAAAGCGTTTTTAAGCATTCAGAAGCAAGCCCAAACAGACCCTTAATGTAGTGCAATATGAGGATTTAAAGGACATAGAACGGGACGGTTTCGATCATTTGTTGAACAATTTAGATAAATAGGGTGTCTTACCGTGATATGAAGATTTTTGTGTCGTGATACATCTAAACAATCAACAATGTGTAAGTAACATGCCCATTCAAAAATATATAGACGTCTGCCAAAAAGAAAAATAAAGAGAAGAGTGTCGATCATTTATACTATTATTAAGAGAAGAGGCATAACCAATTTTTTTTTTACAGATATTGGCTTTTAATATTTTTTTTTGAGAGGAACTGTCAAAATCCATTAAAATTCAACAAGATTACACATAACAACTGCTCCGGTGGAGCTGTCAAGAAAGTTGCTACCTAAGTAATCTCATCTTTTCTAACCATAAGGCCCATACAGATAAGCACTAGCAAACCCCGAACAAAGTAAAAGAGACACGAGGTCCACGTGCTAACCTGCGACAACTCCCCTAAAAGGAAGAGGCCGCAGGCCCCTCATCCATTAAAACATAATGAAAAACAATTAAAGCCCAAGGCCCAAGATAAAACCCGAAGCCCAAAGCCATCAACCCTAGCAGCACACAGACGTAGCCGCCAGCAAAAGAACGCATCATACCAGCCAAGCAGCTCACAAGATCACCGACAACGTCGTCAACCTCCAAGCAACTCGCCCCAAAACCACCATAGCGCGCTGCACCCGAATCACCACCACAATTGGGCAACCACAGCACATGAACCATCACTTCCCAACCAGTTATTGGGACCTCCGCCGTTCGCCCGGACAACACGGCAATAAGAGAGAAGAAAAAAGCCAAAAAACCACGGAAAAGAACCATACCGACGAAAGAAACCCCCGCCGCTACAACCCCTTCCTTCAGACAAAGATGCAGTACCACCACCAAGAAAACCTAGCGAAGCACTCGACATTGAGAAAAAATTCTCAAGATACTAGATCAATTTTTGCGGCTAGAGAAAAAACCCTAGCAGAGCAAAAAAAGTCTCACTTCTGATATTTTATTGCAATATGGCTTTTAATATTAAAAAACTTTGAAATAGAATTAATTAATAAGTGCAATCAAGTCAATTCAAAAAATAGAAAATAGAAATAAAAAACTTCATGGAGCAGGAATAACTCCCCACTAAAAAAAATTACCCACTATTTCTCTACAAAAAACTAATTCACCCACTATTTCTTAAAATAAATAAAAACTGATTTACACATGCTATATATGGATGTGTACAGAATGCTAGTTTGGATAATTAGATATTATAGTTCGAAACTCTTTTTTATTATTTATTTATAAAGTTCAGTGTTGATCATTTAGATATTTTAGTTCAAAAATCAAAATTTTCTTTAGTATGAATGGTATGGAAAATGCTAGAAACTTGCAAATGATTTTCGATCTAGCATATGCCAAAGTGAGGAAGGAGCCACGCAAGAAGAGTGCGTCTCCCACGTGCAAATGGAAATCAGGAGAGTCCTGATCCAGACAAATACTGTCAAGGGCGGAGCCAATTAAGGACGACGTGGGTCTTATATATTCGTTCAATGAATTCTTATGTTCTTTTGTACATGTCTACATCACCAACTCAAAAGAGAAGTTTATTGGAAGGAAGTTCTGTCTCCGCCCCAATTTGACTGTTCTGGTTTAGGGTTCGTAGGCTTCTCCCTGCAGCATGACTTGGATAAAATTTTCAAATGTGAACTTCATCTGCTATGAGTCAATTAATGGACTCTATTTATTTTAGGTTCCACATATATAATATATAATCACCATATTATCGTTTGCATTTTCTTAATACTACTACCTATACAGATGCGGATTTGGACGTTGTATTTCAGCATTGTTCACAAGATTCAAATGTGTCCACTTTCAAATAACCATTTCAGATTCCAGTCCATGACTACATACAGGGTTTATCAAGAAGAAGAATCAGCTTATTTTGTCCAAGAAGTCATCATCCCGTTGGACTTGAAACCCATTTCACATTCGCAGCACATCTCATCAGGACTTTGAACAAACCTCTTGTCCCTTGCAAGACCTAGGAATCGTTTAGCGAGTTCCTAAATAGTAAACCCTAAACTCATGATCAGTGGTCCAAGAAAAGGTGTTGTATTTCCTCTAGTGCATGACCTATACATCGGTCACCAATTTCCAATCGTATCTGTTGTCCAAACACCTAGATTTCTAGTAGCATAAGTCTCTCTCTCTCTCTCTCTCTCTCTCTCTCTCTCTCTCTCTCTAAGTGAAAGGTCCTAACTCCTAACTCATGTGTTCGACTCACAGCCAATTAGTTGTTGTGTATTAAGATCCTCTTGCTGCTTGACCATATGCGCGCATATGGGAGTAAAGCTATGTATGTTAACATTTCTCATACATAATGCGGAAATAAAATTAATCTTTGTTAGAGTAAATAAGGTTCTCATTAGAGTAAATTAAGTTATCATTAATTTGAGTAATTAATAAGTCTTAAAAGTTGTAATCATAATGTTTTACGACATGAAGACATATATTACTACTTTGAAAACTCATGTGGTAACTACAAAAAATATCCTCGTTAAGGTAAATATGGTCCTCATTTGAGTAAATAGGTTCTCATTTCAGTAATTAAGTCTTAACTTAAAAGTAGTAATTGTACGTATGAGATACGTTAACATACACTATAATTTTCCATGCATATAATATTGTTAATTTTTTAATTTTTTTTTTGTATTGCATTATCACACGATAAGTGAAATTAGACAATAATTAATCGTACTTAAAGATGACACTTATATCATTAAATCAATAGTCATAGCCCCATGCATAAGCATATGTGTATTATTTTATGGATGAATTTTATAACGTATATAATTATATATGTTAGCTTTTATGAATTCTTAACTTTTGTTGTCCAAAATGAGGGAATCACAATGATGCCACATTTCCACGTACATGCAAACTGAGTTATGTTTGTCAAAAGCCTTTTGGAAATTTCCATGAAAAAACATCTACAAAGATGTTGATTTGACACTGCTATTTGCAAAATAAAATAAAATAATAATAATAATAATAGCAAGCATAGACGTTCTTACTAATAGGGATGTCCACATTTTTTACGACTACATAATAAATTTTAGTAATCAAGATAATAATTTGTCTTTTAGGTTATTGTTTGATTAATTTAATTCTGCAAAATTTTACCATATAGAAAATCGTTCAGTCCAAAAAAGAAAATCGTTTAGCTATCTAAAATGGTGAAACATTGCAAAAAAAAATTACAGATTATATATCGAATAGAATTGAAATGATAAAAATTGTAATCAAATGGCTAAATTTTTTCGATGTTGGTTTGGTACTTTGGTATGAGTCCCCTTCTCGATCTATATACATCAGTAGCTAGGTTGATGGCTATGAAGCTATCGGTCATGACCACGTCAATCTGGGTTTGTGAGGTATATATGAGATCGATGCACGTGGTGCTCAGTTGATGGCTATGATCGATTGAAATTAAGTATTGTTAAAACCCTAATAATATTAATAGTATACATACAGATCGATATGGAGAAGTATTGGCATTTGCTTCCTCGATCGGCATCTTCGTTTTGTGGAAGGAGAGGAGGGGAAGACAGAACACACTACTAGTTAGCTATAATTAAAGTTAAACTGCACCGTCGCCGAAGGCAGAGTTAAACATTTCTTTTAATAAGAACGTACTTGTAGTTCTTATGTGGATAGAGTTTGACTGTCGGCCTCTCCCTTCCGTTCTTTCAAGTCTTCACTGTTTCAAAATAAAGGAATTATATATATATATATATATATATGTTTACGTGTAGAGCACGTAATGTTATCTTGTCATACCGTTAAACATTATATTGTTGACATCGTATGATTTTATGTGTAATAAGTAGTTTAGTTTGACATCGAACATGTGAAAGTGTCTAGGAAAATCAATAGCGTACATGTCCAACTGACTCCAACATACGTTTTCGTTCCACACACATATACCAAAATGTTGAGAAATGACATGAGCAAGTGTTTTAATATATAATTTAACATGTCATTATCAATTGTGAGATACAGTTTTACTTTTTAAATATTAATAATTCAAAAATAAATTTAGCTATTTTCGGCGATAGAATGCAGTATACATTTTCTAGTATTTTTGTATGATTTTGGGGAGGGAAAAATCAAACTTTTGACTTATCTAATGTACGTCATGGATGACAGATACTATAATTAAGAGTATCTCCAACCGTTTTCCTATAATTTATTTTTTCTCTAGTTTACGAAAAAATGAATATTTTGTTGCTTCAACAATTTCTCTGTATCTATCTATATTTTAGAGATATATAGTGAGAAAAGAGAAAATAAAGATTCATATATCATTCTAAAATTATAAGAAAACATGTTTTTTGAATTTCTAATGTTCTTCTTCTCTCTCTCTCTCTCTCTCCAAATTATATCCATTTACGTCATAAATTATTTAATTATATTTTAAAATAAAAAATAAAGGGGAGTGATTTTCGCACTCCCCTTTTATATTTTATCATTTCTTCATTTCTCATTTTTCTATTGTTCCCAAACTACCCCAACTTTCCCTCATCAACACGTTCCCACTTCCCACATCTCTCTCTTCTTCTCATCCCACCCGATTCCTTCCCTTCCCTTCCCTTACCACATCTCTCTCTCTCTTCTTCTCATCCACCATGGCAACCCATCTGCAATCATAAAATCTACAATTCCCTACCCACATCTCGATCCAGCCGTGGTGTCCAATTGATTTGGACACCCACGAGCTCCTCTGCCGCTGCAACCACGAAGCAGTAGCCCAGTAGCCCAGTTCATCAATCACAGATAGTCAATTCCAATCACACAATTACTGTTGATAATCGTGCACAGCCAAGACTAAAGCGCCGCCGCTTCTCTGCTGCCGTTGAATTCAGCAGTCACCGCCAAGGCTCGATTTCAATCCACAATTGCCGCTGCACCCAACAGCCCAAGCCATCACAATTTCATCACTACAAGCTGAGCCCAGCCATTGCCCAGGCTCTTTCAGAAACACCCGATTCCCTTCCCTTCACTTCAATTATTGTCTGGGTAGGTGTTGCTTGGTTTCATTTGGGTGCAGTTTTGTACACTTCTTTGGAAATTATGAATAATGTTGTTCCTTATTTGGACTCGCACAAGCCAGGCTTAGATAGTTAGATTGAACATTTAATGATGAGTATATAAAGATTACATAAGACCCAAAATCCCGAATGGCAAGAAATGCAAGCTGCAGTAATTCACCCATCAGCAAGCTGTTTTTGTAATTGTTGTAGCTTTGAGTTAATTTGCCTTTTTAATCAATAGTAAAATATATAATCATTACGTAGTGCATAAATTTACAAGTTTTGTAAAAAAATTTCTGAAATAGATTCGATTTTCTTTTCAAATATCCAAGAACAATCACCTCTCAATTGAAACTTTGAAGATTTAAAAGACCCAAATTTAAACCAATATCAGCATCTAAATATTATCATGTTCATTCTCTATATGGACACCACGGCTGGAGCGACGGTGATAACCTGGATCGATCAGAGACGGGCAAGGCATGGCGGTGAGTGATGGTGATTGCAATGGCAGTCCCTGGGTCGATGGTGAACAGAGGAGAGCACGGTGATGATGAACTTGAATTGTGAATTTCTGGTTGTGATTGAGATTGAATTGATTGAACTGTGGTGAGAGGAATTGTAGATTCTGTGATTGCAGATGGGTTGCCATGGTGGATGAGAAGAAGAGAGAGAGATGTGGTAAGGGAAGGGAAGGGAAGGAATCGGGTGGGATGAGAAGAAGAGAGAGATGTGGGAACGTGCTGATGAGGGAAAGTTGGGGTAGTTTGGGAATAATAGAAAAATGAGAAATGAAGAAATGATAAAATATAAAAGGGGAGTGTGGGAAATAGGAGGAGAGAGAAAAGGGGAGTGCAAAAATCACTCCCCAAAATAAATTATACCATATTCAATTGTAGATAATAAATTATAGAGAATATAATAGAGAAGTTTGTTGAATATAGGATAGAAAAATTATTGAGATCTAAATTTTTGAGTCTCTATAATTGAGATTTTTTAAAGAAATTGTTAGAGAGATACTCAAAAATTTCATTTATTACTTCTAAAAACAAAGGATACCTTTCGATACATACAAGTTGCTCATCTAATTCCTTTTAGCTAACTTTTACTTCAACGATAACTCACATGTGTGTACATCGAAGGTTTTGGCAAATAAGTTTCCCAGTCATCCTGAGAGTAAATGAGTTTTCATTTGAGTAATTAAATTCTTGATGGAAAAAAACTCGGTCCGACTTAGGTCGGATGCATGCATCCAAACTCTCTCTTATTTGTCTATGTACATTCAACATTATAATTCCATAATTTTGAACCGTTGATCTTATAA